>PVIW01000012.1:939976-1353293 GCA_004026585.1 Noctilio leporinus
GGTCCAGTTTGTAGATGATGGCTTTGGGGAACATGGCATAAGAGCTATTCAGTTTAATTAATGTATTTAACATATTCAAACATTCATTTAGACATGTTTATTTCATGGAAGACTGGGATTAATAAGAAAATGTATCTATTCAAATGAAGTAGATAATTTATTCTGAAAAAAATGACATTTTGAAAAGTATTTTCTCAGAAAATTATTCTCATCCTTTAAAAATCAAACATTTTCTGACTCCTGAGCCACTGACAGTTCACTGAACTCTTTTCATTAGATGTGTGTTAGTGGAGGTTGATTTTAATTGCCACCTAGGGTTTCTGAATCCTATGAGTGTGAACAACATGAACTACAAATGTGTGCTGTCGAGGGTTGCACAAAGTGGTAGTGTAACCTACGCATAGAGTCTCATGTGAAAAAGGAGAAAGGACTCATGGACATTGACAATAGTGAGGTGACTGCTGGGAGGAGGGGGTATAAGGGGACTAAAAATACAATAAAGAGTAAATTTAAAAAAGAATGCTAATATGTTTTGAAATTTGAATTGCTAATTGATGACCAGTTATTGATACATATTAAAAATGAGCTAACACATTATGTCTTTTCTCAAAGGGATTTCTAAAGACAAAACAAAAAACTAACATTAGTATCAATGGGAGTAGAAAAAGGTTTGGATAGTATTATTAATCTTAAAAATATTGTGTCTTTTCTCCAGCTCTCTGTTTTTAATAATTATGTTCAAAGTCTGGCCTGAAGATGCCCACATGTTCACTGACTTCATGATGTAT
Source organism: Noctilio leporinus (assembly GCA_004026585.1). NCBI lineage: Eukaryota > Metazoa > Chordata > Mammalia > Chiroptera > Noctilionidae > Noctilio > Noctilio leporinus. The sequence goes on from PVIW01000012.1 coordinate 940,765, forward strand.
TCTGTATCATCCTGGTATCTTCTTTTAAAAAGTCTACATGATATGCTATTATGGATATTAAAATTCACAAGAACTCCCCAGAAAAGGACATAATAAGCAAGATTATAAATGAAAATAAGAAAAATTCATAAAAGTGAAATGTTTCTACTGCTAAGTATCGAAAATAAAAATTATAATTTTGGAATCCATTAAAACATATAATTTCGTATTTTCAATGAGCTGATTCACATAAGTTATATTAAGGTTAATGTTCTCCCACCCCCAGGGTACTCTAGACTCTCTCCCTCTGGCCAGGGTACTCTAGGGTTTCTCTCACCCCGCCCCCCACCCCACCCCCAGGGTACTCCAGTATCTCAGCAAGCAATCTACAATAAAAAGTACTTGCAGGTTGCCACTAGGTGGCGACCTTTAAACGTCAACAGTAGAGAGGAGTGATGACCCAGAATCAGTCATCAAGAACTTCATTCTCTGCTGGTTAGCTGAATGACAAACACAAATTATGATATGCTAGAACTGGTATAGTTCCTATTTTACAGATAGAAAATCTACAGATGTTGAGTGGTATGTGGAATCAGAAGTCAGCACACCGTCGATTGCCCATCTTTAGGCAGGTTATTTGTCATCACTGTGAAGTTACCAGAGTAATACACTTAAAACGAAGGACGTGGGGTGAGAGACATTCATAATGATCACTGGCTGGTAACAAAGGCTTCTTAAGAGTACCTACATCAGTAGCTCAATCCTGTGCAATGTTGCTTTCCAAGGGACATTTGAAACATCGAGGTCATTTTAGTTGTCACATGGTGTATGGCAACGGGGGCAGGTGCTGCTATTGGCATCTAGTGGGTAGAAATTAGGAACGCTACTCAGCATCAATGTGTAGGGAAACATTTGGCCCCAAATAGCAATAGTATTGAAGTTTAGAAACCGCTCTCCACCATGAGCTTTCTGCAGTGTTCGGTGGTAATGAAAACAGGGGGAAAGTGATATTTATCATTGTAGTACCACCCTATATTATGCCAGCCATAGCCTTAGCCCAGTCAAGCAGCTCCTGCAAGTCTTGAGACCTGTGACAAAATATTCTGTTATGCCTATATTTGAAATCAGCCATGGTGAGAAAATTTACACCAGGAAAATCAGCAAAAGATAGAAGCACATAAAAAAAAAAAAAAAAAAAAAAAAAAAAAAAAAAAAAAAAAAAAAAAAAAAAAAAAAAAAAAAAAAAAAAAAAAAAAAAAAAAAAAAAAAAGCCAGGTGTTAAATACCATCACACCACTGCTTGCTAGGATTTAGAGGGAAATAGATTCCCTGCTTGGATATCTGCCAGACTGTCTTGCTCAATTCCAAATCAATGCTCCTCACTCTTTTACACGTACACATACACACACTATTCACATTGTTTCAGGCTTAATGAAGGTAGGAAAAGGAGCGCATCACACACTAAGTTGAGAAACTTGAGAAGAGAACTGAATCCTAACAAGGGATATTAACCATTTCTCATAACAATTTTCACCCAGACCTAGCTCTCAGTGTCATTAACTTTTCTCAGCACGAATACATGGATGCACGATATTTTCAGCATGACCACCTACTCTTAGACCCTCCTTCTACCTATCTTTGTATTCTGGACCTAGGACAGATATCTAAGAGCTACCAACAATGTAGAAGCTGCCAACACTGCTGAAAGAGCAATGAAGGATGGGGCATAAGATCATGGGAATACAGCTTTGCTGTCCACCTATGTAGCTATGGCCCACTTCTTTCAAGCACTGTTATTTACCTGCATGTCTACAAATACCATTAATAATTCTCAACTCCAGTTTGGAAAACTATCAGCCTATTCTATACTTGATGAAATGTGTAGAAGTATAAAATAGTATCAAAGATTAAACCAGAGCATCCAGTTCCCAGTAATATAACTTAAAATATGTTTTTCCTCATTTACATATTCAAGGTTGGTTGTTGCTTCTTGTTCATCAATTTTTCACATTTAAGTGTGGGTAAGTATATATTTGAAAGGCTAACAGTCCACAGAGTTCAATTTTAGTAGATATCACTTGACAGAAAATGAAACATCTTACGTTTTCCTGATTGAAACATAAGATAATAATAGCAATACACAAATTAATCCAGTTATTAACATAGCAAAGTCATGAGTTTTATGGGTGAGATAAAGAATTACTATCCTGGGACAGCATTTAAAATTCTCATGCTTTCTCTAAAGGGTATAGAATTGATTGTTTAAAACTGCTCCCTGTTCTACTAATGGGTTTGTTGATTTCTGAAATTACTCCTTTGACAGCTCTGTAGCAGTGACTCAATGAAAAATACAGTGCCCTGGCTGGTGTGGTTCAATGGATTGAGTACCAGCTTGCTAACCAAAGGGTCATGGATTCGATTCCCAGCCAGGGCACATACCTGGGTTGCAGGCCAGGTCCCCAGTTGGGGGTGCATGAGAGGCAATCACATATTGATGTTTCCTCCCTTCCCCCATCTGTATAAATAAATAAAATATTTTTTTAATGCAGCATGTTACTTGAAAAATAGATTAATTGTACAACTCTCTGAAAAAAAAAAAAAAACATTTTGTCCTCTAATAATTCCTTTTTCTTTTATCTAATTTGGTTATTGCTGTAGCAACCAGAGCTCACAGAACTTGAGTGTTTTATCTCAACGGGACATTCTTGGCATTGTTTATGCATGAGTTACACCTTCTGAAACCAACATGAGGTATTCATTATGTTTCCTTAGATTCTACATAACTTTAATTTGAACTCACAAAGGACAAATACATGTCATTTGTGCTATCTAAAAAGATAATAGGTAATTATTAGCATGTGATAATATCTTTGTAATATGAATTCTATATCATATTTAAAAGAGGTGAGAGGAGAAGACCCACCAGTTACTTCATCCAGAGAAGGAGGTGTAGGTATAGAGAAGGCCTTACTCAGTACACAGTACCATTCCCACAAAGGGAACCCACCCACAGTCAACTTACAGGTTTTCCTTTTGGGCCTCTCTCTCCTCTTGGTCCTTGTGATCCTGGAGGTCCCTAAAGCAGAAAATAATGATTAAGCTTGAGAAATATGTATACTTCAGCTGGCTTTGTTTTAAAGGTTTGCTTGATATAAGAAAATTGGAAAACAGAAATATCACCCTTCTTTTTGAATTCAATTCAGTGGAAGACCATAGAAAATAAAGCCATGTGCATAACAAAGCTCTATGTGCATAGAAAGGTTTTAGCTTACAGGTCTATAAAGAATGAAGTGTTACATTATAGCATCGTGGAGCCCTATGAGCTGAATATAGTAGTTTGAACAGTAATGGCAAATTTGTGAAGATTCATTTTTGTTGTCTTTTCCCACACAAGATTTTGCTGCTACATTATGGGCACAAAAAATCATGTTTCAGATTTTGAGAACTGCATAGATGTGTAAACTCCAAATTTCAATTATCTTAGGGAATGAATTAGTTCACATTGGTACATGATAACCCAAACTTTTCATTCGAGTCCAAGTTGCCAATGAAAGCAAAAGAGAGAGAAGTCTCTTATTCAACTACTGTTTTATGTACTCTATCTTCAACAATCTTATTTTCTACTTGATTTAGAATGTTGTAGCTCCACTGTATATTTAAAACCCACTTAGAATTTTCCAAACAGTAATAGTTATTTGTCCTCTAAAGTAGGAAGTAATTATTATATTTTGTAAGTGGCATCATTGTGTTGATATCTTAAATTAGCCTTATTTTAATTTTTACAAAACTGCAGTTGCCTAGAAAATTTTATTTCTCTTTAGAAGAGTTTCAATTGAATTATGAAAATTAGATTGTGCATTTACTCAAACCAACATACAGTATTGTTTAAAAGCAAAAGCTTCAGAATGACTGGAGCAGATCTGTTAAAGCATATTTCATTTTACTTATGTTGATTTAATGTATTTTAAATTCTTTTGGAAGTGTGTGTGTGTGTGTGTGTGTGTGATCCATCTAGTTATCTATGAATGCTACTGTTAATTCAAACCTGAAATCAGTTGCCTTTTATATTAAGTCAGAAATATTCCAAATCCGCTATTCTGTGGTATAATGTCAAATTTTACTGCAATGTGATTTACTTTCGTTAACAGATAAAATTAAGTTTGTTTCATTAAACAGATAAAAGTAATCTACCCTTCAAAAGAATGCCTAAACTTTAAGATGATTCAAGATGAAATGCTTCAAGAAAACACTCTATTGTCTTCTCATGGATATGACAGTCATAAAGATCTTCAGTATGTCAAAGAACTTAAGAGTACCGTGAATGTTGAAAGCAACAAGCAACTACTTACTGCTGGTCCTGGACGACCACGTATGCCAGTTACCTAAACAATAAACAAAGTAACATGTAAAGATAAATTCCTACCTACAGAGTTTTAGAAAAGTCTGTAGTCGAACAAGAATAACAACAAGAACCCCAGTGAATTTTTAAAAAATAAATGTTGTCAACGGATGGCTGTTTCCTACCTGCTCTACGAGTTAAAACATCACCTAATTTAAACTCTAACATAGGGAGGTGGTTCTTGTAGACTAATTAAGAGCACAATGCTGGAGCCTAGCTGCCTGGGTGCAGAGCCCTGCTGCATATCCCCTTTCAGTGGTACAAGCTTAGACTAACTATGTATTTCCTTTGTGTTAGGTCTCTCTTCTGTTAAATGGTCATGATTATGAAATTATCTTCTTTAAGAAGTGCCGTGTTTTGTTGTGAAGACAAACAAATAAATATTTGAAAAGTACTTTAAAACAGCACCTGAGACATAGCAAGTATACACAAGTGTTTTTAAATGAAATAAAAACATATGCATGATTTTCTTTTTAGGTAATATGTTTAAATGAACCCAACTTAAAGGCAAAGCAAAAATGCAAACACTGCCAAATAAATCTAAATCAACATGCATACACTTTTGCTTTGACAGAGTGATAATAACTCCTTTAAACCCTATGAAAGTGGTTGAAGAACTTCAATTCTATTGAATGATATACTTTTTGATCATTTACAAATCTAACTCTTACAAACTCATACAATATGGAATCTCAATCAGAATAATGTCATGACTTATTTCCAGAAGTGTGAAATATTAAATATGCTTGTTTCTCAGGTTTATATATCTATTTATACTATTAAAAAATATATACATAACTATCACTTTAACTTGCAATATATGTAATTTTGTGAAAGTCTAATTTTTACCTTTGGTCATGGGACTGTGGAAGTCAAGAATATTGTATTAAATACACATTAAATTTTGTATTCAATAATTAATATATTTTGGTTAATATTCAAAGTTGCATTTAAATAAATAAAGCTTGTATTAACATAAACTTCTGTTAAATAAAGAATAAATCTATCTTGGTTTGCTAGTTTTATAGTAAAGTCTTGATTATAAAAAAAAACTAATTTCCCCCTTTTTTGAGAAAATGTATATAAGCAATATACAGCTATACTATAGCTACGTTTGTTAAAGATACATGAAAATAATATAAACATATATGTACTTACAACAGGCACTAATCCTGGTTCTCCTTTTTCTCCCTATGAAGTTTAAAAAATACTTCAATTAGCAAAACATAGTGATATAATAATTTGTTGGGCATGAGCATATCATGTTAGAATACTCTATATAAACACTGAGAATTTCTTTGTAAGAAACAAAAAATACCAGAAAAGAAAGTTAACCTAATTTGGATAATTAGACATTATTCATGAAAAAAATACTACTTATCTGAAAGAGAGAAAAAGAAACTAAATTCAATTCAGTTTTTATAACCCAAAGAGTTGACTAGACCAAGAAATGCTTGTGAGGAAAAGATATAAACTCAAAATACTGTAGGAAAAGATACCTAAATACTAAAACTACAAAAAAAAAATTATAGAAATGTGGCCATATGTGACCTTTCGCACTCTTATTACATGTCATCTATTATTTAGTAACTTAGCAGATGCCAGTTCTGAAACACTTATTAACCTTTTTTAAAACTCATGGAAGAATCTAAGTAATAACAGGAGATAAGTGTGCTCATGATTAAGAAAATAAGAAATGATGTGATAATAGGCAATTTTAATATATGAGGTTAATCTAGAAAAATATTTAGAAAAAATTTAATTAAATATGAAAATAAAAATAACACAAGAAACTCACAATTTAAAGTAAATAAAATCAAGCAGATTAATTTGCTTATATAATAGATATAAAAACACAAAAGGTGTATATGGAATTTTTTTTGATTCTTAGAACTTTGAATATCAGAAACTGTATAATCATAGCATGATATCAAGTACATAGGTTAAATAATGTTGGATGAATTGTACCTTTATGTATCTTTATTTTATCACATATTTACTTGTATTTTTTATTTCAGGACTTGGCTCCCAACAGATTTGGTCTCCCCAAGGTCAAAACCATGTCTCCTTTACATCCTCAGTTTGTCACACAGAAGTTCTCAATAAATTCTTTATAAACATATTAATTTTCATTAATATCTTATGGATCAGTAGTTTTTACTAGGCAATTGCAGAGAATAAACACATTAAGGATTATATCAAAAAATGGAGGAAAAGCAAAGTTATGAGTTCTGTTTTATTTAATTTCTTCTTTCATTTATATTATTCTTTTATATGATTATAAAAATAATATGAGTTCATAGCAGGAATATATTTTAAATACGGGAAACATAAAGAATACACTAAACAACATACTCAACAATCAGGAGGTCTACATGTTAATATTCTGGTATTTTTAGTTTTTCATCATGTACCTGAACTTGGTTTACCTAATTAATGCCTCAGTATTTTACTCTTAGATTTTGTTTACATTTTTACAATTAAAAATAGCATTGCTTATAAATGTTTGTGGGCATCTCTAATTAATACCTCATATATCTTGAAGTTGAAGATGTGGATTAAAGATCATACATATTTTGAAGAATTTTAATTTAAATCACCAAATTGTACTACTGAAAGGCACAATATAATTAAATTTCCCCAGTAGTATCTCACACATGAAAACATTTTACGAAGTGAAATTTTATTTTATTTTTTTCATTTTTTATTTTTTATTGTTGTTCTTTTACAATTGTCCCAATTTTTCCTCCTTGCTCTTTCCACTCCACCCCCACAGTGAATCCCCAACCTGTTGTCCACATCCACGTGGCATTTATAATGTTTCTTGACTAGATCCTTTTACAATCTCAATGGTCTTAATGGTGGACTCAGTGATAGAACAATACACTAACCATTCTTGCTGATTCTAATGCTAAGGTAGCTAATACTCCGGAAGTCAGGAGTAAACCAAGAATTCAGAAGCAGGAGGAGACTCTCCACCAGTAAGTTCTACAAGCAGAACACAGCAGGCTGAAAGTCAACCCATGAAAAGCCTAGAGGCAGAAGGGAGCACCACAGACAGGGAGGAAAGCAGAACAGGCTTATTTCTGCACTTCCACCTCTGCTAACTTCTGGACTAGGTCTTGCCATTTCTAACATAGCATGACAGTAATAAAAATTAACCTTTTATGAGCTATAAGTGCTTTCCTTGAAATACTGAATTTGAATTGTTTAGAAAAGATATATAAATCTGTGCCCAATTTTAAAAAGGAATTTATAAGAATAATGCTGAAACCAAAATGCTTCTTTCTAGAACAAGTGTAGAAAAGCAAGTAAAAAAAACAGGAAAAATTATTTCAGCCAAAATGAGTAAAATAAACTTGGCCAGTTAAGAATGGTTGTGAAACCTCCATCCTAGGGAACCAGCAAGAAAAATGCATGTGTTGCTCTTTGTATGTAGAATGGAACTTGCTGATGTCTTTCTTAGCTACATGTAGGGATTTTTGTTTGTTTGTTGTTTTGGGTTTTTTTTTTTTTTTTTTTGATATTTTATTATGAGCTCTCAATTTCTGGACAATATTTTATAATATGGGTTTAAGTATTCCATCATCAGTTTCTGATAATATATTTTTCTAATGATTCTATGATACTTGTTACTTTAGAAAAAGCTACACAAGTAAATCATTTATTACATTTGTTAATATGGGCTTTGAATAAGTTAATTTATGCGAAAGGATGATTTATCTAAAATTTAACTAAATTTGATTTTCATACATACTTAAGTACTCAGATTCAGATAAGAATCACAATTTAATTTTACATCTTGTCTGTTACTTGTCATTTAAGTCTAGGTAGACATCACTTTTATAAAATGCCATTACCATGGAGACTGTCAGAGTGCTTTTCCCACTTTCACATCATCTGTACAATTTGCCTCTTACAGGGTTACAGTAAAGGCTCAGTAACTACTTGGTAGTTAATATGAATAAATGAATACATTATAAATGAAACTCAATATTGATATAAACCAAGCACACATTTATTTTATAGCCTTACTCTGTTCTCACATTTCTGATGATACCTGATAATAAATGACAGTCATGAAGATAAGAACATAAACAAGCACAAATTCATTCTTAAGTTGTGCTAAATTGGCAACTGTTTTGTGTGTGCCCTTCTCCCAGCTGTTTCATACAGCCTTTGGGAAAAAAGCAGTAATCTAAATGACATAGCCTAACACTGTCTATCTGTAAATTGAGTGATCACTAAACAAATTAAACTGGTTATTTCATAGATCAGCTACAGACGTATCTGTCTATCCAGTTTATTTGAAGCCTATACTCAAACATTTACGTTTCCATTTTCCTAGCTTTCAGATATAAATTACATGTAAGCTGATATTTTTAGTTCTCCTTGGACATATGTTCCAACAGAAATAGTTTCACTGATATTTATTTCAATAAAGACAAATTTATGGCATTGCCCTCTTAACCAAAAAGTATAAAAGTGGTCTGGCCATCTCCTTGATAACATCACTTTTATTTACCATGAAGTTATAGCTTTACTCTATCTGAATATCTGATTATCGCTTTACTGATATTCTATTGTATGCAAATGCAAAGACAATTTAAAGTCACTGTTAATCTAACAATTGCATTGAAATTTGGGATAACTGCTCATTTCCATTCTTGAATCCTGTGTCCTTTCCATCTGGATAATACTGGAGCAAATTTCCTAGTTTTCAAGTTAACCAGAAAACTGAGAATACAACCAAGGGAACTGAACTCTCTTCACTAACTGGCCTGTGTGCTAGGGTCATGGCTATATTACAGTTTTCCTCATGAGTGTAAGGTTTGTCCTTAGAATTAAATTTTAGGCACCTTGATAGCAAGGAAGGGGAAAGAAAAGAGGGGTATTTGAGTTTGGTAAAATGTTCATGCAATTCCTTTAGTTGAATTTTTACTTTCCAACTAATAGAAGAGGGACCATAACCTCACTGAAATAATCCTCCTTTCCTTTCCTTTCCTTCCTTCCTTCCTTCCTTCCTTCCTTCCTTCCTTCCTTCCTTTCTTCCTCCCTCCCTTCAATTAAACATTTATTATACTTCTAATATGTTTAAGGTATATATACTAAGTATTGTGATAAACATAAGTAATTCAAAGATTAATGTGATATAGTCTCAGTCTTTAAGAGATTCATAACTTTCTGGAAGAAACATCTATAAATAAAAATTGACAAACTGAATAAAATAGAGGTATCTGAAATCTATAAGCAAAGTAGCTGAACTGAGCTCATACATTTATATTTTTATAGTACTTTATACTTCATGAAAGATTTTCAAACATTCCAAAACACAGTTCTGTGTAGATAGTATTAGAATGAAAAATACTTTTACAAAAATAAAACTATACAAAGAAAAACTCACCTTTCTTCCTCTACCTATAAAAAAGAAAAAAAATATATGTTATTTTATGCATAAACAGCATTTAAGGTTCCCCTAAATATTTATTTTAATAATAGGTATTTTTGTGGAATCCAAATTTAACTTAAACAGATTTTCCTTATCACTAGTAAGCAGAGCTCAAAAGTTGTTTTGCATTAATATATACATAAGAAGCAAAATAACATATACCTTTCAAAATTCTGCCATTATTTGAATATTCTTCATATAACAACATAGCATTTAAAGTTCACTGAATTATAAAGTTAATAATTAAAATTATGATGGACCCTGGCTAGTGTGACTCAGTGGGTTGAGCACCAGCCTGCAAACCCAGGTGTTGCTGGTTCGATTACCAGTCAGGGCACATAATCAGGCTGCAAACCAGGTCTCCAGCCAGGTCCCCAATTGGAGGCAGGTGAAAGGTAACCATACATTGATGTTTCTCTCCCTTTCTTTCTACCTCCCTTCCTCTCTCTCTAAAAATAATGAATAAAATCTTAAAATAAAATAAAATTATGATGAAATATTTTAGTCAATATTCTCTCTTTATTTTTTATATTTTTTGAGTGGGGTATTCATTCATATGATTAACAAACCCCAAAATATTAAAGGTATACAATTATGCAGTAAAAAATCTCCTTCCATCTTGTCCCCTTTCTCTTATTTTCCACATTCCACCTTAATTTTTCCTATTTTTAGTCTTCCTAACCAAGAATATAATAGAATATTCCATGCATTAAAGTCATCATTTAAGTCAGTAGTGTTCTAAAGTTGTCTTCAGAGAGATCTTCAACATTTTGTGTTAAATTTATACTGAGCCATTTTATCCTATTTGTTGCCATTATTAAAAAGTATTTTTATTCCCATTATTTATACTAAGATATAATTGTATAGAGCAAGTCCATTAATTTATTTTACACTGTACTGTCTTACTAAAATCATTTGTTTTTGTAGTTATTTTTTTTTTACTCCATTTCCTTAGGTTTTACAGTGCATGATTCTATTTTCTAAAAATTGATAGTTTTATCTCCTCTTTTCTAACTTCTAAACCTCTAATTTTTTTCTTATCTAATTGTTCAGATACATTCAATAATGTTAAATAGCTGTTGTGATAATGAATATACATGTTTTATCTCTAAGTTTAGAAGGGATGTTTTTATTATTAAACATTCTTTTTTTCTCTTATTTTCCAGAGTCTTTCTTTTTAAAATTTAATAACTATAGTAAGATAAATTACAATATTAATTCTTTTGGGTTTACTTTTTCAGATGCTTGGTTTCCCTTTTCAGTATCAACATTACAGTTTAATGTTAATTCAGGAAAGTTTTTTTGTATCATATTATTTTATATATATGTGTATATATATATATATATATATATATATATATATATTTGTTCTGCTCCCTTGTATTTATTTCTCCTTTGAGGATTCATCTCCAAGAACATCTCTTGCCTGGATTTGTAGATGTATTATTTTTTTTCAAATCTTTTAAATATTTTTTTTCATCATTATTTTTTATGTCTGTTACTGTGGTATCAGTTCTTCTTGTGCTCCTCTTCCTATTACACCTTCATTTCCCTACTATAATTTGGGTTTTCCTTCTGTTTTTCCCCCATTATTACATTGTTTTTGTTTTTGTTTTTGTTTTTGTTTTGTATTCTAATTTATGGCTTTTTTTTCTTAAAAGGAATTGCTTTATGAAGTTTTATTTATTTTATGGTGAAATGTTTGGTCAGAATTTTTACCTGTTTTATGATACTCATTGGTCTGTTCTTGATAATATAATATTAGTTAAACTCACCTACCTTTTTAAAACGTATACCTTTATATCAATACTGTTGCCAGCTCTTTATTATTATTAATACTCATCTGGGAATGAACTGGGCTTTCCCAAACCAGCTATATGCAGGAGTTTGTGTAATTTGCTCTGCTTTTGATATTTGTTCTCATTGTCCTAATATACTACTCACTTATCCCCACAGGTTTAATATTACTTCATTACTTGGGGCCTCTTTGAAGATCATGCCTGCTTCAGGTATTCTGTTTTTAATTCTTTCCATTATGTATTCTTTATTACATTGCTAAATATGGAGTTTAGGTATTTATTCAATGCACATTGTAACTTTTGAATGCTATTCAAGAGGAGAATTGATAAATTACTGTGTAATGTTTCCACAAATACACTGTTGAATATTTAATTATATTTGTTGTTACTTGCAATGGTATTTGAGATAAAAAATAAAGCCTTGACACTGTCTTGACAATGATGCATACAATTTTTAACATTAATCATATTGGTTCATCAAAGCACATAAATATAAATTTGTTTATCTCACATATAAGTCTCTTCTACATTTGGATTCATATACACAGTCTATGTTGAACACAATAGTCTACGTTAAACACAAGCATTTTTCTCTAAAACTAGTTTTAAAAACCAACAGTTCATATCATTGTTTTCTCCAGAATATACATTCATTCTCTTTCTTAACTAACACAAGCATTCTGCATTTATCAGCTATGTAATAAAGGAGTTCTGTGGTACTATATTACATCAGAAATATTTTTTCCATTTCCAAGAACAAAGTTGGCACCAGGAAAGTTAAGTGTTTTTTCAACCCTTTCACTTAGAACATTAATCAACGTCACAGAAAACCTACAAATATCCCAGAAGCAACCAGCATGGATAAGTAAGAGATCACCATCTTAAGTGGTATGAGGAATTCTCAAATTAGACAAAACCACTCAAATGTTTGTCAAAATTTCCCTAGTTTTTAAAAAGAAAGGAAATCACTGTCACTTTCTCACTGATGTTAGATAAAGTATGTGAGCAAAATCATCAACCCCCAAGACCACTGAACAGTGGCTCACTTATTCTCTTGAGTTGCTGAATTCTGAGAGCAAAAAACATTGCAAATATAAGGGTGAGTCACTGGATCAATTCTGAATTATCCCTAAGCTTCTTACCGAAATGGTTTGTGCCATGTCCAGATGTATGTGGACAGACAGGACAGCATTCCCCAGGGGGAGTTACAGGGTCGGCACACTCGATCACATCCTGGCACTGGATCTTGTCACAAAGAATGGCTCCATTGTCGCAGACACAGATCTGGCAAGGGGCAGGTTTCCAAATGTCTCTGTTTAAGTACATCTGACCATTCTGAGTGCAGGCTATTTCTTCACCATATCCTTCTAGAATAATAATAATAATAATAATAAAGATTATTAGTACTCTTCTGAAATTTCAGAAACTAGTAAATAAAAAAATGAGTCAACTTGCGACTTCTAAAAGATTCTGGGCTAAGCAGCAACAGCAACCTCTCAAGGATGCAAAACACATAAACTTACTTCATTTAGCAGTTACATCTAAAGCAATATATAATTCAAAATAAAATTATCATGGTACTTATATCTTAGCATGGTAAGGAAAGAAAAAATACTGAAGAAAAAATGCTTACTCAGAGAAACCTTCCCAAAAGGCTTCATCATAAAAAGTATAAATAATAAAACATGGGAAGATCAGTAAAGAGGAATAAAAACAAACTGTTACCAGTAGACAATCTATCCAGAGGACCAGGGGAGTCTACCCCATTGGCCAAAATTGGACACAGGGGGAAGGCTCTTACACTGAGCCCACAAAAAAACTAACAAGATAATTGGATGGAGAAAACACTGCCCTCCTACCATTCCCAGATTGATATTGGGACCAGGGGAAGGCACACATATGAACCATAGAAGTTTAAGTGGCACAGGGGGAGGTGCTAGACCAAACAGGCCTATCAGTCTAGCCTGAGGAAAGAAGGGATTGGCTGGGAAGTGGACCTACCTAAAGCATGCAAAAGTTTGGGAAGTTGATTGGTCATTTTGAGAAAGCACCTGGTCTATCCAAGCTAATTATAATCCCAAGGGAACAAAGAAAATGTATGCAAAGAAATTAAACAGTTACTAAAACGTAAACAGGTAGGCAAAAATCGCTGCTCTCATAAAATTTATCATGATTAATATTAATTTACTTATTTTTATTTATTTTGTTATCTCCTTTATTAAACAGTAAATAAAACTCCATGAAAGTAATGATTAATGTGCCTTGTTCATTGCAGTATCTTTAAAGCTTGACACATTACTTTGAAGAGAACCAACATTCAATAAATTGCTGTTTGACGGATGGATATAAATAAATGAGTGAAAGTAACTCATTAACTTAATTGCACCAGCATTAACTTTTTACTTTACAAAAATAACACCAAAACTATAAAAATGCATTTGAAATTAGTTTATGAGAAATTGTCACTTGTCAATAAATAGAGTCAAACAATAATACAGAACTATACATGAAAATGATTTTGGTTTAGATTAAAAGCATTAACCCAGATAAGCATCCCCTAGCTTTGGAATGTTTTTCTTGGACAACATTCTTCTTACTGCTCTATAGAACACTTTGTTTACACCTGTTTAGTCTTTCATCACAGATATTTGTCAAATGGAAAATTGCTTTCAAAACATGACACCACATCCTGATTCTTTGCTATTCATAAGAAGAGCATGAAGTTTTAATCTGTTTCATTTTCTTCAAAAGATTTTTATCATGTAGTATATAGCAAACCAATAAAACATTGATTGTGTATACTATATACAGCTCTATATAGTGCTATTAAAGGTATTTTTAACTAAGGAAAATATTAACTCTTTTAATTGCTTTTTGATAGCACTATTTTTTTAATGGAAATTTGTACATGAAATAAGTGGTGTTGCTTTTAGATGAAAAACCACTTTGAAGCCATATAGTTCCATGATGAACAATTCAACAGAACACAAAGTATATAGCAATGAACTTATATCTGTAGTCCACTAAACAATTCCATGAAGTAAATAAATTAATAGTAACTGTTCATTGATCACAAGCACTAAATACCAATGGCTGAAAATGAGATACACTATAAGTTCAGTAAGCTTGCTTCTCCTTCCCCCCACCCCAGGGACAAAAGTGTTCACATGTTTTTACCGAGGAGTAAATAAGTATATGTGTCTAGTACAGCATGTGCAAAATATTGACAGTACATGTGTTCTATTCTCAAAAGAATGTATTATTATGATGAGTTCAATTGCATCATTGAAACAATTAGATATGTGGAAATAGAGAATATGAACAAATAATAAATAAAATAACATCAATAATGTTGTTAATTATTATTAAAATGTGTGGCAGACTCTTCCCAGGTGAGTTAATCTGTTGTCTGCAGCTCCTTCGGGGTTGGAATAGACTTATGCTAACTCATAGAAAGTCAGTTTCTTCCTGAAAACTTAAAACAGTATGACCTCAATCCAAGGGGCAAAGAAGTGGGTCACTGTAGTTCTTTCTTTAAATGGCAATGTTAAAAATTAATATTATGCTCTGAGTCATCACTGGTCCTTTTGCCCTGAGAATTCATAATTAAATTTAAGATGATGTGGAAAGTTAGTCGGAATGCTTGTAAATAGCAAGGAGATAAAAAAACACATTCACTGTTAACCCTGCCTTCTCTCCTCCGCACAAGAGCCCATGCACATCACAGAAGGCTTGGAAACTCAGTGAACTCTCCTTGTTCATGAATGAAAAGCACGTATAAAGTAACACTGGGTAGAAAATAAAGGGTGTCCTACAGTTTTCAGCTTTGAACATGGTAGTTGTGAACCTTATGATAAGGTTGACCCTTCCGTTTTCCACATAGATGTTTATTTAAATAAAAAGAAAAGTAAAATAGAAAGGAAAATTGCAGCCAATTTGCAGTAAAGTTGTCATGACATAATTATTTTATGAATAACAAGATCATAAGAAGTAACTGAATAGGAATTTGCATATGACATTCTGAGAACCTCCATACTGTCTTCATGATTCTTCTATGCAAATCACAAAACTAACCATAGCTGACATTAAACTTTCTCTAAGGCCTATAAGTTTCAAAAAATTAATGGTCTTAAAGTACATGGGTAAACAAATACTTTCATAAAATCTGAAATAGAATTCTAAAACCATAATATTGTAACACTTGTAATTCTGCTATTTATGTTTCTTTAACATTCCTAAAATTAAGGAGGGCTGGTTATCTCCCATGGTATTGTAACTTCTAAAAATTTTATCTTTCAAGCTACAGGATTATTTCACCCTTACCAAATGTTCTAACAAATTGAACGAATCTATTATGAAGTCATTACCACAAGCATCTTGGCATTGGTATCTTAGAGAGAAAAGATGTATTTTATCTGACCACATTTTATATAAGGGTAACTCAGTTGTCCTGTGTTCCTTCGATACCCTCATAGATTTGTCTTCTCATAAAGCTTATGTGCCTTTAAATTTAGTTGTAAGAATTCAGTTCTTAATCACTAGATGGCAGACCAAATCTATCATCTTATTATGATATACAATTAGAGTCCCAGCCATCAGAACAGCTGCTTGGCAACAATGGACCACACCCAGAGTCTACATTCTTCTATATAATTATACTCATGCAAAACAGAGCCTTCACTGAAATGACTATATTGAAACCTTTGACTTTTAGGAGAGAGGTTATTCGATTTATATACTAAATTACTGGGTCTACGTAAAGAATCTGAAAAATATATAAGTGCCTAGACCTACACTGGACACTTCCTATACCTTAATGGAAGATCTTCCTTGCAGAAACAGTGTTCATGTGTCGCAAACATTTTAAATCTCCTACTTAGACATTTTTCTCCACTGGCCAATAAGCTTCTTGGGAACCAGGCATATGTTCATCTCTGTAACCTTCACACCCAATGGTATATACTCGATCTTTGATAAATACATTTGCCACATGGATAGATATGTGAGTAAATGAAGGAAGAAGCTAGTTCATAGATATACTTATTTTAAACATAGCACATGCAGCTTTCTCCCAGAGAAGGTTTATACTTTAGGACACCTGTTTGGAATGAAAGGGAAGTGGGTCATTTGGTGGCTCTTGCCAAGTATGGCCCTAATGCCTAGACCTCTGTGTAGCCTGAAAGGAAAAACAATGTGTCTGTTGCAGCAGTTCATATATCATATCGGAACAATTTTCACAATGATACAGGAGCTCTTCAGCCTTTCTGACCCAGATGGCTTCGATCCCTTCTGGGGTGGTAAAGGTCTGGGCTAACATTCTTTAAAATCTCTCTAATAGTAAGTCTTGCAGGGACTAGAGTACGGATGGCACTGTCAACTGGTGTCCTCATAAAGTGGGCAGAGAATCTTAATGGGACAAAGGAGGCCCCACTTGTCCCTGTGGCCCGAACCACAGAGGCTGCCTTTATCAATACATAGCACAGCCCCAGGTGCTGGACTCAGTTCCAGAGAACTGTCCAAGAAAATCCTTTCCTCCCATCTGTTTATCATCAGGTATGAAGCCCCCAAGAATAAATGAGGGGGATCAGTTATGTATTATGACAATATTTTTCCACCTCAGCCTCAAGGGCTGGGAGAGGGTGGGTGGGGAAGTGATTGTGGAGCAAGCCTATGGAATTTTCCATCTTTTGTTCTTTAATCCACCTACAGACTTGCATTTTCTGATGAGCTCTTCAAATCTCTTTTTAGGATGGTTATTCAAATTGTTACTTTTTGATGTTTTCTTTCTCTCTTATAAGGTAGTCATGGAGTCATAATTGATACTCTAACTATCTTAGCAATTAATTCTGAAACCATAGCTTGAAATCTGATAAAGTAAAAAAGAAGACAACTCATACACAATATTTCAGTGAAGCATATAAGTAAAATGAGATTAGATACACTGTCTGTGAAGGGGGTTAGTTTCCTCAATGCAGCCATCAAACATTTCTCCATCCATATGCAAAGGCTTCCCAGTTAACTAGTAAAACTGATATTTTAGCTTTCCTTAAAATGGAAATAATTAAAAGGAAAATCTCTCATATTAGCTACTAAAGTTTCTTTCCATGTATCATTGGGAAATCTAAATGACTGTGGCCAAAAAGTGAAGCCAAAATTATACACAATGCACATGCAATGTTCATCTACAATTTTGTCTGGAGAACCAACTTTCAGTCTGCTAATACACTTGACATGGATTTTTTTTCTCTCCAAAAACATGGCTCGAACTATTGAATAACTGTAGAAACACCACAAAGAGAATTTGGCCTGCCTTCTATTGAATGCAATAGAAATTTCAATGGTAATTTCTATAGCAAACCCTAGTTTTACTTTCTAACATTATCCTTAGTGAATAATTAAGTGTAATCTACGCTATTCCAAATACATCTGCCTACCTAAATGCACCAATACTTTTGAGTGTTTTGAATGAAGTCTGTTTACTCAATCTCTCCCCAGAATGATATTGTTTGAAATAAAGAAGAGAACCAAAATCTACCCAGCTATTCCTCTTTTAAGTGGGTGGTAAGACATTTTTAGAATCAATTCAATTGTGTATTATCATGTCTTTGTAGCTGTATTTTGCTTTGTTTTTATCCTTCTTAATACAAAAATATATTTAGTCTTCTAGAGAAAATACAGACACTGTAGTCAGTTCATGCTTCTAATTCATCTTGTATAGACTTATTCTTTATTTGCTGTCCTTGTCCTGAGCAAGTAGTAGTCTAGAGACAGATTAAGTAACAAACTGAGAAATATATAGTACCCATCATCCTACTCTGACCACTGGCACAAACAAAAATTACCACACATGTCCATGTCACTCTCAATTAGCCAATTCCTGATCTGTTTTTCCTCTTAATGTAGTATTTATCACTTTCAGACCTACTATATTATTATATCTATTGTTTATTATTTATCTCTCCATGATAGAATTATAACATCATAAGGACAACTATGATTTATTATTTGGGCTTGGTCACTGATACACCTGGATGTCTTGGAATAATGTTAATATCATGATAGATGCCCAATAAATATTTGTTGAATTAATATGTTGAGAACTAGTTGTGTGCATAAGCAGCTTTAGAGGATGGAATTATTTTGTAATACTCTCTATAAAAGGAGCCAAATGTAAGAATGCCAATACAGAGCTTTAGGCCATATTGAATAAAAAGTCATTTGCTTTGATCCTATGGTTATTATATAATTCTTAGAAGAGGACCACATATATATATATATATATATTTTTTTTTTTGCTGCTATTCAAATGTGGGTCATATCTATAAGGATTTAAAATACCTGGCATTGTGTTCCCACAATGTATTAATATTATTTATTCCAGATATTATATCCTGAAAAAGACATAGTTTTATTCATTTTTTAATGAAAGTCATTTACTTGTCTATGATAAGAGAACATTCAGTATACAATATTTAGATGAGTACAAAAGTAAATATTTAATATAAGATATGTTTAGAATCAATTCAATTCTGTATCTTATTATTTCTTTTCAGTTACATTTTGCTTTCTTTTTCTATCTTCCCTGGTACAGAAGAACTTCTAGGTCTCCAGAGAAAATACAGATATTATAGTCAGTTCGATTCTTCTAATTCATTCTTTACTGGCTTATTCTTCATTCGCTGCACTTGTCCTGACCAAATTGAGATTTCCTTAATGACAATGAACTCAACAGTCCACAAGTCTCACTTTTTAAAATCACATTTCTTTTACTACCAAAGGTTCTGAAATATTTTGAAGTGCCTACAGATGACCTGAAAGGGTCACACTATTTCCTCTGGGGCTCACTGCTGGAGGAAGGTGGGCACTAGTGCTTTCATCCTGAAGGTACAGTTTCTAAGTTTATCTATCTGGGTATATTCAGAGACTTGAATCCATAATACCAATTTTTTCCTGATCTACCTAGGTTTTCTTTATGTCTATTTTATAGCTATTATAAAGGTGATTTCACTGAAGTACAGAAATGAAAACAGATTTTACCCTTCTTTCTGGCATTCCCTACCAAATCACTATCAGAGCATGTTCAGCATATTTCTATAATAAACACTAATGATTGTAAAGGAGCCATTTTATTTGTTATAGTGTTAAGATCAAGGTTCAATATCTACCAAATCGAATCTCAACACCAGAAAAATGCCTCAGTAATAATCACAAAGAGAAAGAAGCTGTTGCCTTTACTGGGAAGTTGTATTAATAACTTTCTAGATGCACAGAAAAGATATTCATTGAGAAATTTTGTGCTTGAAGAGGGAACAATAGACAGGAAAAGAAAAAAAAACTGAAGCAGGAGAAGGAGAGGGAGGGGGACAGGAGAGGTAAAAGGTAAAGGTGGGGAGGCTGAGAAGACCAACACCAGGGCCACCATTTCTCCTTGAGTACACCTGTCCTACATTGAGGAGAAAAACCTGCAAGTTTATTTTGCAGGATACAGAACTAAACTAGGGATATTTCCTAGTTGGGTAAGAAAAATACAAACGAATGAAATCTAAGATTTTGACCTTAATAAGTAAACAAATGGAAATCAAAGTAAAATGCTCTTATGTAGAGGAAATGTGAACATGGAAAGTTTTGTAGAAATTTCAAAAGCTTTAAATTATTAATAATCATTTGAGGGGCAGACATAGAAGGGGAATAAATGGTAGTGGAAAAGATATAGTAAAGACTAAATAAAAAATGATTATTTTGAGTTTTGTTTTAATTATAAATTTTATCATTACTATTTAATTCACATTTTAATTTCTTAAGACATAATGATTAAGAAAATATCTATAAATAACAAGTTATTTTCTTAACATATCTGTGGGAAGGTTTAAAATTTTCAAAAATTTTCAAAAATTTAAATTATTTGTTAAATCCCAAGTAGATATGGAACACTTATATTGTACTAAAAACAATGGTTTGCAGGTATTGAGATCAGAGGAGAAAAGTGTAGAACACTTGTTAACATGTGGAATATAAAATTTAGGTTGGACAAAAAGATAAATTAATAAGTTGTTTGCTTTAGTAAAGAAAAAGTGTGCCTTAGTTTTTCTACTTAATATGTAGATTAAGATAAAATATGATCCTTAACTTTTAGGCAAAATGAAATATTCTAGGATATCACAAATAACTTTTCCTTAAACTGCTGCTGAAAGTTAATCCAAATAAATTAGTCAATCTGGCAAAAGGGATGGAGGGCTTATTTAATCCATTTAGTCAATATTTATTTATACAGCAAGTTTTAGTAAATACTTCTGTAGTGCAAAAGCATGCTTTGGATCATGAAATGAGACATTTAGAGTCCAGCTTCCTTGCCAAAAACAATAGAAATATACAGAAGTTGCAATAGGCAATGATAATTTCTTGTAGGAAAAAACATAAGTTTGCACTTATATGCAGTTCATTCTGGAAAATCTGTATACACATTGAAATTTTATAAAGTCAATTCTATTTTCTATTTATGAGTCCTGGGCCCTTTTGAATTATTGACCTTCATCCTGATCTGTTTTTAAGAGGTCTCTGCCTAATACTACTTAATTAACTACAACTAATTTTCAGGAACATCAACTTGAAGATTTTCTAGAATCCCAAACAAAACCAAACTTTAGCTATTGCAGGAAAAAAAATTAGTTATATTTGTCAAAACAAACTTCAAATAAGCTAGAAGTGAACAAAATACAGAATTTCAAAGGCATTAAACTAAGTGTAAGTGGATCACCTATTTGACTGATCTTCAGGGACCTATTTGATAACAAAGTGTATTTCAAACCCTAGGACATTCTGACTCATAAGAGTAAGAGAACAGAGAACCATAAATACACATCACCCAACAAGTACCCACTGTACAGCAGCCTTCCAGTTAAGGGCGCAGTTGGGAGATCCCTGTGTGGTTTCTAGGCTTCCTCAGGTGTGTTTGTGTTCAGTATTTTTGGTATCAAGATTAAGTTCAAATTAGAAAGTAATTTGAATCAAACACCAAAATAACATAATGTATGCTTTTTGAAAGCATAGTTTATTTATTTAACAACATCTGCTACTTTGCTGAGCATTGGAAATACAGAGATAAGGTAACAGATGCCACCCCACCTAAGAAGCCCACAGACTGGTGAGAGAACTGTCCCGGCAATAAAACAGTTGAAGACAGTTTTTTTAAAGTATAAAACTAGAAGCAAACCAAGTTGTTGTGGAAATACTTTAAAAAGGCACCTTACTTAGGCTGGTGTTTATGTAAGAAAAGTCAAAAGAGTTCTGTGATTCAATTTCTATAATTTCCTTATTTATTTTTCTTTAATACATTTTAAGGTTTTTTTTTTTTTTTTTTAATGAAAAAATAAGATCCAAAGTGGTTTCTTCCAAAAAATCACTCCCAAGCTGTGTAATACTGTCATTGCTGGCCCATTGCTGGTAGCTGGCAATGGACTCCTTCACTCTGCCAACTGGCCAGAATGATCTGAAGGCGCATGGGCACTTCCTCTCACTCTTTACTTCCTATTTTCCTTTCTTAGCCATTTCTTCTCTTGCCTAAGAGTAAAACAACAGCACTGTTGTTTCTAAACCTCCTGGTGCCTTCATAGGTAGGTGCCCCAGAGGGGAATAGATGTGCCAACCAACAGTGCAGAAGCCAGGACACTTGTACACAGCCACGTGGGAGGAGTCAGCTGCTACTGAGACCACATCTGGCAACACTGCGATGAATTATGAATGCCTTTTTCCAGACCCATTTCTACAGCCATTTGGAAATTCAGCAAAGCCACATTTAAATAGCATTTTTCAAATTTAGATACAGAATTTGGGATTATATTGCCTTGACATTTTAGAAAGTCAAAAATAGCTATGTCGTATAATGTCTAGATTGAAAGACAATGAGATTTGTCTGTGGATGCTAGTTTATAATTTAGAAAACAGTGTGAATTCATGTATCAAATATCTGGTCAAGAAGTTCACTTATTTTATACTCAGCAAATCCATTCATATCCATTTTCAGCTTACTTAAGTATTTATCAAGGCTATTCTAATTTTTACAACATCTCATGCCAGAGGGATATAAAAGTAAAAGACACACAATCTACTCCAGAAGAGCTTTTAATTGAGAAAATAAAAAGGAAGTTTATAAAATTATTTGCTCTTAACAGGTAGTTACTAAGGCATATACAAGTATAAAGCATCCTTCTATCCAGTTATTTCTCCAATGACCACAATTAGTTAAGGTAACTAATTGTTTATGTAAGATACTAGGTTTGAGGAATTACACATAAGAAATCAGAAAAGATAGGAACACTATGAGCAGAACTTATCTGAAGGGAGGTAAGTAGAAGTGGGTTCTAAAGTAGCCATTGAAAAATGCAAGATACTTGAGATGTTGTAGGTATGGAAGACTCCCTGGGGAGTGAGTGGGAGCCACCTAAAAGAGTTGTAGAAAGAGGGCATACATGCCATATGAGGAATAAAGAAAGTGGGCATAAATCCATGAAACACCAGATAAAAAATATGAAGGGTTTGATTAACTATGGTTAGGCTAAGGTATTACAAAAATCAAAGGAAAATAACTTCAGAAGTTTAGGAATGAATTAGAAAAGTTACATCTACTGGATATGCTATGGATTGAATTGTGTTCCCCCAAAAGATACATTAATGTTATTTGGATAGAAGCCTTATGAAGATAAAATTACTTAAGATGAGAGACTTAAAGAAACAGAGACACATATGATGAAGGTTGAAATTGAAGTGCTATAGCTGCAAAGCAAGGAAGGATTTTCCCTCTATGATTTCAGAGAGCATATGGCCTTGCCAACAGCTTGAGTTTGGATTCCTACCTCCAGAATTGTGAGACAATATATTTCTGATGGTTTAGGCCACCAGTTGGCTTTGTTACGCAGCACCTGTTGCTAACTAGTACAGAGCTCTACCGAATATGAGAATGAATCTTGGCATGAAATGGAATAGGAATTTGGAACGATACATATATTGGATTGGAAAAATTCTAAATCCCATTTAAGATACATCAGGATGAATACTAAGGAAGAAAACCCATTGTAAATATTAATAGCTACTATTAATGTGTTATAAGAGCTATGTTAACTGCCTTATGAAAATTTTATACTTAATCGTTATAATCACCCTGGTAGAGGCTTGGAGTCAATCAAAGTTACAAAGTTAGTGAGTGACAGAGACAACATTTGAACAACCACACACTCTTTACTACTACATGCTAAGTTAGACAATTGGACTTCTACTTTAGAGTGAGAATAAAAAGAAGAAAAGTTTGTTTATGTAAAATTTAAAATTCACACTATAAAATTTTGAATAAGTGAGAGTAGTAAACTAACAGCCCATAGGAAGAATGGAAAGCAAGAGGAGGCTGGATCTACGTGACAGAAAGAAGAAGAGAGTAAAGCATGGTTAGTATTTCATTTCCTGATGCTCTGCCTGTTTTGCCACCAAATGTTACCATCCTAATTTCCTGTGAAATTTCCCCTAGCTTTTCTGGGGCTTCACAGGATATTGGTAGGGAAAAATTATCTTCATGACACCAACAAGCCTACAGGCATTTTGAGGAGTAAGGATAGTAAATAACTACATACCAACTACAATCCAGTTCTTTATTAGATTCATTTTTAGGGCACAGGAAATGAAATTTTCCCCCAGAAAATTCTGCATACATTATACAAATATGAATCCCCTAATAGCAAACAATATGTTGTATTTTACCCACTTTATATAAACTAAAGAGGTGATGCTGAAGAAGCCATTAGGAAAAGATTCAATAAAATTCAACATTGAAAACCACGATTTAAAGCAAACCATCAACCACCTGCTTTTTAAATTACATGCTATTCAAGCCATTTCCTTTCATTTTTCTGAAGTCTGAACTAGTCTTTATAAAAGTTCTCAACTGTTTTTTATTTAACCTTCTGTTCAGAGTTTAAAAAATAAAAACTTCCTCCAAGAACCAAGCTACAACTTCAATTTTTTTTCCTGCTTAGTAATAATTAGTTCATTCATAACCAATTTGACTGGAAATAACCATTAAAAATAAAAGCAAATAAAAGAATAAATGTGATTGTTCATTTTGTTTTATAATAATAAGAGTGATCTGATAAAAAATTTAAATCTGACCCATTTACATACTTATAAAATAAAGGATAATTGGGTGAATCAGCACCTTCTTATGATATGAATGGAATAGCATAGATTAAGAATTATTTAATAGAACTTTACTGGCTAAATATCAAGTACAAATGCTGATGAGATTTATCATGAGTTCAGACAAACTTTTCATGACTGAACCATATTGGCAAATAAGATGACAAAGTAAACTGGATATAAAAGAAAATTAAAAGCACCTAAGTCTCCACCAACAGAAATTTATCTGGAGTTGTAGAGGGTCAACCAGAGGGGAATAAGGCCATATGCAGCATCTGAATTGCTAACCAGGAAAGTAGACTTAAAGGCATCATTTCCTACCCATCTACATTTACCAATGATTTCTCTGAGAGTCAGGAATTCTAAAACACACAAAATTGTTCACATGCACACCAAATTGTATATATATTCAACATTATTCTACCTCCACTCAAAACTAAGAGGTTTTTTTACCCCTGTGGGTCCCCAGACTTTAGAGTATCCATGAAACATCAGATAGAAAATACGATCACTCACCCCAGCATATAGTGAACAGTTTACCCAGAACTTACAGGAATATGAAATATGTAGTGATCACCTTCCCCAAGCCATGACTTTGTGCAACTTTATGCCAGCCCACGTATGATGAATTACAAACTCCACTATTTAGATATGAACCTTAAAGTTGATTCTTAAGTAGGAACTTCATTATATTTAGAATTGTTTAGAATAATTTAGCTTTGCAATCATTCAGTTTGTTTATATTGAGTTAAATAATTTAAAACAGTAAAGAAAAAATCCAATCTGACAATAAAGTACCAAAATGCATATCATCTAGCAGTTGGTTTATGTGAATTCTTTACAATGGAAAGAAACTAATTCAAACTTCCCTCTGTTATGATTACTAACACCAAATAAATATTTCCTATTTTTAATTATATTGTTAAGACTCAAGTGTTTTATTATTTTAAAAAGTATTTCTCTCCTCTAATATTTAAAACATGTATAAAATTTTATTTCTTTTCATGTCATTAAACAAGTGAATTTCAAGAAAAGTGCTATGGTACTCACAGCACATCAAGTGGAACATTCTGCTGAATTTCTTAAGAGAAAAAGGAAATCAGCTCTTTGGCAATTACACTAAAATGTCAAAAAAGTCCTAAAACTCAGGAAGAATAAGTTATGTTTCTTAGTAAAACATGCAAAAAAAAAATACAGATGTTCCTCAACTTACGATGGGTTATGTCCCATTGTAATGCCCCATCATAAACTGAATACACCTAACCTATCAAACATCGTAGATTAGTGTAGTCTACCTTAAACATGCTCAGAACATAATATCTGAAAACCACCAGGAAAACACTGTGAGAATATTCCTTATTTATCCTCATGATCATGTGCCTGACTTAGAGCAGTGGCTTGATGCTGCTCCCCAGAATCATGAAAGAGTTTCATACTGAATATCGCTAGCCCAGGAAAAGATCAACACATACCACTTTTATACCATGTTAAAGTAAAAAAATCGTAAGTCACACCATGTAATTTAGAGACTGTCTGTAATGTAAATTAAATCTAATTTCCTGTATAGGGGTAGCATTGTAATAAAAATGCATTCCAAACTAGACTTAATTTTAGCAATAACAAAAATAATCATATTTAATTAAATGAAATGTATACAACCCAGTGTGCAACGTAGGGACCTTGAAAAGACCTTGGCAGGGTGAACAAACAAATTGAGGTCTCCACAGAAATATTCACAGATACTCTGGGAAATGCTAAGGCCATGAGCAGAGAGAATATGATCTTTATCCATCCAACAAATATTGAACACCTACTCCATGCCATTTCTACTAGGTACTGGAACTAAACAAAAGACATCAGTCTAAGGACCTTCAGCATAATGAGGAAGACAGTCATATAATCAAGCAACTGAAATACTTAATAAGCTCCTTGATGAAAATAAACACAAGATGCTAAGGGAACACACACAAGTGTTGTTCAATGCATTTCATAGGAAAAATTGGTTAGTCTTTCCTATGGAAGGGGTATGTCAGCTGAGAATTAAGAAAGAAATAGAACTTATTCAGGAGCTATATGTAATTTACTATGGCTAGAAAAAAAGAGAGGGAAAGAAAAAAAGAAGAGTAAAGAGAAGCTTAGTGGCGGGGTAAAGGGAAAGGGCTGGAAGAAATGGCAGTATGGCGTCTGCAGCAGAGATTTCTGGTGCCCTTCAGGCCTCTTTCCTAGGCTTCACCTTCAGAGTAAGTTGAATTCTGCCAACTCAAATCAAGGGAATGAGTAATGGGGAACAAAAGGGCAAACTTGAAGCTCTGGCTAATGAGACTTTAGATATGTTTTGACTCTTACTCTAGTCACTGGAAACCCCTAAAAGGCAAAGTGATGCTTTTTGTTTTGATTTTTGAACTCAGGCACTGAAAATTACTTGTTATGAAAACACTGGCAAAAATATTTTTTGATCCTCAAATTTTTTAAATCTAAAAACTAAGAGTAATATAATCCCCCACACAAGATTGGGTTGAGAATCAAATAGATGTGAAAGTGCTTTAGGAGCTAATGTGAAAGACCCATGGACATGGACAAGGGAGTGACTGTGGGAGCGGGGAGGCAGGGATAGGGCAGAACAATGGGGGAAAAAATGAAACAACTGTTATACAACAATAATAAATCAATAAAAAATCAACACGTGTTATTCAAACATAATTGTTTTTTTAGCACAAAGTTTCCTAGGCTTCTCTTGTTTGCCTCAACCCCAAGGATCTGTGTATCTAAAGCAAATTCATGCAAGGAGCTCTCTCCCCCTTATGCGGGGGTGGGGGAGACCTGTCACCATCTAGAGTAGGGTGAGGGAAGAGAGGGAAAACATGTATTGCATTATATTGGCAGAAACCCATTTGTATAGCGCTGTGAACAGTGGAGGAATCCTTTTTCTCCCACAAAGCACCCTGAGGTCAAGTATTTAACAACCATGCTTCTGGTCTGTCCACATAAACATCATCACAAAACAGTGCACTCAGATTTCAAGAACAGCACTAACAAGACGTAGGGCAAAGGGAAAGGTGATTTCTGTAGAGCCAGAGGAATTTTTCTGAGTTAGCATAGGATACCGAACAAATCCACTGTAGCAGTTAGTTGAGCCTGTGAATGTCACAGTGCCTTACCTTCCCACACTATACACCTGTGCTTAATATAATCCCAGTCAGAGAGATTTTGAGGCTAATTAAAGAGCACTTTGACAAGAGGATTTTTAAGCAGTGGCAGAATATGACCATATTTTATGATATTTCAGGTTCTTCATTCAAAGATTTCACCCAAAATTAGTCCCATAAAAAACTGTGTGTTCTGTGACTTTAAATGCTGTGTATCCCTCATATTGAAGGGGCTCTTTTTCAAAAAAAAAAAAAAAAAAATTTTTTTTTAATTTCAGCCTTGATTTTGTTTTACATTGGTACTTCTTAAATTAAATCTGAATCACTCAAAGACTTTTTTAAAATATCAGTTCTTAGACTCCACCTTTTGTGATTCTGATTTGCTTTGCAACTGAAAACCTATATTTTCAAAAACATTTCTCTAGTATTATGATACCATATTTGGGAATAATCACTGTAGTCATCATCATTATAAGCATTTCTATGGATGCACTACTTCTTTAATAAGTGGAAGGAACAACAAGAAAACTATTGTTCCTTAATATGAGCATGCCCATTTGTTGCCATTCCTTCTTATGTCCAGTTGTTGGAGAAGAATGTATTTTTGTTCCTTCTTTATACCAACACAGATAAAAACTAGCTGGTATTTCCCACCACAGGAAAATTTACCACTAACAACTACCACAAACCTAAAATCTCACTCAATAATCATCTTTCTAAAAGTACAAACAATCAAATTAAAATCACATAAATCACTATGACCTTCTGTGTTTTAGTAATAAATCTCCTTGAAAAAGTATCCATTTTAGATCAGTACAGTGAGATTCTGATGTGAATGTAAGAAGTTGCAAAGCTCCCCCGGAATCTCATGTGCCTTTATGACCCACCAGTGAGTTGTGTCACACACCAAAAAAAAGAAAAGAAAGAAAGAAAGAAAGAAAAGAGAGAAAGAAATCTCAAGAAAAACATTTCACAGGGAGAATTTAACAAGAAAAAACAACAACTACCTTACAGAAAACAGATGGCTAGCATTACTAAAGTTGGAAGATTGTCAGCTGTGCCCTCAACTTGTATTTTTTTCATGCTTTTATAAACTGGCAGGAAAAATCCCTTACTTTTTACCAAAAGGGGCCCAGCCCATAAATAATTTGCTAAAGAAATCTGAAAAATCCACATTTTGAATATGAAATGCAAAAAAAGGCAAAAGAATGGCTTTTTAGTTCCTTTTATTTTGAGAGGATTCTGAAACATTCCTTAAGTATGCAAGAATAAAGAGAAAATAGTGTGAACAAAATAATATACTGTATATCAAATACCAATTTTGTTTTCATCTTTTTCACCTGGCTGGTGTGGCTCAGTGGATTGAGCACCAGCCTGTGAACCCAAGTATTGCTGGTTCAATTCCCAGCCAGGGCACATAACCAGGTTGCAAGCCAGGTCTCCAGCCAGGTCTTTAGCTGCAGACAGGTGAAAAGCAACCATATATTGATGTTTCTCTCCCTCTCTGCCTCTCTCCCTTCCTCTCTCTCTAAAAATGATGAATGAAATATTTTTTAAAAATAAAAAATAAAAAATTCCACCTTCACTCTTTACATGCAAAAACTACTAGGTGATGTTAACATTCATAAATCACATTGTCAAAATGGACAAATTATAGTATATGGCCTAGGTAATTATTTTCACATTAGGAATCACAGAGTAACTTAATTGCATATTATGTGCATTCATTCAAACTTTGTTTATGCTAAAATTTAGAAGAAGAGTTTGGATTATAATTTAGCTGTTTGTTAAATAAATGTATTATGCAGTTGCATTGTAGACAATAGTAGGATTAGGGTTATTGTAATGTAAAATTCATGCCCATCATGTGGCATGAATATTTAGTTGCTGTCAATTGTACTCTTAGTGATTGTCTATAGTAATTAAGAATTTTATGACCATAACTGATCTTGAAGCAAAGAAAAATGAAAGAAATGAGCAGTTAACAAAAGTAAGATATTTGTATTTTGATAGTCTAGAGATCTTTTTGGCCACAGAATTAATGTACTTTTCCCTCTTTGTAGTCCTTCAGTTCAATTTTACAAAACTGTATTTTCTGTCTTCTCTGTTCCAGACACTTCCCTGGACACTGGTGATAGATTGATGGATAATACACATTCCTGAATACTTTTACTTCTGAATAAAAATAGTCTCACCTGGTTTTACATAAGACTTTTCCTTCCTTTAGTAACTTATGGAAAGATGACAGTATTTTATTAGTAGAATCTATGTTGTGTACTTTTGGACAATTTACAAAGATCTGTCCTGAAAGTATTGAGCCATAAAATGCTTTAATTATATTGTCATTGGCTCAATGCTTTCGGGACAGACCTCATACTCCAAATCCTGTTCATCACAGAGCTATTGTGAGAAAGGATTCAGTGGAAACATAAAAAATTGGACTTTTCATTTATAGAAATAACAGAAAAGAGATTGTTTTATTTAGAACTTCTTTTAAAAATCATTTACTCATTCAACAACTATTTACTATGTGCTCAATTTCAAAAGGGTGCTTACACCTATAAAAATTGATCATACTCATCTCTAATTTTTGCTTTACAACCTCTTAGACTACATTCTGCATTGAGGCAGGGTATTGCTTGTCATGTTCATAACTGTATTTTTCCTTGACATCTAGCAGGGAGACATAGTGGGTACTCTTTGCAGGGGCACAAACTAAAAGGGAAGGAAGAAAAATAATTGGAGGATTGCTACTACTTTGGCCCTGATAAGATTTCCCACCTTTATGTTACCTCTTCTACAGGAATAAAGATTCATTTCATCTTATGGATGAAGATATATTCAGAAGATGAACCAGTCTGCAATTCTATATTTTGCACTAGTAACTGAACTTTGAGTCCAGTTTTTAAATTCCAAGTCACATCAAAAAGTCCAGTATATTTTGTTTTTATTCATTTCATACATATATGTCCTGGGGAACTGCTATATATTAGGCACAGTACCAGTGTTAGGAATGTAGGTGTGAACACAACATAAGTCTATTCCTCAAGGAGTTTACACACTAGTGCAAGGCAACAGAAAATAACCAAATAAATACATAGTCATATAGTATGTCAAATAATAATTAGTGTTACAAAGAAAACTGCAGCAAGGTAGTGAGAAAACTGTCTAGGAGAAATCGGAATTAAGTGGAGAGGGGAAAATGGAGTTTATTTGAATTATTAAGGATGATCTCACAGATAAGTAGAATATGAGCCGAGATCTGAAGGATAAAGCATAGCATTTTACTTTAAAACAATCACTTTTATTAGGGAAAAATGTCATCTTTAAGTACCATCATCAACAGCAATTTAACTTCTTTCTTGGGTTATAGGAAATGACTCTGACAGTTAAGTACATTGTAAAGTTCATATAATGGGACACTTTTGCCAATGTGACAACAGCAAATAATTCACAGAGGATCAAAAGTATTCCTTTTTTCCCTAAAGCTATTAGTGCTATTTCAAAAATTTCATGAAAATATGACAATCATTCACTGAAAAATTTTTAACTCTCACTTAAAGAATGCTCAGATGAAAAATTATTTCATGAATTAGATTATCTCATGACACCAAGATAGATAGTCTTGGGACATTTTATGGGACTTCAAGCATCAAAGGCTGGCCTTGAACTGCTGTTGGGTACCAAGAGCAGTGGTAAGCACTCTGTTAATTCATAAAGAAAGGCATGTGTCACAAGCAGGTGAATTTATGTTAAGTAGAAGTAACAATCAAATAGGCTTCATCACTTAATTAGTGATTAGAGTTCACTAATCAGAAGTTCAGCCTGTCTAGACCCAGGTGGAAGGAAAATATGATGCTTCTTCATGCAATTTGGTTTCAGGAGACCAAAACACACTGATGATACCCTGTTTTGCTCATATTGGCAAAAATCTAGCAACTCTAATGAAATTAGAGTGAATTTAAGAATTGAATGATAAAAATAAGTACTATACTATGATTCAGTTAGTAATACAGTCTTTCCAGGGGAATTTCATTTTATATACAAAACTTTCAACTAAATTCACTTTGTATACTTGCTAAATAAATTAAAGGAGAAAGGGAGATATTCTATATGTTAATCAATAATTAGATATTTCTCATAATTATATTTGAATATTTTAAAATAGTGCTTTTTTTAAACCTGGAGATATACTTATTGATTTTAGAAAGAGAGAGAGACATCAGTGTGAAAGAAAATATCAATCAGTTGCCTCCCATACATACCTTGACCAGGGACTGAACCCACAAACTAGGATTGTGCACTGACTGGGAATTGAACCCACAACACTTTGGTGTATGGGATGATGTTCCAACCACCTCAGTCATCCAGCCAGAGACATATTTGAATATTTTTAACAAAATAATTATACATAATATAATTGGTAAAAATGAATATTAAATTTTTGGTTAATTCAGAAGATAATAGATTTTGACTATAAGGTGTCTGTTCATTCACACGCTGAGGTTCATAATTTGGTTGACTATATTAAAATATCTGTTATTTTTAAACTTATGTCACTGAGATGAATGGACATGTGATTAAACATGATCATGGCAAGGTTCTCTGACCTCAAAAGACCAGAACAGCCACGTTTTACATCTATTTTTATGATATGTAATCATGCCCTACTTTTTAGACACATAAGTAGAAGTTTCCTACCACATCAACATTCCAGAATAACAGTGTCATTTTGGTATAGACAACTTCAGAAAAATCAGAGGAAAAAAGACAACTTATTTTAGGAAAGGTTACTAACCTGATTGTATGTTTAAATTTTGTTAATCAGATCAAATGAATTTTGTATGCTTGAAGGAAATAAAGAAATAACTTTATTAGCCCTGACTTCAAACATTAAGTAAAAACTATCTTGACTTTCTAATAATTTGTGCTTTTACTTAAACCAAATACCATGAATCATTTTAGAAAAGCATAATAGAATTTTTAAAAAGCAATGAATGAGATTTAAATAACCAAATCACAATGCATAGGAATAAATAATGCACAATTTTAACTATTTCTTTAATTTACTGTCAAAATCAATAAAACTGTATTAAGTATTCACTGCCTGTGAATATCTAGCTAGAAGCTTTGGAAATAACAACTAGACAGATACTTAAGTATTAACTCAGAGAAGGGGTTGAAGATGGGATGTGGGGAGGGGGAGTATTTTAGAATTTGGTTTCCCTCATACTGAGTATTCTATCTAGGGAATCAGTGGAAGAAATGCCAGAAAGCGTGCTTCCAATCATAGAAATCCTGAACACTAGTTAACAGTGTTGTACTTGATTGATGGTGATACGATAGCATTGAAGTCTTTTCCTTTGTTGAGCAGCAAATGCAGAAGGAAGATTGAATTTCCCGCTATTGTAGAGTAAACTGGAAGAATCAGAGAAAGATTGCTTGCAGCAAACCAGGTAGTTGGTCATTACTCTGGTCCTAGTATGAACTGAGGTGGGTTCAGCCTAAGGGCAAAGGAGGAAAAAATAGAAAGAAGCTAGAGAGATAATGTGGAGCCAAGATTGGAGACAGAATCAGAGGAGTTCGGAAGTTATGCTTTTATAAGGTAAGGCCTTTTTGGAGCAGTTTGTCCGCCTTGAGGAGTTAAAAAAACGGTTTCTTTTGCTTTCCTTGATTTCAAGGGCTTGGAGAAAGAAACAGAAATCACTGTCCACTATCATGGACCTTACAGCCAGCCCAGTTAGAATACAGGCATAAAGACTGGCTCACCATTCCTGAAAGCTCTTATTTCACCAACAAAAAACAGCCATATGCACCTGGCTGGTAACTCAGTGGATAAGGCGCCGGCCTGCGAACCCAAAGGTTGCTGGTTCAATTCCCCAGCCAGGTTGCAAGCCAGATCTCCAGCCAGGTCTGTAGCTGGAGGCAGGTGAAAAGCAACCATACAATGATGATGCTCTTCCACTCTACCTCCCTTCCTTCCCCCCTCTCTAAAAATAATAAAATCTTTATTTAAAAAAAAAAGTCACATGCAGAAAATGATATGCTAATCACTGTTTCTTGGTATCAAGACATTCCTAGATCTAGTATCTTCTTCATGCTACTAGTTATTAGTGCCTCTAGTCCTGTGCTCTATTCCAAACTCAGTTGCTTAATAACTTATCACCCTCTCTCTAACCAGGAAATCTTTACAGAGTTGGTAGTATTTATAACCTGAGCCTGAAAATTATTTCTATTAATGTAGGTGACAATATAAACATAACAATCTCTTGGCAATTTCTAGACTGTATTGGAGTAAATCATTTTCAACAGTTTTGTATAAAGTAAATCTAATTAATCAACTATAGAATTAAAAAACACGCATAAAAAAAACACCCTTTTGGAATATGGGAGTTAGCAAACACATTTAGAGGTAAAGAGCAAAATCCAGGAAAATAAGGCAAATTATATCATAAATAGTAATGCAAATTTTGCATTTAAATCATATAACTGGCTTAAGAAGAGGGAAGCAAGATGGGTAATCAGTTTTAAAACTTACAAAATGAAGTAACTCTATTCCCAACAAATCCACCATTAATGAAAACACCAGCTTCTCTATAGCTTATTAATCACATGACATCAGTATAATCTGAGAAATATAAGGAACATTAATTTCAAATCTTTGGAAAGTTATCTTGCCCTTAAGAATAGTATCCATATTTCCAGCTCTACAACCCAGGATTAGCTAGAATATATACAATGCATGTACAATAAATTTTCAATTAAATCACAATTTTCTCCTTGTTGTTTTTCTATTTTCCATTTCAGCTTACACTTGTGGCTGAAGCAAAATAATAAAGTACTGGCTTAATTTAAAAATATGTAACTTCTAATTCAAACCAAACAGCAAAAACTACATACTACATACAGATGGTCTTAGATTTCTAGACAATTACACATTTGTAACAACTTATTTATTCCCTCACCTGGATAATAACATGATATATATAATTTATGATGGACCTATTTTATGGCAAAATATTGCCACACAAGCAACTGGGTGGTATTATTAGAAACGTAAGGGTTTTCAATGCTCCATGAAATCATAGGGCAAGAGAAACACCACCTAGCTTGCAAATGAGGTACTGCAACAATTTCAAACCAATCCTATTCTTTAGTGTTATGAATACTGGTTACAAACAGAACCGGAAAAGAGTGGTAATGCAGTCAGCCCCTCTTATCCCTAGGTTCCTAATCTGCGGATTTAACCAACCATGATTCAAAAATATTCAGGAAGAAATGTTCCGCTGTTGCTCCTGTGTACTCTGTAGCTGGGTGTATGATAGTTGCGTGTGTACTGAGCACGTACAAGACTGTTTTTCTGTTATTACCTAAACAATGCAGTTTAACAACTATTTACATACCATAGCATTTACATTGTATTAGTTATAAGTAATCTAAAGACGGTTTAAAGTATATGGGAGAATGTCGACAGGTTATACGCAAATACTGCACATTTTATATAACGGACCTGAGCATCCACATCGTTTGGTCTTGGAGGAGTTCCTAGATCCAATTCCTATAAATACCAAGGGACAGCTGTACTCCACTTGGCAGTTTATTGCTAATAATAATCTTCAGGATAGTTTTTGGATTGTTTCAACTTCGAACAGTTATAACACTATGGACATTACTATATATTTAGGAAATCACAGATTAATAACAATTAACTGGTAATTCATCATTTGGATGTTGGTCTTTTTAGATTTTATCAGTTATTAAAATTTTTTTAAAATTGTTTAAATTGATAGCAGTTAATGGTAGCAATGAAGTAGCCACAGGAACATATTTATAGATACTTACCATGTGCTTAATTATACAAACTGTTTTATATTAGTGATTTTATTTAATCCTCAGCACAGCACCATCCCCAGGAAGTAAGTGATGCCAGTTCACAGTCATTAAAACAACTTGCCCTGGCACAAAGATCCAGACAACTCAGAATTTATAGGTCTTGGATTTCAAACCAGATTCTATTAATGTAAATGTAAGCTTTTTCATCATAAATAACAACCATTAGAGATTTAAGTTTTTAGTACTCA
The DNA here is from genome assembly GCA_004026585.1 of Noctilio leporinus. NCBI lineage: Eukaryota > Metazoa > Chordata > Mammalia > Chiroptera > Noctilionidae > Noctilio > Noctilio leporinus. The sequence continues at coordinate 976,797 of PVIW01000012.1, forward strand.
TACACTTCTCACTGATCATATTCATTCCCTGGATGGGCAATTTGGTGTTAGACTAAAATGATTGATAGTTTGAAGGGTAGAATCCTCACTTAAGCTCTGATTTTTCAACAATGAAAGTCCAGGATCTTAATGGCTAACTCAATATGTATTCATCAGATTTATTTTTATAAATGGTATTTATTTGGCATATGATCAATCATAAGAAATTAACTTGTATATAAAAAACTATATCATTCAGCAGACCAGAAATTTCCATTGAGTTCATCAGTATCTTTGAATAGCAACATTAATATAATGTATGTATATAAAGATGTCTAGCAAAAAAACCTTATATATTTATATATAAATACATATAAATATATATATAATGTGTATAATATATATATAAATCATATATATGTATAGGTTAGGAAATGTAGGTTTACAGTTATAATACAAATAATACAATAATCAGAATAAACTCTTGTGTTTCATATACTAACAATGTAAGTTTAGTTTCATATTGTATATTATATTTGTAGATACTTTCTCTCATGTAAATGATTATACACATCCTTATTAGGAAGCTATATATTTTTTTTATTTTATATATGCATACATAAAATATTACACATGCATAAGCATGGTCAAATCCACATTTATATATTTATTTTTACTGAGAGACAGGCATGCATAAAATCTTATCATAATGACAATTATGCAATTATATTTGAAGGGGGAGAGAAGTCGTCAAATTGTTAAACATGACATTTTTTATACTTTAAAATTTTATTTTATACTCTATTTTTATACTAAAACTTTGACCTAAGCTCACTTTCATTCATGTAACTACAATCCTTTTTCCTTCTTGCCATAAGTCCGTTGTCTTGTTAAATATATTTAATTTGGTTGAATCAGTAAAACATGACAAGCTGCAAGGTTGCTTTACTTCCAGATACTTTTAACTAGAACTTTATTTTCATTTTAACTGCTGATGGCTCAAGCTTTTTTCACATAATATTCATAATTTTAAAAACAGAACGGAAATGTCAAATAAGATGCTGAATCCATATTCCGTATCTTTAGCATACTGGAAATATATGTATATTCTACAATATATGTATATTTTTTCTTCATTCATATCCCTTTTGAATAAAACTAACTGGACTGATCTCTGCAAGCAAACAAACAAACAAACAAATATAGTACTTTAAATATAACAGTAAAAACATAGTTTATAAATCTTAGGTAGTTATCTATGACCTTGTACACAAAATAATATGATTCAAGATTTGTAAAACTTGTCATAGGAAATAAAATAAAAGACATAGAGATGTCTTCTAAAGATTCAAAATTAGGCTATATAATAATGGTATGTACATTAAAGCCAACCCAAAATCCAAGCTCAGCATTGGATTTTATTACTTCATGAACCAATTTTGTAGAAATGATAGAAAGACAAATCTGGTCCCTACCGTTAAATAAAAGATTGGGAAAGATGTCCACCTTTAGTGGGGATGGTTCATTTTGCACTAAAATTTTAAGTAGTATTATTTTGATACAACCTCGTTTGAATATTAAGCAAATAAGGATATTTCTCATCTATACAGAGAATATGCTTTCTCTCATTATGCTTAAAAGCATTTATGTTGTAACACTGGTTGGTGTGGCTCAGTGGACTGAGCAGCGGCCTGTGAACTGAAGGGTCTGCTGGTTCAACTCTAGGAATAGGCAGGCCCAGGCCTGTGTTGCAGGCCAGGTCCCTGGCTGGGGGCGCTTGAGAGGCAGCTGATCAGTGTTTCTCTACCCATCTTTCTCCCTCCTTTCTCCTCTCTCAAAAAATAAATAAATAAAATCTTTAAAAAAAAAACATATGTTGTAGACTTTTATTTTCCCAATGTGTTAGCCACAGGTTCAAGAAATATTTTCCTTTCCTCCTCATTATGGGGAAAACAGCGGAACATGTGGGATGGAACCTGAGTTGGCGCCTTAGATCCAGGGGACAATGAGATGGAGTGGAGATGGGTAACTGGGCTGTAGCTCACCAAGATTTGAACCACTGTTCAACACAAGCTGATTGGAACCTAATCATGTGGATCCAGTGCTTCTCAGATATGATAAATTTTAAAGAGAATCTAGAAATTATTATTTGTATTGTATATCTCTCAAATTTTTAATGTTAGTTATTTAATCCAAACAGTTTTGAAAAGTGGAAAGGGAGAGAGGGGAGGGGAAATGGGGTGGATATAATAAAACAACAATTAAATTAAATTAAAAAAAAAGTTTTGAAAAGCACTGTGTAGGCCAAACAAAACATATCAGCAGGCTGATTCAGCCTGTGAACTCCAGGTAGGGCTCTCTGGTTTAGGGTATAAGTTACTCTTTCCAGCCTTTGCCTAGCTCCACTCTCATGGTATTCTATGATATGTTTTAATTTGCCTGTTTCATGTGATATCCCACACATGGAAAGTTTGGAAAGAAGTGTTATAAAAGCCAATGCTGTCCTATTTTTAAGCTGTCCTTGTTCTCAAAATATTAATACAAAGATAATTCATTAAATATTTATATGTATGTATATGAACATACCCCTGTTTATATACACACATATATTTCCTTGCTCTCTTAACTAGTTATATAAAGAATGACCACCTCCCTTCTCCTAGCAACAGTGAGCACACTTACATCCCAGATTGTGGTTTCTAATACCATACTCCAATAGAAGAAAGCTCTTTGAAGAAATGATGGATTCTACCACTGGGGCAGAAAATATACAATATAGGCCTGGAGCATTTTATGATGTTAGAAGTAAGAAAGTATTTTTTAAAACACCACAATGATATAAGCATACCAAAGATTTGCTAGGACCAACTGAAAGAACTTCTAATAACCAAAGCTGAAACAATTTGACAGATAAAATAGCCAAAGTAGCATTAAATTATTACCCAAAGTAAAAAAAAAAAAAAAAAAAATGTATCTATGAGTTCATAGTGAAAAAATGCAAGTAAATAAATAGGTAAGTAGGTATGTAGGTAGATAACAAATTAATTAGTCAATAGAATAATCTCTGTGCAGAATTCCAAATTATTTATGTAGATACTATTACTCGCTCAAAGTCATGAAAAAATAAGGTAAGTCTGAAGAACTCTTACAGCTTAAGAGGAGGACAAGGCAACATGATAGTTAAATGTAGTATGGAATTCTGGATGGGACCTTGGAACAGAAAGAGATCATTAGGTCAAATGCAAGAAAATCTGAATAAAGTATGGACTTAATAATAATGGTTGATGCCAGTTCATTCGTTATTAATATAAGATGTTAAAAAGAAGGAAATTGGACCTGGAGTACATATCTAAAATGTTCTATATATCTGAAATTTCTAATATAAAAAATGTATTTTAAAAAATGATGAAGTTGAAGCATGACTAACTATAGTTGTTCAGCATTTTTATAAAAAGCAAGAATAAGCATCAGAGTTAAAAAATAACTCATGTATACTAACACAGAATTCACACATACATGCTCCATTTAATATGGTACAGAGCAAAAAAACAAAACAAAAATTTCCCAACACATTAAAACACAGGGTATATGCCCAAGGCCTCAAGAGAAAAGTACTCTCTAACTCTGACTCCAGAGTTCTTTCTTGATGGCCAAGTTGCCTTCTTGGCTTCACTCTATTTTAAACAGATTAAATGAAGGTTCTGAACACTAACACACTTAAAGCCTGGAGGCACATTTGGCACTTTATTAGGAAGCAAGAATGTTTATAAAACAGAAAGCTAAACAGAGATAACATTGTGCTTCAACAAAACTAATGATAAGGGCACAGAAAATTCATGTATATGTGTGGATATGCACATACATACAGAAAGGAATAGAGAGAATGGGGAAGTTTTTCTTTGCTCCAAATGTAAAATGTTATCTAGTCAGAGCTTTAAATCTCCATATACTTTTCCTTTTAGGGTATTATCCTTACCCCCTTTCCTTGTCTTTTTTTTTTTTTTTTAATCTTATTTTTCATTATACAAGTTTAACTTATACTAGAAAAAACAGTTTCTGGCATCAGAAGACCCAGCTCTAATAGGAACACCTTCAGTAAGTTATTTTTATAGGGCTAAATTCTTCCAATTAAAAAAATAATAAATCTTACCTCAAATCAAATGAGATAATTTATATGAAAAAAAGCACTGTAAACTATTGAGCACTACACAAATATTCCTTATTAATTTATATATATAGATTCAAATATTATATTCTAATGTGAGGTAAAAAATCATACCTTAAACATTTGAGATTAAAAAATATTTTTATAATAAATCATTATTTTTTTCTTGTTGCAAGGAACTATAAAATAGCCAGATGTATTCCTTTGGAAAAAGATATACTAAAGGGGAGGCATTCCGGGAATTAAGCAACATTGGTAAGTCAGGGATACATGAGCTAAGGATTCCAGGTGGTTCAGTGTACAGGCTAAGTTGGAAATACAGTGTGCCACAGACCATTAAAGACATTGTTTGATTAATATGCTTAAGATTAATAATAGTCATTTAATAAGTGTTACTTTGTGTAAGGCATTTTCAGATGTTACCAAATAAGTGCTTATGACTCTTTGAGGTAAGATCATTTTCCAATTTCCCCATTTTACAGATAAAAGAACTGGCTCTTAGAGACAGTTGATTTCCCCAAAGTAGTGAAGAGTCAGTTTTCAAAGCCTCAGTTATTTATGTGACTGTAAAAGGTGCATCCCTTCTATTACTTTTACTAACAACATGTCATTGATATAAATGGTATGCCCAACTGACTAGGATGATTTATTTGAGGTTCTGGTTAAAGATCTTCTCACCCAATAAATAAAGTAAGTTTACGGAGTCACATGAGTCACACGGGTAAAGCAGCAGTTAAAATTGATGCATTCTCATCTCTCAACTTTTCCCCAAATTCTTGAAATTTACCAGGGCTGTAGAGAAAGAGTGAAGTGCACTACTGAATTTCTACTGGATTCTTAAGGTACATTCTGAGCTGAATAAAGTTAGCTGGCCAGTTAATTGCATCAAAGAGATTATAGAGTTTATTGATGAAACTACATCTATTAAATTTGAAAAACCCCAGTTATGCAATATAATTCATTTGCTTAATTTCGTAATAAAGTTTATGCCAAAGAACAAAGAGCAAAAGATAAGCTTCATGATACTAAGGAAAACCATGTGAGATATTTTATGAAAGGCTATTTTGTAGACACTATCAAACTTCTTTCTGAAATCTCCATATCTTATGCTAAGAGATAATATAAATTTGATATAATTAACAATTAAATTTTCCACTAAACTATGTAAGTATTGAAAACGTGGTATATACTTGACAAGCTACGCTAAAATGGACATAAAGCATCCTAAGATGTATATTAAAATTATATTTTGATATTATGATTGAAAATAATTTTAAACCAAAAATTTCTTTAAAATGGTAAAGTCTATGCTGAAACAAGTTTACTTTGCAATTAAATTTTCTAAAGATTTATAATTTCCTTAAATTCTTTCTTTTCTTATTTTTTAGATAAATGTTTCAATTTATGATGTAAGCAGACTATAGTTTAGTGTTTCCAATATGGCAGTTAACTAGTTCACTATAATTATAAATTTTCTAATTTGTGTATATCGTGTACCATTATGTATGTATATTTTCCATTAAAATCTATTTTAATGTGACATTTTCACTTTTTAAGTTTTAAGTTTTTTAACAAATTTCAGATTTAATAACCTATATTACTTTTCTAATATACATGTACACATATAACTTGTAAAATATGAAATGTGTACAATCTAAAATTATGAACCACTAGAGAAAATACCTATGCTTAGAAAAATACTTCTATAGATCATGGAATTTTCAGCTAATTTCTTAAAATTAGCTTATACTACATAAATCATAAGTACATTATAGGTTAAGGAAAACAAACGACCCTATAATTAAAAAATGAATACTTTAAACCTATACTGAGGAGATATTTTTGAATGCCACCTCAACACTATACACTTGCTTTTTCAATAAAAATGTACTGTACAATAGCTTAATAATTGAGAGCAAATATTAGAAACTAAATAACATGTACCCTCAAAATAATAACATTCATAAATATCTGTTAAAGAATAATAATTTAAATCATTATTATCTATTTCATCTCCTCAATCTTCAGAGCTCACATCCTCAGAACTTATATTGACATAGAACTGACCAGAAATTTCTCTCCATACTTCACTTTAATCATTACCCTTTCTTTCTGCTTTCAGTACCACAGACATCCTGCTGATTTCCTTCTACCATTGCTACCCTGCAATCTCTTTTCCAAGTAGCTACTAAAATTATCTTTTAAACTGCCATCAACCACGTCACCTTTCTCAAGCCTCAGCAGTTGCCTTCAGTTGCACTCTGCCCAATAGCAAGCTTGTCCTCACCTTCAGGTATTTTAGCTTTTTTTCACTCAAACCATTGCTTACACCTTCTAAACCTTATCTATTGCTTCCTTGTCTCCCTGCCCATTCCATGGCCTATTCATTCTCTTAAAAATTATTTTTGTAAGCTAATGAGAAATCTAGACCCTTAAACAAATCTTTTCACATCAGCCACAACTACTCACATCTCCTTTCCAATGTGTGACACATAAAATTCCCTAGATTCTAAGCTTCTGGATTTACACCACACTCAATATGCTGTGCATGCAGAGTGGTTACCTCCTAAACTACCAAGCTTCCTTTACTTGCATTTATCATCTGTACCACTATTTAGAGAGCTGCTGTGTAATGATTGCTGTTTGTACATTTCACGAAGGCTCCAGTTGAGGTGACCAGTGGGAGCTGACATTTGGTCCCAGATCTCCTTGTTGGGCTACAAGTCCTAGCTTGAATGATGAACCTACTGCAGGAAGAGAGGCTTGTTTGCTTGCTCAAAGGTACTGCCCACTTGCCTAGGATCACCCAGCAGTGATACCTTCACTAATTAACACAAAAGCTATGTAAAGGCTAGACCTGTTTCTGCAACTGAGGTTAGTATTTCACATGTAGAAATCTTCTATCTTAATCCCAACTTAATGTAGTCTCCTACATTCTGTGTTAGAATGAAGCTTCTTCAAAAGTATCCATATTGTATTCACTCTACTCTAGTTCCTGCAAAACCATTCTGTCCCTTGTAGTTTACAAATAAACAAAAAATATTTTTTTCAAACAACTTACATTCTAATTGGGGAACCAAAGCACACACATAAAACATTTAAACCAACATATGCCTTGATTTGGTGTCAAGACAAGTGCTCCAGGTTAAATTAATTAGGAAAAACTTCACAGTGGAAGCAAGTTTTCAACCAGCCTTTGAAAAAGAAGTAAAACGTGATTAGACTATAGGAAAGAATGAAGGCATTGCAGCACCATGGAAAACATCCTACAAGTGGAATGTCATAGGTATTGCGTGTTCAGTCTTTTAAAAATATATATAGCTGTAGAATTGAATTCTTAAAGAATTTGACATTAATGAAGATTAATATGCTAGGGATCACCAGGGTAGAATTTTAGGTCAATCTGTTTCCCAGAACTTTCAGGAAAAAAACCCTAGTGCTTGTATTTATCATCTGCAAACCAGATGGTTATGGAAAGGGGTGCGGGTTCTCAAAGACATTCTTCCCCTGCAGAAACATGTTGCTATGATGCAAGACTCTTGAGCCTCTGAAAACAATGAACTTGAAAGTACTTGGTTTTCTGAACAGTTCCATAAATTAAACAATAGATAAATTAAAAGAAGAAAAATATGCAGGTAAGCACACATTAGGAATAAGAATCTCACTTTCAATGAGTAAATCCACATTGAGGTTTTGCTTAGTTTTACCTCATTAGGATAGCAAAAGTTTTATTTTTAGCAAGAATTTTCTCAAGGGAGAAGACAGAAAACAAATAAGCAGTACTTGTTGATGTAAATGTTGAATCAGAAAACTAGACTGTGCTTTTATACATTTATCTTTAGCTTTATAAGAACTCAGTAGTTCTTATACTGGTTGCAAGGTCCCAGTATGCTGAAGGACTGGGACCAAATATATGTATATAACAATGATATGTGATACCCTTTTTAAATAATCCAACTAAATAAGTTCCAAGAGCCATCTTGATACACTTTTAAAATATATACATTTTATGAGAGCTCTTTTTAATTCTCTAATGAACTTGGGAGATGGTAGGTCCTTAGAATTCCAACAAGTGACATGCAATGCTCAGTTGCACAAACCAGCCTGCGTGAGTAGAATATCCTGAGCAGACGTACAGCTTAAGCCTGGAGCAGTCCTGACTGGCTAATGTGGATGAAGAATTCTCCATTTGGTTCTGAGCAGGGACAGATGCCTCATGCCTCATATTCTTTTAGAAAGGAAATTACATTTTACATAAGAGGAACTCAGCATTGCCAAATTAATAAGAGATTTCATCATCTCCTGGAATACATTAGCACACAACTTTCTTCCTCTTACTGTGCTTTTTATTGGACTAGCCTTTCTTTGAGTGTGGAACCTCACAGAAAGCTGAGCTAGCCTAATTCACAACTAGCATTGCCTTCAGAGGATTTCAGAATTCTTTCTAAATTCCAATGTTATGGAACAATAGAAGCCATGAGTGTTTCCATATTCTCATAAAAACTTTCTTACCCCAGACTCTGAATAAGTGGGATATGAGATAATAAAAGGATTAGAAATACTACATGGAACTATAAATCCAGTAGAAATCATACTTAAATGTAAAATGATGTGATAAGTCACTTATGTGAAGAAGTAAGCATATTTTTTTGTTTAATATTTTTACCTAGGTTCAAGATAGTATTTGTTGAGTTCCCTATTTAATTGAAAAAGTACAGTAATGCAAATATGCCATAGCTCACTAAAATAATGAAATTAAGCTGAAAATATGAAAGACTTCTTCATACAACCCCAAATATCTATTGAATACCCGCTACAGCAGAGGACGCTGTGTGTTGGTGCTATACTTAGTTCCAAGAACTCAAAGTGAAAAAAGATATCATCCCTCCTCTGAAAGTTTACAGACTAGTAAAAGAGACCAACCCCAAAATAATTTAAATGATGCATGGTGACATGTAAGAATAGCAGCATGTCCTAAGTATTATGGTAGCCATAGGAATGGCATTCAGATCAAACTGGGAGTCCAAATCAAATCATTTGTAATTATGTGGTACTCTTTGGATCATGTACTAAGTGAGAAACCCTATAAAGGCAAAATTATTATTTGCATATTTACCATTATATTTTCAGAGTGTCTACTACACTGCCTAGATCATTGTAGCATTCAAAAAAAATTATTGCTAGGTAATCAGCTAAAGATTTTACTTCGTGGGATTTACATTAGGTAGTTACAATATTTTATAGGAAAGAATATGTTAAATTGCTTAGAGTATAGGAGAAATCTTGTATGAAAGGTGAGGTCAGGTTACAAAACTATATGAGAAAAGAAAAAAATTTTTTTTTTCCTTTGAGAAAGAAGGAGAACAAAAAGAGACATATATAGAACTACAGATAGAGACAGAGGTACAGATGCAAATATGGATACAGATACAGATATAAATATAGATGTAGATACAGATACAGATAGATGGAGGGAGGGAGAGAAGCAAGGAAAGAGAGGAAGAGAGCAAGGTGTGAGGAAGAATGATAGAGACAGAAAATAACTAAGATCTCAGTCTTTAAAAATGTGCTCCTTCCCTAGAACCCTAAATGTTTTTAATTAAATTATTAAATTCTAAAAAACTTCTCATAAATGCCCTTTCTTGTGTATATGAATGAGGTGCGGATGCTCACATCTGACCTCATACACAGCATGATATTAGAATTACATTGAAAGCAAAGGATCATGGTTTGAGTGAAAGTTACATAAAATTTAACTAGACAGTGGCCTACAGCTAACATTTTAATTAAATAAAGACCTTTCCATTACATTCCAATATATGGATAATGAAGAAGATAGAGAAAGGTATTCTAGGATAATTCAGGAAAACACACAGTTGTGAAATGATACCCTGTAAGAAGAACTGCTCTGGAAGAGAAAAGAAAAAGTTCATGTGGGAAGTAAAAAAAGATAGGTAATTAGGGGTCAAATTTTAAAGGCCTTGGTTGTTAAACTAAGGAATTGGAACATTATTCTGAATGCTATGGAGAACCTTTTTAAAGCAAAATAACCAGAATAATATGTAATAATTAATAAAGTTAAAATCTTTAATAATGTTACAATAATATCGATTTATAGTGTCATTCTCTCACAGGCAGATAAAATGCCTATCATCAAAAAACCATGGACATGGACAACAAGTGGGATTGACTTCTGGGGGGAGTAGGTGGGTGGAGAAGGGGACAGAGGGGAGTAAAAAGGGGATGAATGTAATACAACAACAATAAAATTAAATTTTTAAAAAATGCCTATCAGTAATGCAAGAATACAGGTGATTATGAGCATTTGTTTGTTAAAATTAAATTTACAGAGTCTAGACAAATTTGAACAGGAACTGATGCAGATTTTATCATGGATTTCCATTTTTGTCTACTCACTATTTATAACAATTTGTCTCAGCATTTGGGAAGAAGAAGGAATGCCATATAAAATAATTTAATTTTAGGAAAACGAGCTTAGGAAAATGTGGCCATAATTTTTTTAAAAAGAGTAAGAAGGAATAGTTTTAAATAAACCACAGAAAGTCTGGAGACTGTTTTAAAATACACCATTAAAAGTCTAAGATGAATTTTTTGTCATGAATCATAAAAACAAGCCAGATGCAAAAAAAAAAAAAAAATGCTTTCACAGCACACTCTTACAGTAAAAGCTGACTTCACAGGGAGTAATAGGCATAAAATGTAAAGATTTACAAATCAAGAGGAAAAAGGGGAAATCTCCAAAATATGACAGATCACATACAACTAGAAATTAGGCAGACCAGAAAACTATTTGTGGAGCTACCTTACAAGGAACATCAAACCCAATAATGAAAAGGATTCTTATAAATGTCAAAGAGAAGGAATGCAACAGCAGAATTCAAAGAAATCCTAAATATAAAAGAGTATATTGGAGAATACTCAAAGAACAGTTCATTATTTTCTGTTTTTGTATATTCACGTGAAGGTTTCAACATTTAAATTGTACATTAAGGTAAATTCATCAGAGGTACTAGATTCAAATTGCCAAAAGTATATGTTTTATTCACTAGAAAAAAAAATGTTACAGATAAATATCAATGACACAACAGCATCTACACAAAAATTATGACACAAAAGAACAATGGTGTGGGGATTGCCAGGGGGCGTGCCGGGTGGAGGAGAGCAAAGGGGAAAAATTGAGACATCTGTAATAGCGAAATCAATAAAATATACTTTTACAAAAAGAAGTTAAGAGTGAAATATTGAAAAGTGAGCCAAGACAACTGATTTATCAATAACAATTATACCAAGATAAAAAAAAAAGATAAATTATCTATATCATAGTAATTTATAAACACAGACTCCAGTGAAGACGTTGGAAAACTAACTCATTTCTATCCAAAACATCTTGTGAAATCCTTTCTAAAGTGGGTTATGTGCTTAATGCTACAGCCCTCACATCTGGAAGGGGAAATGACGTTTGACTAACCTATTGGAGTTGTCATGCTAAGTAAGCATTTGGACAAGAAAGAACTGGTGGATGTGGTTTATTTCTATTTTCAAAAGGTCTCTGACAAGGTTCTCATACCAAAACTACTTTAATATTGAGTCACCATGGGATTTAGGAAGATGTTTTGACAAGCACAAGGAGCTGGCTTAAAATTAGAAAACATTAAATAGAGCTAAATAAGTCATTTCTTGAGTGAGAGAGGTTCAAGCACTGAACTGCAGTAACTCCTCTAGACAAAGCAGTGCCCAGGAAATTCTCTAGGATTATAAATAATATCGGAGTGTCAATTGCCTTCAATTCTGCTGACAAACCTTCCCCAATCTGCAGCATCCCCAACATAGTCCATAGGTAAAGAGGTTGATGGCTGGGAAAAAGAGGAGGAGAAAGAAAAAAGAAGTTTCATCTCTTCTTGGATGCTTTCTGGGCCTCTAACAAATGAGGTGGTAGGGGAATTTCTTAAACAGTTTATCACAAATCCTTAGAATTACTACTGGACATTCCTAAACCCTTCTGGGATTCAAAATCCAAATCATGAGTGATAATTTCCAAAAAGTTCTGTGATGTTCTTAGTAGATAAAAAATGAATGAACTCTTGTTTGTGGAAACTATATTTACTTTCGCAGAAAAATTAACATCTATTCATTGGTGGGAAAAGAATCCAAATTTCTGTTAGGTGACAAATCACATTATGATGGGAAAGACTCCGAAAAATAATCTGAGTTTTTGCACAGTTCTCCCTGAAGACAGTCCAGTAAGATGCCAGGTTAAAAAGCCAAGATATTTGTGAAGAGAGAAAAGTACACAAATAAGGTAGTATATGACATTAAAACAAAGTCGTAATATAGCTGGCATATGTCACGTGGCTTAGCTTGCCACATCTGAGGAAAGATACACAGAGGTAGAGAAAATCCAGTAAAGAGCAAACACAGACCCAAGTGAGGTTACTGATTCGAAATAATCCATACAGAAAATGCGAAGTTTCCAGGCTGAAAAAATGAAAGTTATGAGGGTGTCAATTGAGACTTGAAAGATGTAAATATAGAATTAAAAAGAAAAGAACAATTTAAAGTTGGTAATAAATATAAAATTCCATTTTGCCCTTCAATAAGGAGTTAGAAAAGTATGCAGTACTGCAATGATCAAGATTTAGTTAAACTTAGGAGTTCTAGAGAAGACTAAGAAATAAAGATATTAGGAATATCTTTAAAACTCTTTTATCCCCCAAATATTCCAAAATCATAGATTTAGCTGAATCTTCATTTTTCTGCAAAGAGCCTTCATTGTACAAACTTGATCGCACATACATAACACTAATTCATATAGACCATGGCCTAAGCCAAAGATGGAATTTCTGAAATATTTGATCAGTTATTAAGCTCATTTTAATTATGATATGGTCCATTATAAAAAATACTGACTGCACTCCAATAAAAGATTAAAAACTAAAAAATGTTATTCCTCCATCAAGCCCATTTTACTTTCTTTTTATCAAAAAAGAAATAAACCCTGACTGGTAGACAGGTGCCGGCCTGCAAACCCAAAGGTCGCAGGTTCGATTCCCCAGCCAGGGCACGTAACCAGTTGCAAACCAGGTCTCCAGTCAGGTCTGTGGCTGGAGACAGGTGAAACGCAACCATACATTGACGTTTCTCTCCCTCTTTGCCTCTCTACCTTCCCCTCTTTCTAAAAATAATGAAATAAAATCTTAAAAAAAAAAAAAGAAAGAAAGAAAATACAAAAACTTGAAATGTGAATTTTAGGTGAAAATTTTTCTCACCATTTATTTCAGAAACTAGCTGTGAACACAACTAGAACTAAATTTCTACAAACTTCAAACAAGATTGTTTTAGAAAGTAAAATAAATGTAGTAACACTTGCTGATTAACAAACTTGAGACACTAATATTTAATTAATCACTAAATTTCTTGGCTTTCTACAAAAGAAAATAAATTATTTATGAATATATTTAATATTGGGTGTAAATTAACTTAATTCTGAGTCTGTGAGTCTTCTAAATCACATATAATGCAATTTCATTTGCAGAAATTTAATAGAATAAAAACTAATGCTGTACTTTACCTTTAACAAATAACAACAATCATCACACAATTAACCAAAAAAAAAAAAATTACACATGATAAAAGTTAAAGTTAAATTGAACTTTGCTAAAATCAAAGTATTCTGATAATCAGAAAATGAAACTATAATTGCATTAAAAATATCTTATACATAAATCAATAAAGCTTATCTTTCCAGTAAATGATAGTCTAAATTCTACATTTTCCTTTTTTCTGTAGTTAGTGGTTTCAAGACAGTTTTTGAAAGGCGAACATTGAAATTTCTATCAAGTCATTAACCTCCAAAATAAAAAGGTGGCCTTCTATATTGACATTCCTCTTTCGTAGCCAATTCTTTTCTAGAAAATGGAAAAAAACTTCATGATGACACTTATTAAAACAGAACCTTTTATTTAGTGTTCTTTGCAAAGTCTTAGTAGAAAGTTAAATATTCAGTTTTCAAAAATGATATATGTCTTATATGGCTCTGTAATTTCAAGTTTAGGCTAATGCAAGGGCTTTAAAAATCCCTCTGTGAAGTGTATTTTATGTGTACCCTCAGCTGTTATGGTTTGCTTTAATTTATGTAATTATGTATGAGGTCAATATGGAAAACTAGCTCTCACTCTTTACTGGCAAGCATTCCTGAACAATGTGTGTGCCTTTAGGAATCAAACTAGCAGGCTCATAGTACATAACAAGGTCAAATGAAAGCTACCAATTGTTCAGCCACTAAAGGGTTGTGATTGTTCCCTATGTTACAATTGTACTTTGGATATGGCTTTAACAGGCAATACATTATACCCAAATGCTCTCAGATGATAAGCAACAGCACAGGAAATGAATAAAGTTCATGATAATTGCCACATATTAGGGCACAGACACAGATCTCATTCTGTAATGTCAATATAATAATCCTTGAGACACAACGCACAACAGAGATTTCTATTTGCAAGTCAACTGAAATTCTTTACCTGGCTTAGATTCCATCACCCCATTTTTGAAAATATCCTTGAAACGTAAAGGGCTTTGTGTATACAATAAATGTTCCCTAATATTCATTGGAACCTCTCAGATCTTTGATTTGGAATGAATTTATGGAGCCTGTTTTGGTTCCTCAAACATTAAATTCATTTACACAGATCATCAGAAAAGAAAAAGAAGCTCTTTAGTCCCATTTCTTAGGAATTCCTTCTACAGTATCCCTAAGTGACTATAAAGCCTTTGCTAAATTACTTTCAGAGATGAAGAATTTACCACCTCCATGAGAGCTATTCTCAGTTAGGTCAAATCATTAAAAAGATCTTCCAGAGAATCCCACACGGTATTTTAGGGCATTTCTGCACATAAATGCAAAGCAGAGCTGTCTTTAATGTAATTCAGTGAATACAGCATGAATCACCTGGAGCTAAAATCACCTTCCTATACTTCCAACCAATTAAAACTACTTTGGCCAGTTGGAGTGAAAAAAGTAAATTTAATTCTTGCCCACCTCAATGTTTCCTTCAAATATTTAAGAGGAGTTAACAAAGCCCTAACTTGTTAATCTATCTCCCTATCTTCTCTGATAAAAACTCAAATCACTTCACATTTTGTATTATGAAAGAATTACCCTCCCTCCACCACATGCTTTCAAAATGTACATGCTTCCTATTAAAACAATTTCTATGGCAAATGGTATTATAATTGATTCCAAAATGGACTTCTGGTT
Organism: Noctilio leporinus; assembly: GCA_004026585.1. NCBI lineage: Eukaryota > Metazoa > Chordata > Mammalia > Chiroptera > Noctilionidae > Noctilio > Noctilio leporinus. Next base: position 992,219 of record PVIW01000012.1, read on the forward strand.
TATATTTAATAAAGGCATAATGGCAAAGGAAGAGATCTTCCTTCAGAGTTAAGGCATGAATAATCTAGGTTAAAAAATCCTCTCAAGAAAAGCAATAGTGAAAATAATTGCACTTGGCCAGTCTTATTTTCTCTGTATCCATGACGGAAGACATGAATGCATGGCAAATGCATAAAGAGAAATGATGATCCAGATAATCTGCAAATTATTTAAATAAACACCTGACATTTAGATACTGCTTCTATAATAGTCCATTTCAGTTTGCCTATCCTTACTTAACCAGGAGTAGCAAAAATGTATGTAAATTAAAATTTACATAAAACCATAAAAACACATTTTCCTCTACAACTCTTTCCTTATCTTCTTAATTAAAAGAAAAATATTAAAATACCTTCTCTGGGTTTACCCTCTATAATTATTTTAAAAGCTCTGCTGTAATTGAGTTTAACAGACTGCTTACATCTTGCATAATTCTCAACAGCTTTGGTACCCTATACTCTAGTAAGGAATGATGATTTAAAAACTGCATTTTTACTTAAAAGCCACTTTTTAAAAGTCATATAACCTTGAAGTTCACCTAGAAGTTGTATTGGTTGGCCTATAATTCTAGCATTTATATTATAAAGAGAACTGTGTTGTTCTTTTGCTTGCTTAAGAGTCTTAAAAAGAGAAAGCCTTACAATTCAGGGCATAAAATTGCTTTCAAACTTTTTAGAGAGAAAAAAAAGGATAATCATGTAATGTAGAAGAAAATTTGTATTAGATCAAGAAAATCTCACTGGGGACATCTAAAAAAATATTAAGTGTCTTCATAAACATAAGTTAACTTTTGTCAGCTTCATCCATACCATGCATTATATTAAATGCTATGTGTGTTCTCTTGTTCAATAAATGAATTAGGCAAGCAATAACTTTTGTCCCATTTTACAGATGAGGTAACTGAGGCTTAGTGAAGTTAATTGTCCAGCTCAAAGTCCATAGAACAAGGCAGCCTGAGATTAGGATCCATCGCAGCATGACAATCAGAGGCACAACTCTTAAGAATGTTCCACATGCCTCTCCTGGAACAAGCAAGTGCTAGATCCTACGGCTGACACAACTCCAACAGAAATAAAAATGCTCCCCTATCATTTAGTCACTAAGGAGAGTCAAATAATCACAGTGCAAAGTGAATAAAATTATTCAAAAGCTCAGAGGAGAACTAAGTAAGAAGTCATCCACTCACACGATGTAAGGTAGTCAGAGCTAGTGTTTTTATTTGCCACATTTCATAGATGTAGAACCTTAGGCTCCTGTGTATAATTTAAAATAGAAGATTATGCAGCTAGCAGATGGAGAAGCTAGGATTTATGCTGAAGATTTCTAACTCCAGACATAACTGGTAAGGTCAGCACCCTATGACTTCCAGGTTACAAAAATTCATGGTACTAAATAATTCTGAATTGTATCTCTGTGATGTTTCTCCAGAGAAGGTAGGATGGCAAGGGGCATGGGCAGCTAATGAACTGAAGTGGTGGGAAAGCTACTAACACAAAGTGTAGCTCAACTCCATATCCAGACTTCAGAGCTTCCCCAGCAAATTCACAGTGGAACGCAGCCAGATGTCCAGGTGTAGAGCAAGCATGTTCCCCACAGGGATCACATCCTGTTATCCTGGCTCCTGTTACCCCACCCCTTAGGAAAATAGTTGGAATAAGAACTACATAATTAGGTTCCAAATCCTGCAGATACTTTTGGAAGAGCCTGGCTTTTTCTGGCCAAAGCCAAGTTTAACATAGAGATTGGGATGAAAAAAAAAAATCTCTATTTCAGAAAAGACCTGAGGCAGAGTGTTGTAAAGAGAAGGAGGGAAATCAAAATGAGTTAGGAATGAAAGTTCAAGATCTCACCAAGATATGGAGCAGATAGGGAATTTTATTTATCTGAAACTACTTAGAACTGATTAACCAGTTTGAGATGACAATCAGTCAGCATTTTTGAAACATCACCTAAGTTTTAAAAATGGAGTAAAATAAACACCATGGCTATTTAATGTGTAAAAGGACATATTCCACTGAGGCCTTTGGCAATGGTATTACGACCTCCATTCTACAGAGGGAGAAACTGGACTGTGTAGAGGGTAAGCAGCTCAATCAAGGTCACCCTGGTAATAAACGATGAGCCCAGGATCTGAAAACACGTTTGACCCCAGCCAAGCATGTTTTACTAACCCCATCATATCTAACAGACATATTAGCCAGGAAGAGTTTCCCTGATTATCCTACTAATATTAATAGCTACAGGAATGACAATGAAGGTACAGGAAGGGGTGAGTGGGGTGCACAGCTGTGATAAGCTCCTGTGCACATTCCAGTGCAGAGACAGATGTGCTTTCACCACAGGCAGCAACAAGGGCTGTAAACTTTGCTCTCCGGGCTCTTCCTGAGAGCCATCTTCCCTGTATCCATACGCTCTGAGTTCTGCTTGCCTGGCTTGCTATGTGCCTGATCCCTCTTACAGCAGTGCTTCACATCCCTCCTGGCTGTTCTGGCAGGACATGTCTCAGTTTTCTGTAGCGGTTGCCAAAGCAAGCATTCCAACATCTGGAAATCATCCTCCATCACTTTCACCAGCGAGATGCATTTGCCCTAAAAGGTAGTCCCCATATAGACCCCCTGAGATTCCACATTACCTTGGAGTAGCAGCTTTCCAATATTCCCTGCCTATGGAAAATTGCAGCCCACTTACGCAAAACTCTGGCACTTTCTATCAGAAATAATAATGACATTTTATGAGTCAGTGTTACAGCATCTTGAAGTAAAATAGTTTAAAGGAAAAGTGATCAATAAAAAGTGTTCACACACATACATATTCATGCATATATGTGTTCATGCACATAAGAGTGCACGCACACACACACATTCTCTGGATTCCTTTAAGGAGACAACCATACCAGAAACTCTATTTTTTATTCTATAAGACATGTTAGTTGAAAGTCAGTATCACTGATATAAAGTGCAAAAGGGCAATGGAATGAAAATATAGCAATAATAAGAACAGCAAACAGACACTATCAAGATGGAGATCTAAATTTAAGGACTTAATAAACCTTACTATAGATAAGCGTAGTTTGTTATGAGAGCCATAATCCATGATTCCTACTTCTTCCACGGATGCTATTTGTGTTTTTGCTATGGAGGAATCAGTTTCACTAATGGCCAGGCCATTACCTTTGATACTGGACAGTGGTGGGCAGTCCCCAGGGTAGCAGGACTCTGCCAGTTCCCCTCTTCCCAGGCCCTCCCAAGAACAATGCAATATTGCAGTTCAACTCTGCCTTCAGAAGCTAGCAAATGAGCCATAATTTTAAAAGAGAAACTCTTCCAGGCTATAAGTTTCCTGAGTTTAGCAGCACTATCGTATTTAATTTTGTTTGTGTTTCACCTGGCCTAAAACCTAACACAACATCAGGTTTTCAGTAAATGCTTATTGGGTGAAATGAATGGTTTTTGATAGGCACTTTAAAATAAAATGGTAATCATGTCCCTAATGCACACTGGGAGGTTTTTAAATGCTCTCATCACATCCCTCTGTTTTATTTAAAGCTTTGATCGCTTTAAATGTAATTAGCTACAAGTGGATAGTGGATATATGGAGCCACACAGCTCCAGAACACTGCTCTGTTTTTATTCCTTTATGCCACTATGATCATAAACTGTCTATTTTTACAAAAGAATTATTTTATTTATACATTGCCTTATCCCACTATATTAATTTTCAATTCCTACTGTAATAAATAACCAAAGACTTGGTGGTTTTAAAACAACCTCAATTTATTATCTTGCAGTTCTAGAGGTCAGGAGTCCTAATAGGTCTCATTGGTTAAAATTATTAAGGTGTTGGCATTCCTGCTGGGGGCTCTCATGGAGAATTCATTCTACTGTGTTTTCCAGCTTCCAAAGGCTGCCTATATTCCTTGGCTCGTGGTTGCACTCAGTCTTCCAAACCAATCCATTTTATACTACCATCTCTCTGGTTCTTTTTTCCAATTCCCTCTTCTACTTTTATATTGTTGCATGAAGGTTCTTCTTGCTGCTATAGCAAATTACTACAAACTTACTGGCTCAACAACACAGATTTATTGTTTTACAGTTCTGGAGGTAGGAAGTCTGAAATGGCCCTTCACTGGGCTTAAACCAAGGAGTCAAACAGGCTGCACTTCCTCTAGAGGCCATAAAAGAGAATCCACTTCTTTGTCTTTTCAGTTTCTAAAGTCCACTTGCATTGCTTGATGTACAAACCCTTCCTCGGTTTTCATAACCAGCAGAATAGCACCTTCAAATCTCACATGCTCTCACTTTGCTCCATTGTCATAAGATCTTTCCTGACTACATCTATTCTGCATCTTATAAAGACCCTTGTAATTACATTAAACTGTGAAGAGCAGGACCAATAAAATGGCATCGGTCCTATCAAGATAGCATAAAGTATATAAAACAAAGTGGAGTCACTCATGTCAACCAAGATAGCTGCCAGTCAACTATGACACTTGGTTCAAAAAGGAAACTACCTAAGTCAGAGCTGATGCATCTGACAAGGGGACACACCTAAGATATTTACACATGTGAGCAGAACAGCCATGTCTGCAGAGCCGCACCACCCCATAGATAGGCTCCTGGGCAAATTCTCCACTTGCCATCAGGGGTGCTGAGACACTTAAGACACCCAGAATGGTGGGTTATACCACTTTCAAGATATAATTGAAGCATCTTCCAGACCACTGCTGAGACAGCTGAGCTCCACATACTGGATTGCTGCTCCATGCCATCCTGATCTCCCTTGGCATCATCTGCCAGAGTCTCTGCCCTGCTAGACTGAGGAGTTAGTCTGCCCTGCTGCCCACCTGGCTCCAGAGATCCTTCTTTGCAAGACACTGAAGACTCCCTTGCCTGCCATGCTGTCTCATGGACCTGCAGACTGAGACTCTGAGACTTGGGTTTGTTATCCCCCATTGATTGCTCTGTGTGTGTGTGTGTGTGTGTGTGTGTGTGTGTGTGTGTGTTATGTTTCTCTTAGATTGTTAGAGTGTGAGTAGGATATGAATGCATGTTGATGTTCTCCTTTGAGTGAACCTGCATTCAGTAAAAACTGACTGAATAGCTTAGTTACTGTGTGTGACTCCTGTCTATTCCTCATTGCAGGCTGCTCAGTAGGCAGGTAGCCGATCAGCTGACTTACAGAAAAGACAAAGTCATAAACATATACTTGTGACATGAGCCTTCCCAGTTAACCCAAGTTAGTCTCCCTCTCTTAAGTCAGCTGATTAGCATTCATAATACCATCTATAAACTTAATTCTCCTACACCCTATGAGGTAAGGCATCCACAGGTAACATGTATTAGAGACAGATTAGGGACAAAGATTAGGGACATCTTTGAAGGGCCATTATTGGCCAGCCACACCCTGCAGTAGAATTTTAGCATGTGGTCAGAGAACTGCACATTGCTGTATCCCCAGAGTCACAGATGGTGTCTGTTACATTGCACTCAATAAATATTTTTAAATTAATTAATCTTAAATTCCCAATTTCTAAGGAATAGTTTTTGGCTATACTCGCATATGTTGAAAATTGTAGAATTAGAAAAGTAAGTAAAGTAAAAACACCATGAAATTAAATTTTATACTACATTTTAAAAACACCATTTTTACTTCTTCTTTTCAATATAGTGTCCTTTCATAAGGACTGTCAAGGCTCAGACATTCCAAATATGCTTTGTTTTCTGCTATATACTGATGACCTTGCTCTCATATATTAATTTGAAAAGAGTCTGGTATTACTGCTTTGATGGGAAGACTGCCCCAATGAGACACATGCATTAAATAAGCAGAATATTTTCACATGTTAAGGTATAGAACAGAGATTAGAAGAAGATTTATAAAGATGTTAACAACAATTTGATAGAGATTATGCAGAGTTGCTATTTTTCCTACTTTAAAAAAAATTAAAAACAAGACTGTTGGTATAATAAAATATAAAGTTTAAATAATTTTAAAGTATTATTTTTGCATATCTATCCCAAATTATATAGATGTCTCAACTATATTTTATGCCAAATATGTGTCTTTATTATCTAAGAATAAATCCAATTAAACTGATAATGCAAAATCATATTATCTTCTGAAATGTGCAAAAAAGCTATTATAAAAATCCAGTATTAATTTACACTATTGAATATAATAATCATATGTCTGCTAAGTTACTCTAAAAATTTGCAATAAGGTAGTGGAAATATAATTGAGGGTTAGTTGCCATGGTAGCTGAAAAATGACATCTCATTAACAAAATTTAAAATTTAGCCTAAGCAATGATTAATATGGCTATGTAAGAGCTCTGACTACCTTCTATATTTTTCACCCATCTCCCCAAGGAGCAGCACTCTGCACTTAGACTATAATAAAGCAAGTAGCTCAGTTTAATGAGAATTATCAATAGACAGATTATAGATAGATATAACGGAGCACAACACAATGTTGTAAATGAGCTCTGTGACATATATGAAAACCTGAATACAAATAATGTTAATATTATTAAATTACATTGAAAGTGACAGTTGTACAAATTTGTTTCTTTTTGTTTCATTCAAGTTTATTAAGGTATACACAAATAATAACACATCTAGAAATCTGATTTGAAAATAAGCAAAAAACAAAACAGTAGGTACTGAAGAATTGTAAACAGGGCACGTGAAAGACATTTAAATTAAAATGTCCAAAAAGAACAAGAATATAATCTTATCACTTATTTTGGACAATAATTACAAACCCAGGATTCTGTTATCTTCTTATGCTAGAGGAAGTGATATTTGCCCTAATTTGCCTGCCTGACTGGGCAGAGTAGACAATATGAAATCCCAACCCATTGTATTGTCTACTTCAAGGTGTATTTCACACATACCAGTAATAGGAAGTTTGGAATATAATGTGCTTGGAATTACAACAATAAAACATGAACTTATTCTTCAGTGGAACTAAATATTTTATGATATTCTTGTTTGAAAAAAAAATTTTGCCAAGAGTTTGGTCAAAAGGCCCTAGTCCTCCTGGTATGTGGTGGTTTGGAGAAACAACGGTTGTTCCATCAACAAAATCACCACTGAAATAATAAACTATTTTTATGTCATGATTCATGACAACTAAATTTTTATAACATTCCCATTCTATATATTCCTTTTACCCTCTCTCTACAGATAGGCTTATGAGTTCAGTGAGGGCAGGGAAAGTGATATTCCTACAGCTTCACATAATCTCTGCAACATAGTACATGTCAACAAATATCAGCTGGATGCAAATTAGAAAGTCAAAGTTTTTAGGTAATCGTACCAGTAATTAATAGAAGAGTCTCTGAGAATCAGCACAGTAATAGCTAAAGCTATGTGCAATGATTGGCTCCACAGTAATGACTTTATTGAGTAATTTATAAGCAACTGTGCTAACTTTATGGTAACAAGTGTTCTTATCACATATAGAGTAAATATCACCCAGCCAAGGATGATTTTATGCAATTGTCTTGTCTAACTCACTGATCACAGTTCTCTATTTTTGTACATAACATCTCACCAGTATTATAAATATTTCCTAGAACTAAAATTATTAGCACAGTGGGAAAACCAACAAATTGTATCAATCACTTCATTACTAATATCCAATAGGTCCTTAGGATTAGGAAACAATATAGAAGTAAAATTAGCTGAGTAGAAGTTTAAATATATGACCTTAATGCCACTATATGAAATCAGCTCAGAAATCAATATACAGTTGTGCACCATATAACAATGTTCCCATCAACAACAGACTGCATATATGACAGTGGACCCATAACCTTATAATGGAACCAAAAAATTCCTATCACCTAGTGAAATCATAGTCCTTGTTATAGCACAATGCATGTTTGTGGCAATGTTGGTGTAAGCAAACCTACTATGCTTCCAGTTGTGTAAAAGTACAGAATGTACTATTTTGCATGGTGCATAATACTTGTTAATGATGAGAAACAACTATGTAAGTGGCTTATGTATTTACTATACTAAACTTTTTATCATTATTTTGAAGAGTGCTCTTCCTACTTACAAAAAAAGTTTGCTTTAAATCAGTGTGCCATGTTATACTGTACTAGTTTCTTGAGGGCATCCTTATCTCTCATGCTTGATTTAATCTGGTGTTGTTTTGTACAGTAACATGCTGTGCAGGTCTGCAGCCAAGAAGCAATGGTCTATACCATATAGCCTAGGTTTGCAGTAAGTTATATCATACAGGTTTGTGTGAGTACAATGATTGTATTGCCTAACAAAGCATTTGTTAGAACATACCCCAGTCATTAAGTGAATGGTGCACGACTGTGTTAGCATGTACAAGTCTAACTTCTGGAAATTTTGCTTTGATTCCTAACTGTTTGGACAACCACTCTCTCAAAGATTAGAAAACTTTACACTGCCAGATTCAGAACCTCTCCTCTATCACCCCTCTCTTAGCCACAATTACAGAGAAACAATTGATCTCTTGTAAGAGCCTTGCTGATGCTTCTACACACTATATTCTCCTGTCTGCTTCTGTTCTCAAACCTTCACTCATTTCCTGGCCTCCAGCAGATTTTCCCCTTTTCTTGAACTTACTCCAGGTTTATTTTCAAAAGTTCGGTGCTTTTTGTTCATTGCTTATATATCCTGTTTCTTAGCTAACTTGTTTCATGTGTCTACTTTGCAACTAAATTAGAAACTTTCCAAGGTCAGGCACCAAAGTGTCTACATCTGAATTTATTAATAAATATATAGACTAAGTGCATCCTACCACTTGGTTTGGTACACAGATGTCAGATGAATATTTTTATTGGAAAACTGATTGAATATCAATGGACAGCATTTATAAAATTTAGTAAAACATTTCTCCAGATGATTAAATTTCTACCTCATTGGTAACCTTCATGGAAGCTAAAACAAATGTTTTGATTTAAAAATCATTAATACAGCAAGATGAAAATATTTTCTCAGCAAATAAACGTTTTCATTGAAAATCCTCCTACTTAAAATGTTTGGGTCAGATGTCTGGTCTTTATAGCTTTTTAATTTATAGACCAGCTTAAGTTCATCTACTCCCATGCTGTTACTAGTGTATCCGTCAATTTCCTTTACAAATACCTATAGCTTGTTGTATCTCTCCCATTGAGACTTCTTAAATATGAAGACCATTTTAATCAGTGGTATATTTTAATCAGTGGTCCTATAAAGCTAGGATAGAAAAACCTAATAATTAGAGGTGTCTTGGTGTCAGTATTATTTTTCTTTTCAAAGTCATTTTTGGCTCGTGTCCTGTAACCTAACCTGTGATTGCATTTGTTTTCATCTCTATATAGATTCCCGCTCAAAAGATTTCCTATTTCATCTCAAGTAAAATTTTTAGTTGGGGAAATTAAAAGTTGTCTTCCTCGCTATAACTCTTCATGATAATCCCCAAATTCCAGGTCTGAAAAAAATCTTAAAAAACAAAAACAAAATAAAACTAAGCTTTTACAAGAGTGAATTACACTTTCCTTAATTATCATCTGCCAAAGGTTTGGTCTCACTAAGTTCTCTAAGAATGCAGCACTGAACAAAAACAATTTTCCTGTAGTGTGGAGTGCTGATGACTAAAATTATCTTCCTCCCTTCCTTTTCTCTCTTTATAGATACACTTGAAAGAGCTGTGGGTTGAGAGCAAGGAAACTGAGATTCTATATCTCTATCCAATATCCACTACAACATCTCTTGTCAGTCCATTTCCTCATCTGTAAATTAAGATTCTTAGGTTTTATGTGTGCAACAAGTGAGTGAACTATAGAATCCTACATAGACATAGTGTGGTATTATTACTTATACAGGCAGACAACTCTACAAATAAATGTCGCCTGAATATAGACCACTGGGCAGCACAGAAAACCCTAGCCTTGCTTCTGAGAAAATTCACCCCTTTTTATTTAGTGATTTGGTAACACCTGATGAGGGTAGGATAGAAGGGGTGTGAACAGTGAATAGAAAGTTGAAGCTGGCTATCCAAAAGAACAGTGCATTGCCCAGTTAAAAAAAAAAAAAAAGGAATACTCATATTACGTATCAAGATGCAAGGTCATTTTGAACAAACTGTTTAATGTCTAACCAACATTTCCAATAAAAACAAATGACTGATCGATAACAACCTTCACATCACGCTAGTATCAATATCAACAGGACAACAGTTAAATCAGTTGGTCTCAAAAGACATACCAATATATGTAACTTAATTGATTAAATAAATTATTACCCTCTCTCTAAAAATAATAAATAGCCCTGGCTGGTGGCTCAGTGGAAAGGTTTCGGCCTGTGAACCCAAAGGTTGCTGGTTTGATTCCCAGCCAGGGCACATAACCAGGTTGCAAGCCAGGTCTCCAGCCAGGTCCATAGCTGGAGGCAGGTGAAAGGCAACCGTACATTGATGTCTCTCTCCCTCTCTGCCTCTTTCCCTTCCCTCTCTCTAAAAATAATAAATAAAAAAAAATTAATTTATTAAATTTTGCATTTAACTAAGATTGATGCATTAAAATAATTGAATCAATAAAAATAGTTGATATACTCAGGAATGAACTTTCATAACCTCCCACTGCCACCTCTTGTACCCTAAACATAGCACTTTCACCTGAAGCTGCAGCTACATCTTTGCCTCCTTGCATCTAATGTCAGACATAGAGCATCCAGTCTCCCCTTCGAGGCTAACCCCTTTACCTTTAGACCCAACCCATTCTATATCCTAGCCCATTTGTATAGCCCTTTCTCTCTATCTTTTCAACACTTCTCTTTCTCTCAGCCTGTAAACACCCCATCCTGTCACCTGAAAACAAAATAAACCAAAATCTCTCAGTGCTACCTCTTATCCCAACTGTGGTCCTATTTTTCCTCTTCCTGTCACAATTCAGCTCTTTTAATGGCTAGGAAAAGAAAAAGAAATAATCGTAGCCCACTACCTGTACTACTGTTAAATACTGAATTTATAAATAATCCATCAATAAATTTTGCCCCAAAATCAAGTTTCTTATAATAAATGAGATCATCCTACCAACCACTCCATGCCCCAAGACATTAAAGTAGTTGCAGTTTCATGCAAATGCTCATTAATACTTCTGAGTATTTCTTCATATACTGTTTTCCCATCTAGATGCCATCCTCTTGCTCCTCTCTTATCTTCTGTTGATGACCACATAACCATCATTTATGTTTTGGGTCTGTCTCCAAGAAATCAACCCTTGCTCTCACAAGTGAGTTGGATAATCCTACATCCTTATTCTTCAACAAATTCATTATACTGTGTTTTAGTTATTTGTTCATATGTGTTAATTCCCCTTATTCAGATAACCCTCAAATATGGGGTAGTGTGATAATCACCTTGTGTTCTTACGTCTTGACTAAAGTCACCAAAAAATAAAATAGGTAAGTTATAAAATTAACCTTTGAGAGCAGGGGAGGAAAATAAGATGAATGTAATACAACAATAATAAAATTAATTTTTTTAAATTAACCTTTGTTTCTATTAGTAGCCAATTAGCATGCTTAGAAGTGTGTCTTTTTATGAGGCTTTGCACAAAAAGACACTAAATACAGCCAACCTCTGCATAAAAGTGATTTGATATTTTTAAGTTTACTACTATGTATATAAAAGCTTAGGGAAGACTGAGTAATGTAATTAGGCAACAATCTGATAATGAACATATAAATGGCTCTTTTAGTCAAAAATATTTCAAAGAGGATGTGTATCAAACTTGAATATGATGTGAAGGATTTGGATGAGTGAAGGAGGGGCAAGCTAAAGATAAAGGAAACAATGGAATGAACGCAGGGGAATGACTGCTCCAGTCTTCCCCGCTCTGGGACCTTCCCCCACCTCTCACCCTAGCCCTCCCTCCCTCAGGCAGCATATGGCAGGATGATATCCAGTGCTCCCCCTGGGTTGCCACTATCTCCACCCCAGCATAGACCAGGTGGTACTGTCCTTGATTTTATTTGTCCCCATTAGACAACTAGCTTTTGGGGGGCAAAGACTAAATATTGATTTCTGTATCATCCAATAAAATGCTTGGTAAGCAATAGGTCTTCAGTATTTACTGAATTAATGAATAATGAACACATGAAAGTAACTGTCCCATAGGTTGAATAATGGGGATAGCCTCCTCTGTAGAGAAAAGCAAGTCAAAATTGCCATCATTTGTGATCAGAGTATTATTTCTTTTAATATAAAGACAAAATTTCCAGAAACATCTGGAGCAATTTCTAATGTTACTAACACACTTTTAAAATGGATTTGAGGGTAGATGGGATTTATATTCCCCAAAGAAGTAAATTATTGTTAAGTGCTTTTAAATGTCCAAGTAAATCTCACTTATTAAAGGGTGCAGTAATCTAGAACCTAATGGTTTTCTCTTCTGGCACTCCTAATCTGAACATGGGTGGGGGCATTTATGAGTAGTTTCTTTAAAATCTCATTAGGCTTTAAATCTAATTGTTTTATGTGCCTGGATTAGACACATACTTACTATAAAAATATAGAGGGAAAAGAGCTGTTTTCTGCCCAGAAATTCTGGGAGTAAAATTTTAGCAGGATTTAGAGGCATAAATATTTAGATGGCTCAGTCAATATTAGTGAAGGAATGAAAATGGGAAAAGAAACACAGACATGGAGTCTCATTTAAAAAAAAGGAAAAAACAAAAAAATAAGGAGTATGTTCCATAAAGTTCTCTGCTCAAGAAAAGTCAAACCTTCTAAATATTCAGATAAGCACATACATATCTCCCAATAAATATTATTGCAAAGAAAAATAAGGACTCAAGAACAAATATAAAATAAGTCAAGAACAAGTATGAAAATCTATCTACTTTTCAGATAAAAGCCCATAACCTCTCAATTCTTCCTCATTTTGCTTTTTGGTAAGTCTGGGTAGAATGGCAGTTTACTAGTAGGTTTAGTACGTTGTCAGAAAAAAGTAAGCAGTGTCCCCACTGCAAAGAAAATCAACTATAAAAGCAAGAGTCTATGATACTGCTAAATTCTGACCACACATCCCACCAAAAAATACACATAGAAGACATTGAATCCTATCCTATTACTATGGTTGTAATAGTGCAACACAACACATGATACACTTATCTATTTTCTCTATAATTGCAAAGTTCAAAATTAATCCTAAATATGCAAAATTTTTCACCAGATTATTGTGAATTCTTTTTTCACAATCTTCCTTTATAACAGTATCTGAAAACACTGTCATAAAGCTATGGGCTGAAAAGTTTTATGCTCCTTAAATGAATCATAGGTAAATAACCTCTAGAAACCTGGATCAAAATACCAAATCTTAAAGTACAGAAACATATTACCTATAGAGAGTATGCATGATGCCTCAATCTACCAAAATGTGCACAAGATTCTTCACAGTCACATAGCACAAATCGGACCTATGAGAAGTACGTTTATGTAAACCTTCTATAGTCACAGGCTTGCAGAGCAGAAAGTTGTCCTGGATAATGTATCACAGGTTTCACTAAGGAGGAAACTGAGGTGCAGAGAATTTAAGATACTCCTCAAAATCACCAAGGTAGTTCAGGATAGAGCTGCAATTAGAAAGCAGATTTCCGGTGTCTTGGTCCAGTTTTAATTTAGAAGCTCTTCTTTAAAATGATTTCAACAATTCATTCATGGAGGAAAGTAACAGTCTATTTAGTTGAGGCCCTCATCTCTTTAACTGCATGTTTCTCTCTGTGCAAGTACACAGTCTTAAAATATACCAGAAAGTAGACAGGCCTGAGGGAGGATGGAACCTTTGTCTAAACACTAGGCTCGAATTGCTGTGGATATTTGTCACCAGTTTAAATTTCTGGCTCAAAGTCACCTTCTGACCCAGGGAAAAGGATACCATGCTATAAACAGGCCCTTAGAGCTTAACTTTGATTTTGAGACAGGCTTCCTGATGAGAGATGAATAGGGAAAAAGTAATGATAATAGTGGATTCAGCCTTCTGCCAGGAAACTACAATATATTTTTGCTTTTAGAGAGACTACAGTTCAGTGATATTAGAAAAATCACATTTTGTTTTTCCATCTGTTCTATTTATCCTCAAGTCAAAGCCTCTATTCTAATTTTTTCCTATTTATTTTCCTATTTGGGGACTGTGGGAGTTTTCTAAAAAGTTACATAACAGGGAATTTTACTTTCTGTTGCAGGGTTAAACAAAACCAGCAACTTTCTTTCATTTTTGTGAAAAGTTGTATATTCCTTTGAATTATCATTTACTTAAAGCACTTATTTTGAATTCAGCTAACTAGCCATCATAGTAAAAGCATGCTAAAATAATAACACTACCATTATATAGGCCTTTCTAGCTGACCCAGAATTTCCACAGATATGAATTACTTATTTTGAACCTGTGAGGTCATTAAATAAAATGTACTATCCTCTTCTATAAATAGGAAATTAAGGTTCCAATACATTTATTAAAAATGTATAAGGAGTCAGGACTTCATTTCAGTGGTCTGACTTCAGGGTCTGCTCTGGGCCCAGTTGCCACATGGAGTTCACACAAGCTCCTCACTCTTCAGGAACCACCCCGGTGAAGGTGCATGCCATTCCTTGCAAAAACATTGCCCGAGGTTCAGTTTAAACCCATCATGACACCAGTTAAAATATCAGGAAAGTGAACAAATGTTTTATGTATTGAGCACAGTCTCACTTTTCTTGAACAACCCTACGTGAACCAAAAGTGCATACAATTTTGAAAATCATTATGTCAGGGGAAAAAAAGGATAAAAGTTAATTATTATAGGTACTGCCAAGTTTATGAAGTATATCCTAATATCAAAGTATAATATCCAGGGTTTTTGCCATTTTGCTTTTCCTGACTTGCTTTGCAAATAATCAAGACTAAAGCACAGGCCCAGCCCAAGGGAAAAAGATAAGATAAAAAATTGTTATTTCAACTTCAAACCTCCCAATTATACCTCTCACTCTACCCTTCTGTTCTGCCCCAGGTACCTAAGACTCACTGCTCCCCATACTTTCTCCTGGGAAACCTAGTAACTGGGAATGATCTGAAGAAAATTATTTCCATGGTGGAGAAAACAATTTGTAATGGCCCAATCAGGGAATCCATCCTAAAAGCACTTATAATGTCCATTTTTCTTTAGTGCCTATAAGGTGCCAAGAATTTTAATTTAATTGTTCAATATGTAGATGAGAAAATTGAATCTCAAGATCAGTAACTTGCTCAAGGTCACAAGGTTACTGATGGCAAAGACAGTATTGGATTAGAATGGATTTGAAATGCTTCTAATGTTTTAATTGTAAACCTTCCATGGACAAGGGCAGAATGCCCATGACAGCTGTCTTACTGGCCAATGCCAGCTGAATTTGATGGCCAGGGAATATTGCGGAAAAGGGGCAGATAAGGCCAATTACCATATATTGAGCTCCCATTACAAGAGAGTAAAATTATTAAAACTGTTGAAATAGAATAACTGGGGGGGGGGGGCATGTTTTTATATTAGTTCCCTATAAAATGGGAGAGAAAAGGACACCAAACAGGTAAGTTCTGATAGTAGGTAAGGGTGGAAGGAAAAGTTTGAAACGTAAAGAAGAATTTGGGAGAGTGACATCCACATGGAACTATGGTGTGAGACCCTAATTCTCAGAAGAATCCCAAATTCCTCTCCTTGAAAGAGAAAAGAGGTTGAACGTATATTTCCCTTAAAAATAAAATATAACAAAGTTATTCATTAAAAATTTTTTTCCTCTAAAACTACACTTGCTCATCTTCCTAGGTCTTTAGCAACACTGCATCCAGGGGACAGATGCAGAAGGGATACAAGGAAGCTCAGACGAGTGTACCTTTGGTAAGTTTATGAACCATATCGAAACAACATAAAATATTCATCTAGTTATAATTTGAAAATATTAATTTAACTTTACAACATCATCCTTCATGTACCCAAACAAATGTTGCCAACAGAACTTCAGATATATTCACTAATTCATCTCTATGAATTTCTGTTTCAATTTTGTCTCATAATTACCCCACTTTTTAAAAATAAACAGATTCTAATTATATATACTGAAATACTGAAGTCTTCCCATGCTAATAAGAACTCCATTGGTTCAGGAATTTATTAGTTATTTCTCAGCAAAATTCAACACAGTTTTATTATGCCCAAGGGAGAGAAATAAAAGCACAACTAAACACATGCCTCATCTAACCAGTAGAGATGAAGAAAGAGGAACGGGTAACAGAGAAAGGTTGGAGAAAGAAGTGAGATTTTTATTTTATTTTATTTATTATTTTTCAGAAAGAGGGGAAGGGAGACAGGCAGAGAGGGAGAGACATATCAATGTCTGGTTGCCTTTCATCTGCCTCCAGCTACAGATCTGGCTGGAGTCCTAGCCTGCAACCAAGAAGTGAGATTTTTTATGAACAGTCAGAGTGACATAACACTTACAGCACCTTAAGGCTTGAACACAAGCTCCCTAACAGAATGTTCAGTTAGTTGTTCCTCCTTCATTGGTCCCAAGTCTTTTTATTTTTTCCAGTACAAGCTCCCTGTAAAAGAACATTCTTTCATGGAATCCCTCATTAACCTTCAAATAGCCAGTGACTTTCTGCCCTCTCAAGAGAGAGTACAAGCCTTCTCTATAAAACTTTAGTGGTTTTGCATTTGTAGCCAAAGACTAGAAAACTAGAGATTTTTTTTTTTTTTCAGTTTATCTTCCAATGGTAACCAATTAAATTCACTCTCCACCAATTCATCCTACCAGAAATTCTAGCTAAAATTTTAGCAGTAACACAAGAAATACGATGTCCTGAATTAAACTTAAACTTAATCATCTGTTCAACATAAAGCTCTGGGAAAAAATTAGTAAGAAACCTGGCTGGTGGCACAGTGGATAAGGCACTGGCCTGCAAACCCAAAGGTCGCTGGTCCAATTCCCAGCCAGGGCACTAAACCTAGTCTCCAGCCAGACCCATAGCTGGAGGCAGGTAAAAGGCAACCATACATTGATTTCTCTCTCCCTCTCTGCCTCTCTCCCTACCCCTCTTCTCTAAAAATAATAAATAAAATCTTCTTTTAAAACTTAGTAAGAAAAAGCTTTAAATATTCTCAAACTGGCATAAGTAAATCTGATAGGTTCTTCTATTTCAGAAGCAAATAATAAGCATATAACTGTTATGTAAGATCAATAAAATATTAATTTCTATAAATATATTGTACTTGCTATTGGAACCATCCATATTTTTAGAATTTCATAATGAAAATTTTAAAGTTGATGGCCACAGAACAACCACATTGAATAACAGAGATTTAATTACAGGAATTCATAGCTACAAATTATCTGGTAAAATTTCATGTGCATACCTCCTCCTAAGTCAAACCCATCAATTTGTTGAAGTTTGCAAAACTGAGAAAAGAGAAAAATGCAATAAATTAGTAAAGTTTGAGTCTGAATAATATGCCTACATCCTTCATCAGTTTCTGCTTTCTGGAATCAATTTCACAAACTCTCCTGGGAGTGAATAGAGTAGGGAAACCAGCAACCTTTGGAAAATGAAGAGACTTGCTGCAAAGTCTGGGAAAAGATGGTTACCCCAACTACTGTATCCAAATAATCCTGAGGCGCTGCCTTGTAAATAAATCCCTATACGATGCTGCAATTCGTCTAATTCCAAATACAACCCAAAGCAGTGCAGTGGGGAAAATAAGCTTTCTAATTTTTGTGAAAGACTTTTATGACTATCATAGTTTCAGAGTAAACTCTGAGACAGACAGAACTGGTAGATAGGCAAGAGGTGGCATTGAGACATGGACTGGATCATACTTGGCTTGCTCACTCACTGGGAACAATCACAGAGAACAAAGTGTGTGTGGAGTTGAGAGAGTGATGTTTCAAATCACATGGCCATTAGAAAGTCTCCAATGGAAAGAGGTTTTTACTTATTTATTTATTTGTAGGAGTAAACCTATGCAAGAAGATAATACAATAAAACTATTCTATTCAACTACTAAATTTTTTTTAATGGACTTAAAATATAGCTCAGTTAGTTTTTAATAAAAAATATTGATGCATTGTCAAAATGACCTTAACAGAAGAGACAAATTTTGCATTTTAAGTTTACACTAAACTTTAATCTTTTTGAGAATAAAAGTTATTTTTTATAACATCTAACATTTTTTTTCTCACAGCCACCCAATAAACATTTATTTTAATTGCTATATAACTAAATAGTAATGGAGCAATAATCTCCAGTATAGATTGATGAGCGCCTACTATTGATGAGTAGCCAAACTACTATGTAGGTAATTTTACATACATAATAGTCTTCATCATAATCACCTGAGGTCAATATTATTATCCCTATTTATAGATGAAGAAACTAAATCATAGAGAAGTTAATTGCCCAAGACTATGCAAATGTCATTTGAAAAACCTGAATTTGGAATCATTTCACTCATACTTGAGTGGATAAATGGTGGAAAGTTAGTTTTTACATTTTTAGGAATAATATTTACTTGGCATATATGCATAAAATAACTATTATGTACCTAATGCAAAAATAAATTCATGACATGGAAAAGCAGAGGTTAAAAATTGAAAAAGTATGTATGTGTGTATGTGTGTGTAGTGGGAAGTGGAAACTATAAGCAATTCCTTACTTTGAGGTGGAGAATGACAGCTGATATGACTAAAATTCTATAATTGGACAAGATTACGGAAGGTCTTGAATACCATACTTAAGAACTTGAACATTATTTTTTTCTTTAAGTTATTGGAGTCAATGAAGGTTTTAAGAAAGTTAATGCCATGATCAAATTTTAGTTATATGTCACATTGGCAACAGAGGGGATCTATATACCCGAAGGTAGGAAGACATCACATGGGAGGCAAAAAGAGGAAGTTAAATGTTATGGCAGTAATACTGCAATAATGATGAAGGCCAGAACCTATGGATTTATAGTAGAGATGGGGAGGAGGTGTATTTGAAAATATATTTATCAGGTGAAATCGTAGAATTTTATGACTGATTAGAACTTTTGAATAACTGACCAGGTAGAATGTTTTTGCCATTGGTTGATATAAGGACTACGTAATAAAGAGGATTCTATATAAGAAGGGAGATAATGAATTGAGTTTTAGATACACTGATCTTAAAGTGGTTTTGGCACATTCAGTGGGAAATTGGATATTCTTGTGGAAGGTTAGGGTTGGAGAGAAATATTTGAGAATTAGCAGCATTTATCTGTTAAGCAAAAACCTGAGAGCAAGATTCCTAGATGATCAAGGGAAGACAGCATACAGAGAGAACCAGTGAGCTAAAGCCTGTAAGAAAAAGTTCTATGGGACATAGGAGGATAAGGAGCCATGAAGCTGAGCAAGAAAAGAAAGGCAGGGGGAGAAAGAAACTTCAAAGAGTAGCTTCTTTCAGGAAAACTGGAGCTATCAGTGATATCAAATAAAGAAAAAAGACCTAATAAGAGGTAAAAGGGGACCATCGGAACACCACACATTTCAGTCTTCATCTTGTTAGAACAGCTTAGATAGAATGGAGGGGAGCAAAAATCAGAGTTCAGTATGATGCGTAAGGGCGTGGAACTATATTACTCTTTCAAAGCAGTGGGCAAAAGAGAAAGAGAGGGTGAGAGTTAGGCCCTGGGAGAGTGTGAGCTTGCATTTGGGCTAGGGAGGAAGAGCCCACAGAAAGGAAATGACTAAAGTTATGGAAAAGAGAGCATGATAGATGGAGCAAGTTTCCTAGGGAGATGGAGAAGAACAAATCCAGAAGGTTTTTCAAAACAAATTTAAAAATTTGGTGGAAGTGAAAAACAGACCACTAAGGTTTGTGATGGCTAAAATCAGATTGTAATACAACTTCCTGTGTCTCGTTTAAGTGCTCTAAAATTACCTTTAGGTGAAGTTCCCATATGACCCTCTTATGAGTCTCATCAGATTTGCAGGACTGTGTACAATTTCCCCAGTTTCAGACGCAGACCCAGAGCCTCAGTGAGGTTAAAGGACTCTGCTGGAAAACTAAAGAGAGGAAAGAACCAGAACCCATGTGTTCTCCCAGTGATGGCTAGACTGGCACTTAATTCACTCGTTAAACATTAGAGACTGTAACAAGACTACTCGTTAAACATTAGAGACTGTAACAAGACTAAATTGCAAGCAATGTTTCCACCCAGAATATAATCTGTTGTCATCTTGAAACTGAATTTATAATTCTCATTAAGCAAACACCCAAAAAAGAAAAAAAGCTGTGACTATCTTTTCTCCTTCCTACATCTAAACTTTAAAAATGCATACAAACATTTTCTAGTTTGAGCATTATACCAGAAATCACTAAGGACAAATTTCCATTAATATATTGACATTTAATTTATTAATATTATTAACATTACTGTCTTCTCTGTAGAAGGCAACATGTGAATAAAGAAAATCTTATGCTACTACAATTTCCCTAATACACTGTTCCTCAGAAAATATATTCAGTACAAGAAGAAACCACTTTGATTTCTTTCAAAGAGTTGAGTCTCAAACAGATTACTAAAATAAAATTAAAACCCTAAGGCAGTGGTGACAACTTTAAGGTAAAATTTTCCATATGATTAATTACTCCCATGTAAATGACTAGAGTAGATATTCTTTTAAATACTTAATATAACAAAGCCCTGGCTGGTGGCACAGTGGATAAGGTGCCAGCCTGCAAACCCAAAGGTCGCTGGTTCAATTCCCCAGCCAGGGCACATAACCAGGTTCAAGCCAGGTCTCCAGCCAGGTCTGTAGCTGAAGGCAGGTGAAAGGCAACCATACATTGATGTCTTTCTTCCTCTCTGCCTCCCTCCCTCCCCCTCTCTCTGAAAATAATAAATAAAATATTATACATAAATAATATAACAGCTCAACACTATTACATGAAATTTAGATGAAATTTACATGGAAAGAAAATTAGAAGAATGTTGAATTGTCAATATCATCCTAACAATTCCATTGTTTTATATAATTTTGTGCAACTTGTGCAAATTCATATACTAGATTAATTAATAATAAATAATTTGGTCTTTTCCCCCTACCATTACTATATCTTTCATATCCTTCAAGTAGACACAAACTGTTGGATTAAAAGATTTGATTGTGGCCACAGATTAACATGACTCCAATCTTCTAAATCCCCAGTTCCTCAAAACAAAGCTTTCTCTTTCTGTTTTCACCTCACATCCTACATTATGAGCACTTCTACAATAATCAACACAATCAATTTCAGGTCTGTGGTGAAGTGCTAATAGTGTGAAGAGCAGGAAGTAAAAGTGAGAAAAGAATAAAAATGAAAACTATACATGCACCTGGAGCAAGTTTGAATGGTTTGTGTCTTTTGCATAGACTGATTCACCTATCCCGTAAAGAAGAGGATTTGGATCTTGAGTTACGTTTCCAGAACTGAGGTTGAATTTGCAATGGCTTACATGCAATCTTTAATTAGATACCATGATAAGTGAAAGAGATAATTAGAATAGCAAGTTAATACCAAAATCACAGTGTGTGGCCTTAGAACAAGAGGCCAACTGGTCCACATCAAGATCAAAAGCATGCTAGGCAGAGATTTAATCCAGTGGTTCACCAACATAAATCAGTATGATGTAGAAAGTTTCCCAACTCCCATTCAAATCTACTAAATCAGGGTATTCGGAATAAGCTCTTCAGGTGGGCCTTTACACAGCCAGCTCAATACTTATTTGTGGATTTCTTACCAACTAAGCTAATGAGTCTTGGTCAAAATGTACACTGTGTTCATCAAAAACATAAAGCATTCACTATATCTATCAAGCTGCCAATCTCTCTTATCTCTCTCTGATAGAGATACTCTTCAAAATACAGTCTCATTTTAGTTTGAATAAGTTTTAAGTACTTCCAATTTATCTGAAAAGGATCATGAAATAAAGAATTGTATCTAATGTTTCAGTGCCATTGAGTGTTCTTGGCTTCATAATCTAATCAAAAGTGAGCAATAACCAGAGTAGATCTGGTCACTTGATTATATTTTGTCCATTGAAGTCAGAAGATCTATCTTTTTCACTGAAAGGAGTTAATACTTATGCTCAATGAGATCAAGACTATAGTAGTTGCCTCCTAATAGCTACTTTCCTTTTTATATCTATGAAACATACATAACTATTTAGTAGAGTACATTGCCAGTGTCACTCAACTAAAAGACTACATTTTTTAGCTTCCTTTGTAGCTTTGTGTGACCATATGACTAAATTTTGGCCAACTACAAGTAAGTTGAAATGGTATGAAGATTTTATAATCTTCATTTAAAATAAGGGAATCACAGCATGTCTTCCATTCTCTATACACATGCCTGGAAAGTACATGTAATAGCTGGAGCTCCAGCAGCCACCTAGGACTATGACATCAGGATTTTACTCTAGGGATAAGAGAGTATACAGCTTTAAGAGACTGAATTGCTGATGACTTTATAAAGCCAGTATACCAGCCTTTCACTACCTAAGAACTTCCTTTACATTAAAACACCTTTTTAATTATTTAAACTACTGTATTCTGCTAATATGCAGCAGAAACTAGGTGAAAATATCTACTATTTAAAAGTCTGTCTGTACTTTATGACCCAAAGTATGTTTCAGTAGTAATTGTGAATTTAATTTGATGAGTTTAAAACCATGAGTGAACATATAAGCTATGTATTCATATTCTCTGCTTTCTTTTCAAATGATCCCATCCAAGTATTGTTGAGTGTTAAGCATGTGCTTCTTCATATCTGTATTTTAACAATGAAATAAATGGCAGATATATTCATAGATAATAAAAATGCACATGACCATGATAGAAAAAAGGGTTGTGAGTCTCTCCTCTCTTGGTAATCAGAAGCTGGCTTGGATCCAGAATATCCGTGTAGGGTTGCAACAAGAGGGTTGCAGATTTATGGTCCCTGATCCAGACTTGGGCACCTAGATGTATCGTATTTGACTTATGCAATGCTTTCTGAAAAGGTTAGTTTCAAATTCCTTAAAGTGGGCATAGATCTTCAGTTCTTTATAGGCCCATCACCCTCTGTTGATGTACAAACATATACTTGCTTTACTTGTTGATGTTACCTATCTGACTTCTAAAAAGCACCAGTGTTTACATTCTCTGGAAATAAAATAGTACCTTTGTATACCTTCCTTCCTTTTCACTGCTTCTCTATTGTTGATATTAATAATTGATAATAAAGATTATTTTCTAAGATTAAGTATATCCAATTCTAATAACAAGAATGTATTCATAGATAGCTCATTCGGTACAAGATCTTTATTTAAGAATATAAAAATTACTATAAATACACTAGGACTTTTTCCTACAAAAAAAAAAAAAGGGGGAACTTTTCAAAATAACCCCCGCCATAAACATAAAAAAACTCATAAAAGTTCATTTTGTCATCTTAATTCTGATTTCTGTTACTTAATAGTTTCTACTAAAGTTAAACCCGACTTTCAAACTTTCTTTCAGTTCCTACACATTAAAAAAAAAAAAAAAAAAAAAAAAATTGCCCTGGCTGGTGTGGCTCAGTGGACTGGCACCAGCCTGCAAACCCAAAGGTTGCTGGTTCGATTCCCCAGCCAGGGCACATAACCAGGTTACAAGCCAGGTCTCCAGCCAGGTCTCCAACCGGGTCCTTGGCTGGAGGCAGGTGAAAGGCAACCATACATTGATGTTTCTCCCTTTCTTCCTCCCTCCCTGCTCTTCCCTGAAAATAATGAATAAAAATCTTTTAAAAATTTTTTGATTCAGTTCTTTAAATGTAGTGAGAAATAGTAATGAGAGCCTAAAATTAGCCTAAAACTTTATTCTTTCTTTACTCTCATCATTCATAAGTATTTCTATCAGGCAAGCATGTGCTTATGTTTTATATTTCCAGGAAATAATCACAGTCAAATAAAGAAAAAACATACCTTGAAGTCTTAAAAAGAAAAAAGTTTATAAATATGTACTTACATGTGATAACAGGCCTCTACATTTCCAAGGGGAATTATTTGTACACAAAGTCAATACAACATTAAATGACTTAGCTATATCTAAAACAGGAAAAATATATTTGTTTTGCACATATGCCTTAGATATTTTAGTTTAAAGCATCTACCTATATTTATTGTTCCCCAAACCAAAAATCACATAGAGTTTCAGAATTTGATAATGTTATTAAGCTTATGACAAGACTGAATAGGGAAAATAAAGTATTGACAAGTATCCATACAAAATCTGTATGACAAGTACAAGTTATTAATGCTGGATTCTGAAATTTATTTCTATATTACCCTTCATTAGGGCCATTACTACTTTCTTTTGCTATTGACTTATCACCTACATCATCTTAGGTTGAGTAACAAAACAGAGGAATTTATTTTTGTAATATGCAAGCAAGCAATTACTCTTTTTGTAAAATCTGATGTTTAGAATTCCAATTTCTGTACTATTTAGTAATATTGGTGTGGAGTTGGGGATATTTTTGTACCAAAGATCACATTCTTAACATATATACAAATTAGTATTGAGAAAAATTAAACTCTGCTCATTTTTCAGAAACACCTACAGGATAATTACTATTTGGGAAAACCTTTTAACATATGGCCTATTCCATCTATCTTATGAAACATTCCTTTAGTCTATTCACATGGACAAGTATGTCCATACTTTATAAAAGTTATTTATATTAGAATATATTAACAAGGGGAGTTCTATTAAGTTTCAATTTAAAGTTGTTAGTTGCTCAGTGGGGGGCAAGGAGTCAACTATTCCTTTTATAATCAAAATTTCTATCTTTATTATAATATTCTGTATCCCCCCTTTTCTGATTTCTACCTCCTTCTTATTCAATTATCATCCCTACCCTTCCAAACAACACATTTTTCATGCCATTACAAAGAAACGCAAAAGTTTCTAACTTTTATAAATTGTCTGATTTTTTAAATATAAAAAGTAACAAAAATTGCATGATTTTAGAAAGTGCCCCCTCTATGGGACTCCACACAGATTGTTAGGTAGTCATCCAGATTTTTATTTTCACTCTTTAAATGGTTCTTATAACTTGTAGTCTCTAATTTTATGAACATTATTAAAACAAAACTACACAGAAGCAAGTATTTATATATACATATGTATATATGTATATATATATATAGTTATATATGAAAGATGGCAACAGAAAATTTCAATAAATGTGCTAAATCCTGAAAGCTCAAACTTGATGTTAAATGGTTATGAAAATCTATAATGTCCAATTATAAACCAGTTCATGTCTTCTTTTTTGAAATTTCAGCCCTGGAGAGTAAGGGTTTAATAATCAATAAAACCAATTTAAATATTTTCTTGATCCCATATCTGCCATTCATTTTTGCTTAACCATGCCATATAATACAACCCTAATACAGTCAAATTTCAAAGGAAAAAAAATTGGTAATCGAATAAGATTTGGCTTAAATAAAAAGAGAAAAAAAAAGTGTATCTAAAGAATAATGTGCATACAAATACTCAATGATAAATAAATTATATAAGGCATGCTGATTTCCTGCCTTCCGAGATCCAGCAGGCAACCAGCACTGTCCTGATAATAAAGTCAGTAGGGTGGGAAAATACCAGGGTTTAAGAAATCTGGCTTCTATC
This sequence comes from Noctilio leporinus, assembly GCA_004026585.1. NCBI lineage: Eukaryota > Metazoa > Chordata > Mammalia > Chiroptera > Noctilionidae > Noctilio > Noctilio leporinus. The sequence goes on from PVIW01000012.1 coordinate 1,017,944, forward strand.
AGCCTCTGTCATGGAGAAAGAAAGGAGACTGTCTCTAAGCAAGCAAAAGCGATCTTAAGATCACAAATGAAAATGAGAAAGAAGTGAAAGTCTACAAAGAGAAAAGAACAAGGAGCCAAAGACAAAGAAAAATCGGTTATCAGAGGGACTGCAGAGGTTTTTCTAAACAAAGAATTTTATAAAGCAGCTGAAGTTCCTTACAAAAGACTCCACCCTATCCAGCCTCTGCTGCCACTTTTCCTTGCTCTGAAAACTCCAGCCCACAGAACAGAACAGAACTCCCCTAACCGAAAGTGCCTTTAGTGCTCCGATTTAAGCATTCTTTTCTTTTAAACTTTCCACGCTCCAAATTCAAGCGAAAGGGTTTCTCTTAGGTTTCCCCAGAAATACTCGGTAGTGTACCCTTCCCAGCGGCAGATGTAGAAGCTACAGGCTTACAAACATCCCTATTGTCTTCCCAGCCGTTTCCAGGTGCTGTCAGCCCCCTTCTCAACTTCAGACCAGAACCTCCTCTTCACACTCTTCCTGAGGCTTAACATTCCACCCATTTCCCAAACCTGGCAATAAACACCGCAATCAAAGCAAACGCAAACTCACCATCCTCGTCTTCTTCCTGGGCTTTTATTGAGACAAATTGCACTAATAAAACAGTAAGAATGAGGAGAGGTCTTGCTTCCACCCAGTTTGCCATCATGTCTAAATATTAGACATGTGGGTCCTCCTGGGAGTGAAAAGTTAGATTCTAAGGTTATTGTAGCACCATGAAGTCAACTGCGGGCTCTTCTTTCAGCACCAGCCCCAGGGCAGCCTCTGTAAACCCCCTTTTTCAGCACCAGCTTCAGCACAGACTGCGAAAACTTTTTTCAAGCGATGCAGCTTTAAATAGGAAGAATGCTGCCTCCACTTCTTTTCCTGCCCCTTTTCAGCTTGTTCAGGCTCATAACCATCCAGTGTCTGCCAAGCAACGGTCTGATTGATGGTAAACAACCAAATCAGAACACTCGCCTCTGTGCCTTGAACTTTTCCAATTTCATTTATGTTTTAAACTTAAATGGGGCTTAATCACAGAAACAAATGTTTATTTCTCTCCTTTTTTTTCCTTTTTAAGGAAGTCTGTTAGAAGGGAAAAGGCTTTATTCTCCCCTCACTAACCCTTCCCCCAGACACACACCCTTTAACTTTTCCCCTATAAGTTGAAAGGGATGTTAGGGAGGAAATACAGCCTAGATTTTGGCATTTAGAAAATTCAGCACACTTGTCCATCTTAACCTTCCAAAGGATCATATTTTAACCCTTTGTTCTGACTAAAGATGAAGTATTCATGTCCCCTTGTCAGGTTCTGTTTCTTTTCCCAGGAATTGGAAGAGGAGGATTAAAACAGTGCCCAGATAAAGTCCAAGTGAAGAAATTGCTTTGGACAAATAAATTTGTAATGCATCATACTTTGACTTAAGATCTTCTCCGTATCGTCCACCTCTCATGTTAAGGGATCTGCAGATCCTAGAAAATTTTGCTATGTAGAAAAACTCGACTATGCCTAATGTAAAGCAATGGGAAAGTGCACTGCCTTTGGAGGCAGAAAGCCTCCCTTCAATCGTCAGCTCTGCCACTCACCAATTTTGTAAACACAAAGTCCTTTATCTCTGTGCACGCCAATTTTCTCATCTGAGTCAAGGACTTTGCCCTGACTAGTGTACAAGGTTTAGGGACACTAAAATGAGTAATATATTATTAACTAAGTTCCAAATTGCAAAGAGCTACAGAAAAGTAGATGGTGGTGTTATTATCCCCTAACCAGCTTTTCAGGGAACATGGTAGTCCCAGTTGCACATGCCATTTAAGAGCAACATCCATGAACTTTTGTGCCACGTTCATGCTTGCCAAGATCTGAATGACCTCAGTTATAATCTAATACATTTACTACCTTGAGGCCACGTCGTGTCAGAACGGCTGTTCTGCATGATGTAGGTGAGTCAACTATTCATAGTTATTCAGCAGTGATCAGGTACCTGCATTGTGCTAAGCACTAGGAGGGCCAAGATGGAACAAAAAAAAATGTAAAGGTAGGACCGTTGGTTGCCTTCAAGGGACACTTGTAGATTCTAACAAAATAAACAGGCATATAAATATTGAGAGGTACATTAAGTGCAATAGAAAGTCAGAGAAAGGAGGAACTTATAAGGTAAGATTAGCTAACTAATGCATTATTATCACTTTTCTTAAAAGAAGAAATCCAAGAGATTTTTTGGAACTACAATCTCTGAAGAAGTATTCCAGAGGAGATCAACTTTCCAAGCAAGTGGCTCTAACGCGGTGCCTCTCATTTTAACTTTTCACTTAGCCATATCTCATTTCAGTACTGTCACCACCATACTGAACCCCATGGGTGGCCTGCTCTCAGGTAAATGGGCTGAGTAAGGATCAAAAATCACCTTTTCCTGAATTCTTTCTTGACCTCTGAGAGAGACCAGAACTCAAAAAATACCTTGCTTAATAATAAAAAAGAGTGAAAGAAGGAAAAGATGTGTAGGGGAAGAGCTTTAACTATTTTTTAAGGTGTGCTAGACACAAACACCCAATACAAAAGGTTTGTCAATATTCCTACACGCTGTGTGGAATCTTAACTAAAGCACAGAGACATTGGGCATTTACAGAGAATCAACAACTCTCAGAAAATACTCTAGATACTAAAGATACAAAGATGGTAAGATCATGACTTGCAGCGGAGTCAGTGTTCAGTACAGAAATCCTCAGAGCTTGCTCAGACCAGTATCCTAGTGCCTGTCATTAAAACAATTATCAGTTTATCAATAGTTGAACTGTACACATGGCTTTTAGAAGATGGATTAAAAACATAATGCAAACTCTCACAGTTCCCTCCAGTTCAGTGATTTCTTCCCAGCTACCAAAGTCACATAGTATGACAGGGACACAGCGAACATTTACAGGAGAGCTGAGACAAATTAACATTCTTTCTTGTCCTTATGACCTTTGCAACGTAGGCTTTTCCACTATAGTTGGCTTGGGGATCCTCACATTCCATTTGGAAAATAATGCAGTGTTTGCTGTGTGCGAGGTCTGTCCCAAAAATATCGAGCCAATGTCATTAGAATTAAAAGTTGGCGCTGCCGATACTTTCGGGACAGAACTCGTAAACTGGCGTTAACAAGGCTGAATTCAGGATAGAGAACTCCACCAGTTCTTAGTCATTGAAAAACTGACTCTAGGCCTCAGTCCATGAGTGTGGAGCTCAGAAATCTGTTGCAATTCCAATGAAGCCCATACCAAGTGTACATAATATAATAATATGTGCCTAGTTGGTAAATTTTTACCGGTTCAATTTCCACAGCAACCCTGAAAGGTATTTATTATTTATTATTTTATTTTTCTAATTTCATTTATTATTTTTAGAAAGAGGGAAAGGGAATGAGGCAGAGAGGGAGAGAAACATGAATGTATGGTTGCCTTTCACCTGCCTCCAGCTATGGACATGGATGGAGACATGGCTTGCAACCTGGTTATGTGCCCTAGTTGGGAATCGAACCAGTGACCTTTGGGTTTGCAGGCAGGCTCCTTATCCACTGAGCCACCAGCCAGGGCTTCATTGTTTTTCTTAATGCATATGTAAGGAATTAGGATTCAAAGAAGTTCACCTGCTCATGTTGCTCAGCTACCGAGAAGTAGATTTAATTCTCCATTTCAGAGATGTCTAACTCCAAAATGAGAGGTTGCACTGCTCCCTAACTCTTAGATTAACTGACACCAATACTCCTAGATTCAGAAGGAAGTGTACCTCTGTGCCCTTCAGGCTTGTACGTTTTTTTTAAGTTTCTGAAATTTTATTATTTTGTTACATAGGAACATTCCACAAACAGAAACCTTCTAACACCACACACAATTCCATAACCAAAGGTTTCCATTTTATCAATATTTGTAACTATTTACACTGTCTTTCCTTCACTAAAATGCAATCCAAGACATCTTGCCAAAAAAAATCTTTACTGACAAGAATATATTTTTAGGCGGTTTTAAAGATACTCATCCATTATATTTTCTTTAAGTTACCTGGAAATGGGGATGAGCTGAGTTAGGCAGCATCCAATTATAGAAACCAAGGTACTTTTAATTAAAGTATAGTTGACCTACAATATTATACCCATATGTACTTTTTATCACTCCCCTTCTTTATCACATCTCCTTCTGGGCATTACTCAGTCTCCTTTCTTTTCTCAAAACAGAAACAAAGTTTCCCTTAACTCCACATCTTCTATAATCTTTTTTTTCCTTTCACTCCTCCACCAACCAGTTATACTTCACCCTGTGAATCAGGATTGTCATCACCAGCAACACAAAAGACATCAACACCCCTGCTGATAAACCCAAAGATCTCTCTTCTTTTTGTCTCTATATGTGTTTGATACTCTGACTACTCTCTTATTCTTCTTACCTCTTATGGCTACTTGGTCCCAAATAGCCCTCTTCTACCCTCTACTTTTCTGCTCATAGTTCTTTTGTTAACTCCTCTCAGAACGTTATTGTGTTCTCAATGTTGTGTTATCAGCTTTTGTTCCTCCTTGTCTATTGTCTTGGGCTATATTAACTAACAACAGATCCCTTGTCTGTTTCTATTTATAGGCTAATGGCTTCCTGTCAAGACTTCCCCCCTGAATTATAGACCTGTATTTTTAAGTGCCTACATTGAATGTCTGCCCATGGACAAGTTCTTGAAAATCAGAATCCAGGATGAAACCATTATCTTCCATTGTTCTTTATACCAATTAACACTACCACCAGTATTCTAGTCCCAAAATCAGAACCTGGGAATACCCTTCCTATTCCCTTAACCTACATCTTGTTGATTTTGCTGGGCACTCTCCACCCAGTTACTTCCCCTTTCTCAAAAACTAAATTAACTCCCAAACACTTAGAAGATATAATAACATGATATATTAAAATTATATTAATGATAATGAAGAGGAGAAGATTATTTCTAATTCTTGATTCCAGTCTCCTGATTTCGTCTTTTGGCTTCAGCAATAGGAAATATACATTCTACCAGGAACATAAGCACTTTCACACCTCAGAATTTTGCTCAGGCTCTGATCATCTCTTTGCTAACTCATTCCCTCATTCAACAAGTATTTGTTGAATATCCATTATTTGTGAAGTTCTACTCAAGAAACTAAGGAGATAGCTGTGAACAGCACAAACAAGACGCGTGAGGCTATGGAACTTAATACAACCTTTAGTGGAAAAACAGCAATAAGTGAATGAGCAAGGTAATTCCAGACAGTGATATGCCATGAAGGTAGCAAACAGTGTGTTGTTTTAGAATTAATTGTTCAGGAATTGTTGGTGAGAGGGATGCTGCAGATGAGACTATCAGGACAGATCCATTTAAGGAGGTAACAGTAAATCTGAGGCCTGAAAGTTTTAAAATATTCCTGAAGCCACTGGAGCAAGAACAGCATTCCAAGCAGAGGGAACATCAAGGGTGAATAGCCTGGAATGGTCTATTAATTTTCTATGGTGCCATGAAAATGAAGATGAATTTAAAGACTTTGTAACAGAGTGCAGAGTGGGGGAAGGGGATTCGCCTGAAATATTCCCCACATTTCTTGTTTGGGGGAAGGGAGAAGTGGATGATATGGTTTTTAAGATATTTTGCATAACAATGGCAAGTTAATTGCCATGTCTTTCCTGAAGGGAAGTGAACTGTGGCCCAGGGTGAAAGGTGTAGTGGCCAAGAGCACAAAGGGGCTGGTGATGTAGCCAGGGGAGGCAGATGCCCCTGTCACAGGGAACTCTTGCCCTGACTAAAGATGACAGCAGAAAGAAAGAAGCTAAAAGATGCAGGGGAACTGGCAAAAGTAGCACATCATAGGAGGGGCCAGATATGAGGTCATGTAGGAACTTCCAAGCATTTAAAAGAAGGGTGGACTGAGAGGGAAGGTGAAGGCATATGAAGGGAAGGGCTGAAAGAGAACAGGTCAGGTCCACCATGAGGCCTGATGCGTAAGTAAGTAGAAACCACACAAGCTGAAGGATGTTAGATGGCAGCTGGCTAGGAGGTCTGGAGTAAGAAGGAGAAGACCATGGCAGAGCTGATGGAGCTGTGTGGGGCCCTACCTCACCAAGCATGGATTTGTGGGAGATGCTTGGAGCTGAACTGTAACCAGGAATGCTAAGTGCAGAATTCTGCTTCTCTGAAGGACATATGGAGAAGACACTCTCTTGAAACATGGGCCTCCCTGGACTCTACCATGATACAGTGTAACATAGCACATGTCTCTGGGAACCACTACATGGAGGCTGAGAACATGCCCCAGATCCTGAAGGAGAGAGCTACTGCAAGAGGATGACGACTCTGAAACCCACACATGCACATTCCAGAGAGGATGAAGATTTGTTTGTGCAGCCAGCTGACAAACAGATAAGGATATGGGGACGTTCAAGGCATGATTTTGGCTTATAGCCTTTGGGGGAGCACAGGAAGTGCTGCTTCTCATGGGAGAGGAAGGCTCTGAGCAGATGCTGTCAGCCACCAACCCCCCAAAGGCAGGAACCCTGTAAATAAAAACCTGTTTTCTTCCACACTAATTGTTGGGTCATGTGTCAAGGCACCACACAGATGAGCCCTGGTTTGCTTGGTTACAATTTAAAACAATACAAATGTATTATTAACTTACAGTTCTATAGGTCAGAAGTCTGGGTCTCAATTGGGCTAAAATAAAGACGTCAGCAAGGTTGCATTTCTTTTTAGAAGTTCTAGGCGAGAATTCATTTCCTTGACTTTTTGAGCTTCTAGAGGTCATCTACATCCTCACAGCCTCTTCTTCCATCTTCAAAGCAGCAACATAGCATCATTCTGTAACTACTTTTGTAGTCACATCTCTGTCTCTGACCACAAGTCAGGAAGAGTTCTCTGCTCTTAAAGACACATGTGACTGCATTGGGCCTACCTGGATAACCCAGGGTAATTTTCCCCATCTCAAGGTCCTTAATCACATCTGCAAAGTCCTTTTTGATACATAAGGTAAAACTATTCACAGATTTGGGGCATTAAGACATGGACATCTTTGAGAGGCCATTATTCCTTCTACCAAAGATAAGAATAATCTTTGAATGTGCAAGAGTAAAAAGAAGGCTGTTATGGCTGCTCTGATATGACATAAGATTGGAGACAAGGTCTGTCATTAAAGTCATACAGGTCATAGGGTGGAGTTTAGATTTGTTTTTCTAAATGCAATAAGAATCCAATGAAGAGTTTTTAAACAGATGAGTGACATGCTCTAATTTACTGATTTTTAAAAAAATATGAATGACTCGCGAGAAATAAATTACAGCAAGGCAATAATGGGAGTAAGAATACCAAGTAGGCAGCACTTTTAGTCTGAATGAGAAATGATGGTGTTTAAACGAGGGAGGTATAGTAAAAATTTTAAAAATCAGAGACTCAGGATACGTTTTGGACATAAAAATTCTATGAATTGTGAGAAGTTGGATAAAGGGAGAAATTGAGGAGTACACATCTTCCAACTAAGTGGATGACAGAGCTAACAAAGCCCATGTGTTGCCCACATGACAAACCAGCCTGCTTTTTCATAGAACTGACCAGTGTGCCCTGTATAGGTCACTCTAACAACATACTATAAATTTTTCTCTTGTTCTGTCTAGTGTCATTCAGATTCAAATTTAAAGGAAAACATTTGAGAAGTTGCATGAATTTCAATGACTGATATTTTCCACCAGTCTGTAGAAGATACAAATTTAAACAATAGTTGCAGGATTAGCATAAACATACATTGACAGTAATTCTGCACTGTCACCAAAGCAGGTTCATGTTTGTAAACCAATCAGTGAATTATATCCAAACAGATTTTGGAAAACTATGAAACCGTCACACAATTAAAAGATGACTTCCAAGATATTTTATAATTACTTTAAATGTTTAAATAGCTGTAAAAGTTATAAGTTCCACTGTATTACAAGTATCTACAAGTATTTTCAAATAAATACCAGATAATAGTTTTTAAATATATGTAATGGAATTTTAATACCAAAGTGATTTTATACCCAACAACATCTAATTAAAATTCATGCACAAATTTCTTTCTTCATTAACAGTTGAAGATTTTATGTTTCTTCTTTCTTTTCTTAAAATCATATTTTTGCCCTGGCTACTGGCTCAGTGGATTAGCACCAGCCTGCAAACCCAAAGGTCAATAGCTCAATTCCCCAGCCAGCGCACATAACCAGGTTGCAAGCCAGGTCTCCAGCCAGGTCCCTAGCTGGAGGCAAGTGAAAGGCAACCATACATTGATGCTTCTCTCCCTTTCTTCCTCCTTCCCTACCCTTCTCTCTGAAAATAATAAATAAAATCTTTTTACAAAAATTATATTTCCATTCAAATTATTGTACAGAATTTACAATAATATATTTTTCCTTAAAAGTCTACAACAAAAACATGCTATGAAATTGAAATTTTTTCAGTTTCTTCTGATCATATTGCTCTAAATGTTATTTTTTGGAGGGTTGAGTTATAACTACAATTATTAATAATGAACATTTGATTAAAACACCTAAATATAATTTTTAAAGATTTTTAATATAAAAGGCAACAGTTTGGAACTGAGTTTCTTAATAAAATGACTAAGGTCAGATCTACAAAATGTTTTGATTAAAGGAGGCTTCTCTGGCATCAATAAAAAGCAATATTGCTGCATTGGCCTGTTGGCTCAGTTAGTTGGAACATCATCCCATGGTCAAAAGGTTACAGGTTTGATCCCTGGTCAAGGCACATGTCTAGGTTGTGGGTTTGATCTCCAGTCATGGATTTCCAGGAGGCAACCAATCAATGCTTCTCTCACTTTGATGTTTCTCTCTCTCCATCTCTCTTCATCCCCCCTTCCCTACACCTCTCTCTAAAATCTATAAACATATCTTCAAGTGAGGATTTTTTCAAAAAGAAGTATTTCTATCCTTAATGCCTTAGAGGTTTTTCATATATATAATTTCCTTTCTTTGTAGTGTCTTTATCTGGTTTTGAAATTAGAGTAATGCTGGCCTTGCAAAATAAGCTTGGGAGTCTTCCCTCCTCTTGAAGTTTTTGGAATAATTTGAAAAGGAAAGGCGTCAGTTCTTCTTTGAATATTTGATAAAGTTACCTATGAAGCCAACTAATCCAGGGCTTTTGTTTGCTGAGATTTTTTTTTTTAATTATTGCTTCATTTCATTCATTATAATTGATCCGTACAGATTTTCTGTTTCTTCTTGATACAGTTTTGGAAGATTGTGGCTTTTAGGAATTTATCCATTTCTTCCAGATTGTCCAATTTGTTGGCATATAGTTGTTCATAATATTTTTATAATCAATCCTTTGTATTTCTGTGGTATCAGTTATTACTTCTCCTCTTTCTTATTTTACTTATTTGGGTCCTCATTCTTTTTTTATTGATGAGTCTGGTTAAAAGTTTGTCAATCTTATTTATCTTTTCAAAGAGCCAGCTCCTAGTTTCTTCAATCTTTTGTATTGCTTTTTAGACTCTATATCATTTATTTCTGCCCTGATCTTTATCATTTCATTCCTTCTACTCATGTTGGACTTCGTTGTTCTTTTTCTAGTTCCTTTATGTAGAAAGTTAGATTATTTATTTGAGCTTTTTCTTTTTTGGGGGTGGTGGTAGTGATATTTACTTACTTATTTAAAATGGTAACTATGTGAGTTGATAGGTGTGTTAATTAACTTCATTGTCATCATTTAAAAATGTATAGCTATATTAAATCACCATATTGTGCATACATACAATTTTATATATCAATTATAGCTCAATAAAGCTATAAAAAGGCAATAATAATAATAATAATAAAACAACCTGTGTAACTGTAGTGGTTATGAATATAGGCTCTGAAGCCAGACTAACAAAGTCCAAATCCTGGCCCCATCACTTACTAGCTGGGTGGCCATGAAAAAATTGCATGTCTCCACTACAGCTCAGTTTTATCATCATGAAATGAGAATAAAACTATTATCTAATTCACTGGGTTGTCTGTTATGAGCATTAAATGAGTTAATATTTATAAAGGTCTTAAGACAGTATCTGGCATAAAGTATGGATTAAAATAAAATATTCAACTGTGTTAGTGTTTATTTTTTTAAATCATGTAATTTGTCATCAATTTAAAATGTAACTATTAAAATTTACTTCAAGATCAAAACTCAAGGAAACTACAGGAAGTTTAGTTACCTAACACTGTATGATCCACTTATTTCTTCATTCATTTCTTTCTTTTATTTTCTGTTTATTAAGGTATGCTTTAAATAGAGCAAAACCTGCCTTAACTGGTGTGGCTTAGTAGATTGAGCACCATCCTGCAAACCAGTGTTGCTGATTGGATTCCTAGTCAGGGCATATGCCTGGGTTGCAAGCCAGGTGTCCAGTTGGGGGTGCATGAGAGGTAACCACACATTGATGTTTCTCTCCCTCTCTTTCTCCCTTCCTTCCCCCTTCTCTAAAAATATTTAAATAGAGCAAAACTCACCTTTTCAGTTCCTTTGAGTTTTGACAAATGCATACAATCATGTGACCACCTTCACAATCTAGAGAATACTTTCTTATCCCCCAAATTTTCTCCATTTGCAGTCAATCTCCTCCCATCCCCACTACTGGTACCATTGATCTGATTTCTATCCCTATAGCTTTGCCTTTCCAGAAAATTACATAAATGGAACCACAAAGGATGTAGCTTTTGCATGGTCCTGAAATTCTTCTAGGCTGCTCTGCTATCATCATCTCATTCTGTTTTTGTTTTTAATTTTTATGTTTACGTATCTTTTTAATTCCCTCATTCTTAACCATTAATCCATTGTTTATTCATTTAGCCTAACAAATCCTGAAGCACGGATGGTTGTTTGTATTGGAATAGAAAATTCTCTGTAGCTAAAATGAAAGTCCGTGAGTCAGGGTTTGCCTGAGGGAAACTTTCAGATGGCAGGACCAGGTACAGACTACAAAGGAGAAACTGTCCAGAAAGTCAATGACATCAAAGACCATTTCGACCAAATAAGCCTGCTGTGTTCCATATACTGCTTTAAAAATAATTGAAAGTCTAAGAATCCCAAGTTATTTCTCAACAAAATAAGGAGTCATTCATCCCATCAGACACTGAAGTCTTACATTGTTCCATTGACAATTATGTGGTTGTGAGAGGTCTGGGAAAGATGTCCTTGGTCTGGAGAGGGCAGAAGAGGGCAAGGAAATCAATGAGACATATTTTATCACATTTCACAAGTTCATCAGTATTTTAATATTTTTAATTTTCTTGTGCATTGAGGCAAACTACTATTTTAGCTCCTATAGTGACTTCAATTATGTAGCTATGGAATTCTCTGCCTTTAAAAGGAAATGCAAGAACTTTTTGTAAACTGGGCCTTGGAAAAAAAATAGCATTTTATATAAACCTACCATTTTAAGTATTATTTAGGTTGTAGTTTGTTTAAAATTATATCAGTTCTCAATATGTCAAAGCATCCAATACCAATTTTTTAAAATACACTTTTAGATAAACTATGAGTAACAAAATATTCATCCCTATTATTCTCTTCCCAATGTAGACACGTTATGTGAGAAATGGTCAGCTGTGGCCAATCCTATTATCGCAATTCCTTATATGTACTTGAATAATTATTAAGAAGCTGGCAAGTTTATTGTTTTGGCTATTAGGATCAATTCTCTCAATGATCATGGTGCTTTTGGGGTCCCAAGTAATAAAGAGGATGTTATAAGGAAAAATAGAAGCTAGCATGACATTATTGATTAAAAATATATAATTCACTTTGATTACATTTTTATTTAAATATCTCCAAGTAATCAATGAGTTCACTTTGGTACAAATATACAAATATAAATTAAGATAAGCTCTGACCTCAGTAAGTGAAGTCTTAAGTATTAAAACTGGTCATTATGTAGCCAAGTCGACTGTCAATGTTCTAAACACCACAAGGACCCAGTAGCTTGTTGATTATACTGCTTGAAAATCAGGAACATTACATTTAGCTCATGCTTTCCTAGTTACTATTTAATTTTAAAATGTAGATGTTTATACACAGAAGCACATACATACTGAAAGAGTTGGCAAGAAAGCAATTCATCAGTTTAATTTTGCATGTGTTCTTACATTATTGTACTCACAATAATCTGAGTCCCTTGACATGCAAGGATAAGAAAATCAAATTCTCCTGTGATCACTTACTGTAAATAAATGGGTTATTATTCCTACTACAAATAAAATACTAATGCAGGTTTTCTCAGTTGAAAAGTGTATTATTTTAATGTTTTATTTAAGTATGTAGGTGATACCATCTTATGAGATTTAGAGGAACTCATGGATGTTATTTTCTTGTCTTACAGACATTTTTGTTTTCTTAAATAATGGCAATCATAGGATATTTATGGATGAGTGAAATTTTATAAATGAGCCTTGTCTTCCCTTTTAGCATCCTCTCCACTTCTATGATTTTGGAATGAGAGGAATCTGGAAAATTGTTCCTGGAACATCTGAAACCTCTTTTCCATAAATACAACACATAGCTAAAACAACTAAGAGGCACTTAGGACATTTGGCAATTTTTCTCCCTTTTAACCTAAAATTCAATTTATACACATTTATTTATAATTCATATCTTGCACTTAATGTTTAAGGCCCTCAGTTGGCTCCGGAAGCCATAATGTACTTAAATTACTAAATGTATTTTAGATTCTCCTCAATTTTTATGAATACATTAAAAATTCTCCAAATTACTTCAACCACTTGGGACATGGAAATCATCAGTAACAGGAAAAATTAAGCTACTGGTCTCCTAAGGCATAAAAATCAGCCACCACACCCTCATTTCAAATGTGCCTGGCTCATCTTATGTGTCCATTATACCTACTTAAGGAAGAGGGGTTCTGGTTTCAAAAGTCATTTGCGATTTAATATAACAGACATTTGCTGGGAGATAACTTTAAAGATGCAAACATATGTAGGACATAATCTTAGTTTTCAAGGGCTTACCTAGTCAGTGATCATAGACATGAGAACCAATGTCTATAAAATCCACATTAATATTGGAATGAGTTCTATTATACAAGTACATGGAACAATAGAAGAACAGGGTAGGAAGAATGGGAATCTGAAAACTATTTATGGATGTGGTGAAAGTTAAGCAGATCTTCTAAGAATGGATAGCATTCCATTCTTAGTGTGGCTGAAGGGAGTTTAGGAGAGACACAGAAAGAACATTCAAGTGACTTAAAGAAATTGTTAGTAGACAGCACAGTTAAATCATAAGCCACTATAGTGTTTGTGGGGGGGTTGGAGAGGGCATAATACTTTTTAAAAAGCATGAAGCATTTATAGTAAAGCAGATGGGGAAAAAGGCCAGAAAATACTTTAAAGCCACTTGCAATAAAGTCCAGCCTTAACAATACCTTCATCATTTAATGATCCACTCAGTATTTCAAGATAATATCTATGTTAATTATTATATTTCCAGGTAATATAATTTTTATGGTCTTCCCAAACTGATAAACTACTAACTAGATTCTTCAGAATACTCTGCTATTAGAGAAATACAGAAAGACATCAATAAAAAATATCTCCATATCTTTATTCATGTAGCAAAAAAGGTTATTTCATATACTCAGCATGGTTATGTTTCTTGTAGAACCACACCCATATTTTTTGCTTCCAAAAGAAGACATAACTCAAGAAAAAATGTGCATGAATCAGTAACCATACGTAGATTTGAATTCTGGTTTTCACATGGCAACCTCACCCCATTTCCTAAGCTCTCTCCAAAGTGGTTTTTCGACAGCCTGAGTCAACGTAGCAGTGAGAATCAAAACACATACATCCACATTTCCCACTCTTAACCTAACTTTTTGTGTGTAACCAGCCTTATACACTATTCAGAAAGATAAATACAGTTCCAAATTCCAAGTCCTGAAGAAAAGGCATGAATATTTCATATAGTCAAAGTTATTTTAGCTTTAAAATCCAAGTTTTGAAGAAAAGGAATGGATACTTGATGTAATCAATTAATTTTAGCTTTAAAAAGAAAGAAAACTAACAAAAACTCATCTTGAGTCTTGAGAACTTGAAGTGTGTTAACTCTGAAGGAACTGTTATGTAGACCATTATCTCAGGCAGTTCTAGGGCCATGGGAAACCACTTGAACTGAGCAGAGCCCAAATTCTCATTTGCAAAATAAGACAGTGCAAGTTCATCTTTCCAAGCATGGTTACATAACATGTAACATAACAATTCATGAATGAGTTTTATAAATTCTAAAAATTAATACAATGTATTATTCATATTACTATTATAATTACATTTACAGGATGATTAAACACAAATAAACTGTTTTAAAAGAATTCTATTTAATTCTTTGCTTAAGAATGAATACTGTAGGGTCCTGAAGTTATCTTTAGTCATTAAAAGTGCACCCATAAGTGAATGAATGAATCAAAAAGCTGTGATACATTTATACAATGGAAAACTGTGCAACAGAAAGAAAGAAGAAACTCCTACCTTTTTTGATAGCATGGATGGAACTGGAGAGTGTTATGCTTAGTGAAATAAGCCAGGTGGCAGAAGACAAATACCATGTGATCTCACCTAATACAGGAGACTGATGAACAAAACAAACAAATGAGCAAAATAGAACCAGAGACATGGAAACAAGGAACAGGCTGACAGTGACCAGAGGGGAGCGGGGAGAGGGAGAAGGGGAAAAGGGGAAGAGTTTAGTCAAGGAACCGGTATAAATGACCCACGGACAACAAGGTGGGGATTGACTGTGGGAGAGAGGATGGGGTAGGTGGGGTTAGGGAGAGCAATGGGATGAAAATGCAACGCTATAATAGAGCAACAGTAAATTAATAAAAGAAAAAAGAAAGAAGTGTATTTTCAATTGGTAAAAGGGCTAGACAGTGAGCAGTGAATTGTTCTTTGATTTGGCAAAGTTCCCGTCAGACTGCCCACACTCAGAGAAAACTCCCGGCTAGAGCATGATCTGATAGGATGAATTAAGAGAACAAGGGTTTGGAGAGAAAGGGAAAGAAAGCATAATAAGGGAGGTAATCTAATCTCCTCGTGGTGGTGGGGAGGAACCATCTGTTTGCTTAAAAGTACAAAATATACAGAATCAAAATATTATCCTTTTTTCTTTTACCATTTATGATTATGAGGGCTTCATACATAATTATTTATTAAAGATCTTATTTGATTGAATTGAGAAAATATGAAAATGAATGTGTTGCACCCCAAGACTTTGTTTTGAAACTGCAAAGGACTTTCACAACACCACACTAAATTTTCCCAACTTCAGAATAGGATACAAACTTCACTTTATAGATAGTTAACATTTAGTTCAGTGGGGTTAAGTGACACACAAAAATTATACAACCAGTAAGTAAGTAAGTCACTGAGGATGAAAATCCAGATCTGCCTTCCAGTTCTTCCTGTAGTTCAAAGGAAGATCTAAAGCATTCCTTGGTGCTCCAACATCTTTTAGGGTGTTGGGGTGAAAATCAGTCTGTGACGAGTTCCCTGATCTAAGAATACGGCCCACTTTTTCATATACTTTAACCATAGTAAAATATGGCAACAGATAGAAAGCATATGCAAATATGAGATTCTTGCTGTTTTCTATTCAGGCAGACACTGGAAAAATATGCAAAAATGTAAAATAATGCCACTTCTATTATTAATATTTTATTTTGGTGAATATATTTATTTCATAAAAATACATTATTTATGTTAACACAATATAGGTATATTATTGTTACTTGAAATTCATTAATAACTTAAATTTTTTTCTCAGTTTTAATTTCTAAAATGATAAATATCAATAGGATTAATTTACCAAATGCTATTTGGGGTCCTAAATAATTATAAAATGCAAAGGGTCCCTGAGACCAAGCCAGAAGTTTAACAAACACTGTTTTGTACCATCAGCTAATGTATGTGTATGTGTGTATATATGTATATACACACAGATACATATGTGTATATATATGTGTATACATATATACATATGTGCATATACTATATATATATATATATATGTATATATATATATATATATACCCACACAAACATTTATATGAGGTAGCATAGCAATTAATCAAATTAATCAAATGATTTCTACTATTTAAAAGATATGAGCTTAGAAAGTCACTGGGGAAAGTACAAGTAAGCAAGGAGAGCTTCACTATAAATGTCACTGTTAACCATGTGAAAATCTGAGTGAAGATGGACCTTGAAGATAGCTCTAGAAAATAAATCCAAATCGAAGTCACAGACCCTTCCAACTTGTGTCCTAGCCCCATTCTATTTATCAGTAAACTTCCAGCCCCATTAAGTGCCAGTATGGAAACTAAAGAGAGAAACTAAAAAATAAAGGACAAAAGAAATGCAAGCAAAAGGCAGAGGAAGAACAGGACAATATACAAGAAAAGAGAGGAGAATTTAATCAAAGAGTTCTTCAGACTCTCATTATATTTCTATTAATAAATCACATAAATAATAAATTAATAGTCAAAAATTGTGTTAATAAGAGATAAAATGCTAATATAGCAGTGTTCAAAAGGGTAATGAATATTAATATGAAAATATTTAGAAAATGAAAAACTGTAATTGAAAGTAAAAGCAATGAAATAAATATTATTGAAAACAGAGAGATGGTCAGCAGGCTAAAGATATTCACACAAAAATTAAATGTAAGATAATACAATTATTAAAATATATAAAAGCATTGATAGATACTAAAGGACTAAAGAATCAGATAAAAATATATATATTTATATATAATTGGTGCTCCTAAATTTAAAAATAAAACAAATGGAACAGAAAAAATAAACAGGATATAAAAGAAAAACATTTTTAATAAAGAAAATATCTTGAATATACATATGGGAAGGCACATATATCATAACATAAGTTACTACACAATCAACACCAGGACATATGTTGGTACACGTAGTGAATTCCATATATATATATATATATATATATATGTATATATATATATATATATATATATATATATATATATATGAATATTGAGGCAACTGAAAGAAAAATCCAATGCAAAAAAGAAAAATAAAGTTAGTTTAAATTTTTTAAAGATTTTTTATTTATTATTTTTAGAGAAAGGGGAAGAGAGAGGAGCAGAGAGGGAGGGAAACATCAGTGTATGACTGCTTTTCACCTGCCTCCAGCTATGGACCTGGCTGGACACCTGGTTATGTGCCCTGGCTGGGAATCAAACCAGTGACCTTTGGGTTTTCAGGCCAGCACCTTATCCACTGTGCCACCAGCCAGGGCAGTTTAATTTTTTTTCACAGTAATATTCAGCATCAGAACCAACATCTACAAAATACTGATATAACGAAAAAACAGCAAAATAATTAATACTTTTCAGAACAAAAATCTACAATTAAGACATTCAGTCAATCAAGAGATAGCTAAGTATGATGAAATGGAGGCACAATTTAAAAAGATCATGCTAAAAAAAAATGAAAACAAAAGTGGCTAAAGGAAAACGTGTTAAAAATAAATCAAATTAAGTAGAAAAGAGGGAAGGTAGAAAGAAGATAAAATATACTCATTTTCACACTTTTCATTGCTCAAAATATTAGATAGTATCTAAAATGTCAGACTAGAAGGCACCTAGCTTCTAACTAGGAAGTAGAAAGCTGACAAGTATATTGTTCCCATCTTATAAGTAAAAGTCACACAATCTTCAAAATAATAATTGTTCTTTAATCCAATACAGAGCTCAGGTTATAGGGCAACCAAGCCACTTTGATTTCCACAATATGAGAAAAGAATATGTTGCAAAACAAACTGAAGAAAGAGAGAATGAGACAGAAAAATTATGTGAAGAAAAAATGACTGGGTGTTTCTTCAAAATAATAAAATATATTAAAGGCACTACTGATTCAAAAAGTTCAGAGAATACCAATGTTAAAAATTAAGACATAGTAAATGTAAATAGACTGAATTATATAGTTAAAAGATGTAAATTGTTAGACTGAATATTGAAAAAATGTAGAATGGAAGAGAAGGATGAGAACAGCAAGTTGAAGGAAAGCATGGAGAATAAAATAACTTTATCTTGCTCAAAAGGCAATGGTAAACTGGACAAAAATAGTCAGAGGTTTTATACTCAGAAGCCACAGAAATTAATATTTCTAGTTTTAAAATCTGTGTAGTGAAAAAGTAAGCAAAAGAAAGAAATGATAGAGTACTACAGTACAATATTATAAACAGGTAGGGTAAATGGAAGGAAACAGGTTGCAATTTGAAGAGTCCATAACTCACTTTGAAGAAGATAATACATTCACTGTGGGCATGATAAACCTGAGAATCATCATTAAAATCATTACCTTTGTTGGAAAATTCAGCCAGAATGTAGAAATGAAAATATGGGGAAGGGAAAGAGGGATCAGGGACATGAAGCTCATTTTCTCCAGATCAATTTTAATCACTCATATTTCATTGCTTGTTATACAAGTACACAAAGATTTAAATGAAATTATTCTTCAAAACAGTTTTGCTTACAGCTCAATGTTTCAAGAATAACATTTTTACTGACACATTCCAATTGTTTTTCTCTATTAGTATGAAAATTCATTAAAATACTGTGAATAAAACTCAAGTTCAGTAATCTTCCACTGGTAGAGACAAAAGTATAAATTTGAAATGGAGTACCTTAAGGTATATTTTGGAGACAAGAGAAGGGATGAGTCCTTGAAATATACATACAAGTCAAGGAAACATAGTAAGGATATATCATGACCATAATATAATTGTCCTGTCTTATTTCTTTGCACCCTCCCAAATCTAAAAGAGGCATTGCTTTCAAGTTCTAACCAAAAAAACATAGAATGAACTTAAGTACAATGTAGTCAAGAACCAAACACCAGAACTCTAACTTACAATCAACACACCCATCCCATAAATACAGGAGAAACTCCGGTGGCATGGTAGAATTACAGGGAGCAGACCAATATTTGCTTTGGCAAATGTGGAGTCTGTGCAAATAGGAACACAGCTGTATGCTGAGTATTTTAGTGTCTGCAAAACTGCTGAATCAGACATAAAATAATATCCAAATTTGTAATGTATCAGCAAGTTTAGAGAACAGAGTCCTAGTCTGAGTAATTTTTTTACATTTTTATATAATAAATGACCTTATTAAATACTTCTGTCACCATGTCAGTTGTAACATAATACTTCTATATTGAAGGCTACATCTTACTGACATGGCTATAATTCTTGTTCCAATTTAGATATTTTATTATTTTCCACAAATGTAGCACAAGCAAACTCCAGAGATCTAATGACTCTTTAAACTAAAAGAGCCTTAAATCGATATATTATTAGCTAAGAATATGTGAGAATTTCAACAAAGGTGAAATATTTCATATTGAAATTCTGAGAGGCAATGCTGAAAAATTATTCATAATAAAATTAGAGAACTTGGCCCTTGACTATCCTTGTCTAAAATGGAGGCATTTTCACCTTCTCCAGTTTAGAAATTTATGTCTCTTAAGCATTTCAAAAATGAAATAGTGAGAACCAAGATGGCGGAGGAGTAAGTGGAGCTACACCAATCTCCTCCCAACACCAAACTGGAATTACAACTTAATTGGGGAGAAATCATCTGGAATAACTGACAGAACACCAACTGGAGAAAAGTCTTATTACCAGGGACAGAACAGAAGAGCTGATTCATCACAACATCACGGGTAAGAAGTGTGGAGACGCCAGAGGCTGACGGAGCTCCCGTGGGCTGGCAGCTGAAGAGGCAGAGAAACATTTCAGCAGCCAGGGGTTCCATCTGAGAAGGGTGGGATCTAAACCCCCCAACTGGGCTTCCTAGCCTACAGCAACACAGCTGACAGTAAAACAGCACCCAGCTGGGAAAAGCAAAAAGCCTCCAGGTTTAGACAGCTTGACAGAGACTAAATTCTTAAAGGAACCATCCACAAAAATACAGTGGTTCCACCTACCCTGGGCTCCAGCAGAGGGAGGGCACAGTGGACTAGAGATGCTTGGGGAAAGTTTGAGTCAGTGGCTTTAGGGAGAGAGTTGAGGGAGCAGCCCATGAGTCCAGTGCTGACCCATCCCCCATATAGTCAGCAGACCACTCTTCTCCAAAGGGCAGGGCCCTGAGGGGAATCCCCACCCTTAGGAATTAATCTGCCCCACCCAGCGTGCCTAAACCTGACCTCAGATTATAGACTGATTGGATTAACAAGTAAGGAGACAAAGAAAGTGGATCTCTGGTAGTCTTTGACTGAGCCTCAGACACAAGGTGACATCATCAAGCACAGATCCAGGAAGTGAAAAACAAGTACACCTCTATACACAGAAGGTCACACCACTAAGACAGTAAGTCAAAGCAGACCAATCTAAGAAGCAGAACAAGAGTCACCTAAAATGGGGAGACAAAGAAATAAACCCTCAGCAAATGGAAAGGAGGAATCCCCAGGAAGACTGCAAAATGAAATAGAGGCACGTACCCTATCAGACATGTATTTCAAAATAATGATGATAGAGAAATTCAAAGAGCTCAATGAGTTCAAAGAAAACTACAAACAACTCCAGGGGAACTTTGAAGAATTCCAGGGGAACTACAGAGAACTCCAGGGCAGCTACAAGGAACTAACTTACTGGGAACTACACCAGCATTAAAAGGGACATAGAAACCATCAACAAAAGCCAGGAGGAAATGAAGAATACCAGTTCTGAATTGAAGAACACAGCAGAAGGAGTCAAAAGCAGGCTAGAGAAAGCAGAGGACCAGATCATCGAGCTGGAGGTCAATGTAGAAAAAAATTCCCAGGCAGTGCAACAAAATGAAAAAAGACTGAAAAAGAATGAAGAGGTTTTAAGAGAGCTGCAGGACAACATGAAATGTAACATCCATATCATAGGGATATGAAGATATCCCTATGAAGGAGATATGAAGGAGAAGAGGAGGAACAAGGGATAGAAAACCTCTTTGAAAAAGTAATGACAGAAAACTTCCCTAACTTGAGGAGAGAAAATGTTGTGCAAACTCAGGAAGCACAGAGGGTCCCAAGGAAGATGAACCCAAACAGGCCCACTCCAAGACACATTATAAGGAAAATGGCAAATTTCAAAGACAAGAAGAGAATCCTAAAAGCAGCAAGAGAGAAACAGCTAATAACATACAAGGGGGCTCCCATAAGGTTATCAGCTGATTTCTCAACAGAAACACAAACCAGAAGAGAATGACATAAAATATTTCAAGCAATGGAAAACAAAGGCCTGCAACCAAGACTACTCTACCCAGCAAGACTGTCATTCAAAATGGAAGGTGAAATAAGGAGTTTCCCAGACAAAAGAAGACTAAAAGAATACATCTCCACCAAACCAGCTTGCAAGAGATGCTAAAGGGTCAGGTTTAAGAAGATGAAGAAACAGAGACAGTAACACAGGTACCAAGGTATATGGATTAATGCACCAATCAAAAGACATAGGGCAGCCGAACGGATAAGAACAAACTTTAATTTATGAATGCTTTAAAGTGATTTTGTTACTATACCTGAAGAACCCTGACACACCAATTCATAAGAACCTATGTACCCCTATGTTTATAGCTGCACTATTTACAATAGCCAAGTGCTGGAAACAGCCTAAGTGCCCATCAGTGAATGACTGGATCAAAAAACTTTGGTACATTTACACAATGGAATACTACACAGCAGAAAGAAGGAAGGAACTCCTACCCTTTGCAACAACATGGATGGAACTGGAAAGTATTATGCTTAGTGAAACAAGCCAGCCAGTGAAAAACAAATACCATATGATCTCACCCATTACAGCACAATAATGAACAAAACAAACAAACAAATAAAACAGAACCAGATACCTGAATACAATGAATAGATCTTCCGTGGGCAGAGGGGAGAGGGGAGTGGAAAGGAGGAGGCAAAGAAGGGGAGCAGTTTAGTCAAGCAACTAGCATAGAAGAACCATGGACACGGACAACAAGTGGGATTGACTTTGGGGGCAGTGGGTAGGTGGGGAATGGGACAGAAGGGAGTAAAAAGGGGATGGATGTAATACAACAACAATAAAATTAAATTTAAAAAATTAATTTTAAAAAAAGAAAAAAATGAAGCGCCAAACAGAGCTTTACTTAAAGAGATATTTGCTGAATGAATAATGACTGAATGTTCCCATGGGGACTTACTCGTCCCACTTAGAAATTTTAAATTAATTACAACATACTACAACTTATCTAAATTATGTGTTCATGTGTGTCTAATTTCCCTACTGATTCAGAGTTTTAGGTCTATTTGTGATTAGTAATTGACTTAGACATATTTTCAAATTATCAAATCCATTTCATATTTAATCTCAGCACACTAGGGTAGTTTCTTCCTTGAATTTATTTTCCTTTTAGATTTCCTGTCCAAACACTATTTTAAAAAAAACAAGTATTCTACAAAAACTATAACTAGCTTTCATCGTGTAGGGTCTTTTGATATATTTGTAATGACTGCCTAGATTACTGGAAAGAGCTTAAGGGCAAATCTATGTATCAAACAGGTAAGAGTGTAGTGTTGGATTAATTATGTCTGTTATTAGCTTAGAATAGTGGGCGTAAAGTGTAGAATAATTGCTATTTATTTGTGACCAATCCCAGTTCTCACAACCTACTGGTAGATCCTGAAGTCTTACTTCGTAAAATGTTCAACCATAGAAAGTCACCACACAGCTTTCTAAAGAGTTTCCCATTCTCCATAGTTTGTCATGCCTTTAAAAGGGGGAATAGGATACTAACCCTGTTGGCCATAATAACAGTGGCATTTCATCTTTGCTTCATTGAGGTATTTTATCAAAAGTCACCTCTCCCACCCACCTTCATATTGAGGCACTTATAAAAAAGCAAAGAAATACATTTCCTTCTCACAGAAATACGGAGATCCTTGCCTTAAACATGTTTTCTGTTTCTTACCTGTTAGCCCAAAGAGAAGAAAGATTCTTTTAAAAATGCTAAACTGTCTGAATTAAAGAAAAAAGTGCTATTTTGTGTTTACTTTGTGTTTAGCAGTTACCATGCTAAACTACTTTACATGGATTGTTTCATTTAGCACAGACAATTCTGGAAGAAAGGAACTAATATCATCTTCAGCAGCATCATCCATAATTTGGAGCTAACAAAATTGAGGTTTGGAGAGATTAAGGGATATGCTTAGGAAAAAAAAACAAAGAACAGGAAATCTAATTTCAATGTCTTTAATACATTGGGAGGTTACTTCTTTAAATGAGGCAATGGGCCACCTCTCTGTTTCTAATAAAATAATTGAACTGAATGTTAATGCTCAGAAACAACACAGTTTGCATTTGGCCTTGACTGATCTTCCTATGTCCATGCCATAATTGTTACCTAAATGTGTCTCTATGAAACACTCCTCCCTTGTATGTAAAATGGAAATAATGCTCACTAAATGGTGAAATAATGATGAGTTAGTAAAACAATCGCATGTTGCCAATAGTAGATGTCAATTATTGTTTGCTGTATACACCGATATTTTAAATCATGCAAGTACTCTAAGTAAGATCTTTAAGGTTTAAAAAAACATCCATAATTTGTTAGAGAAGCAAAATTAATGAACACTTTTTGGTTAATTATAAGTTTGTGTAACATACTAGAATCCAGGGATCACATTTATTAGAAAAGATGGTGGAGATTTTAAGTAATTATAATACCCCACCAAAATCCTTATTTTCTAAAAATGAACTACTGTAATTACTTTACCAATTGCTCTCAGTAGGGAAAGGGGAAGAGATAAACATGTGAGCAAAGATAATGGGTTCCTGACATGGCTGAACAGAGGGATGAGACTACAGAGAAAGAGCTGGTTCAAGTGAGCTCAGGCTTACTGGCAGATTCCAGAAGAAGGGCAAGTGGTTAGAAGTATGTCCAAGTCAGGGAGGTGATTATAAACACAGAAAACAGATGGCAAGAGCAAGAATGTACAACCTTGAACCAAATTCCAAAAGGCCCTTCAAGGGAGTACGTTCAAGAAAGGAGTACGAGGACAGAGACCCAGGCCAAACTGCCCTGCCCTGATCTGCAGCACTCAGGCTCCCAGGCTGGGAGCAGTGCTTTCATGTTAGGCATATATGCCCTCCAGTCCTGTATGTGGAAAGAGTATCTGCCTGTGCTTTGACAAGAAGAAATAAGAAGTTTCCTTCCCCAGATATATCCTGTGATGAATAAAAGTCCTTCACCCTAAGTTGTGGCTCTCTGTTAAAATCATGAAGGGTTAGAACCCAAACTGAAAAACCATGGAGAAGTGAGTCTTAATTTGTCATTACAATTTACCTAAGCTATTCACACTGACAGCAATTTTGTAATTGTCTGAAATGGATAAAATGTAGGAGGCAGAGACAGGAAAAAGAGCTGCAAGTGGGTAACAGGGTCACAACATCACATATGTGACAATTTTGTGTAGAATTGAGCTCAAGGTTGTCTGATCATTTGTTTTCAACTGTAATATAAGCAGTTACTCAATAAGAACATCTAAGTAATATTAAATTTGGAAACCTAAATTAAAATTCTTTGACTTGTAATATTGCAGATAATTTTTACACGTAACTCAAATTTATACTTTAAAAAATAGCAAACATGATTTTGTAAACATAACCTCGGATTTTGTATATATTAAAGACAAAAAGTGAGATGTTGGCTCCTATAAGACTAGAGAACATATGTTGAAAGAAACTAGCAATACACTGCAGATCAAACGAAAGCTTAGTTTTCTTCTTGTTATGTTAAATTGGAATTAAACATATACGTATTTGACTTTTCAAACTTAAGAGGAATATGGGTTAGAGTTATGAAATTTATTGCATTGTGGTATTTTCAAATATTAGCTCTATTTTCTACTTGGTTCTAACCTCTTTTTTAAACTTTTAATATGCAAAATATTTCTGAATCATTGAAACATATGTTCAAAATTAGACCAAAAATAACTCGGGGAAAAAATTAACAAGCATTTCAGCTTTGATTCCATTACACCTAGGTCATCAAAGAGCTTGCTCAGTGCTACGAGCTCAATGTTTGCATCTCCCCAAAATTTGTAGGTTGACATCCTAAACCACAAGGGTAATGGTATTTGTAGGCAATTTAGAGAGGTACTTAAATCATGAGGGTAGAAAATTCCTGAATGAGATTAGTGCCTTATAAATGAGGCTCCAAAGAGATCCCTAGCACTTTCTACTATGTGAAGATACAATGAGAAGTCTGTGATCCAAAAGATACAATGAGAAGTCTGTGATCCACTTCCTCACAAAGTGGATCACACTCAAACTTCTAGCTTCTAAAACTGTGAGAAATAAATTTCCATTGTTGATGAAGTAACCAGTCTGTAGCATTTTGTAATAGCACCAAATGAACTAAGACACTTATTTCATCATTTCAGTTAATCCTCTTTAATAACCTTCGTAAATCATACAAATTCTTTATCGCACATCCAGTGCCAGTTTCTGGTATAAAGTACTAAGGTTACAAAGATCAGTAAGCTGCCCCCAGGAAGGGCATACTACAGCTGGTTAGAAAACTTGGTAAATAACTATAAAACAAAGAAATAAGTGTCCTAGTCACTTTTCAAACAACTTCTCTACATTAGCTGTCAAAAATTTCCCTCCCTCATTCCTCGCTCCGCTCCATGTGGTGGGACTATCGTTCCACTGAAAATACCCGCTATGTTGACTGGTTCACTGACAAGATGACTAAGTCCAGCCCAAAAATCTGCATGCTTATCTTACTAAACTTCAGCAGTGCTCAACGCTGCTGCTACTTCATCTTTCGAAAAGTTTTTCTCACTGTTTCTGCTTTTAATCCTGCCTCTCTGATCATTCCTTCTCTCCTTTTAGGGCCAACCTCTGATTTAGCTTCTAATTGCTGCAATTATTAGAAACTTAGTCATCACTTTCTTTTCTTCATGTTCCTTCATCCTCAGGCCCTTGATTAGAATGTCTATGCTCTGGTCAAGGAACAAATGTGTATAAATGACCCGAGAACAGGGATAGCAGGGCCAGGATGAACTGTGGAGCAGGGTGGGGGTTGGGCAGTGTAGGAAACAGCAACAAGGGAAAAATTAGGACAACTGTTAAAGAACAACCATTTTTAAAAGTCCAGAAAAAGGATGTCTATGCTAAAGAGGGTCCATGTATTTTTCCAGTTAGCCCTAACTTTTGAGCTGCACACTCATTTATACAACAGTCCTCTCAAATTATCCTCTTGGATGGTTCAAAGGAATGTCAAGCTCAACTTTTCTGAAACTGAATTCATTACTCTTCCCTTTCATCCACCCTCCTTTGTAAGTTAGTACCTACAATCCCAGTCTTAAAGTCACATCCTCAGACAACTCCATGATGACATTTGTTCATCACTGTATGTATGATCTGTTTCACAATGTCTGTAATATAATAGGGGGTCAACACACACTTGATTCAAATGAATGAACAATTTATGGAAGTACAAAGGAACATGTCATTCAATTTGTCTGGAACTTCCAGTTTAATGAGAGAATTGACTTTCAAAAGATGAACAAGATTTCATCAAAATATAAAGGGAGTCAGAAGAGGTAACAAAAGAGGGGCAATGGAAGTATTAAATATTTCAGGAGAATGGATCAAGGACTGTAGAGCAAAGGGCATAGTGGAGTGGAAACTGAAAGTTAGGAGACATAGTAAGAATAGTAAGTAATAAGAGAGAAAAAGGAGGATTGGAGAAAGAGTCAAAAAGGTAGGTTTTGACCAGAATTTGAGGAGTCTAAACTTTATCCCATAGGCATGGAATGTTTCCAAATTGAGGAGAGATGATCGATATTTTAGAAAACATACTGTATTGGTTATTCATCCTTCTATACTCAGTTCTGGGACACTAGTGCTGGGATTCTGCAAGTTACTTTGTTCAGCCAGCTGGTTCTGGGTTAGAGTCTGTCAACAGGGAATGGTAAGGGGAAACTGGCAGACTGATAAAAGGGAAAAACTCTCCTTTCTGTTTGCTTTGTGTTTTGCCAAAATCACTCTAGCACTGCCCTCAGACTTCTTATGACCCTCACACAATCAGCCTTATCAGGCCCTGTGGAAGTACTAGAACCTTCCAGGCGGTACCCGTTCTTCGAAGTGTGAGCCCCTTCACAGGGCCTTCCCTTTAGCCTTCTAGTTTCTGAAAACCCCAGCTTCATACCTCTGTTTCCTCAGCTCTTGGAGTATTAACAGGGTCTGAAGCCATTCCTTTAGTAACTCTTTTTGCTTTGTCAGTCCTCAAATCCTAGTTGTTACTCAGCATCACTCCAATTCTCTCTGTTGAAATGCCTAGTGTGGCTTCTGATGTTCTGAATGGACCCTGACTGACGTAAACATTTTGCTGTAGATTAGAAAATGCAGTAATAAGGACTGAAGTTAAAAGAACATTTCAATCTTCTAGACAGAGATAAAGGAAGTCAGTAAAGCTGTTAAAGGTGATAATAATGATAACAATAATAGCTAACATTTATAAAGCACTTAGAATATGCCAAGACCTGTTCTAAATCAATAATCCTATGATGTGTATATATATATATATATATATATATATATATATATATATATATGCTGTATTTTTTTCCTATAATATAGTTATACTAATTGTTTCCATACTACACTACTTGTATAGACAAGAAAATTGAGGCCCAGAGAGATTTTAACTAACAGACCCTAGATCACATGGATAAAGTGGTGGAGACAGGATTTAAACTCCAATCTTCAGGTCCCAAAGTCCTTCCTTTTAACAACTAAAAAGCAATTGGATTCTTGAGTTATTTCTGAGAAAGAAGCAAGGTTATTTAACATTCATTCAACATAAAGGATCATGAAGAGGGAGGAGTCAAAATAAACTTCAGATTTTGTTTTGGTGACTATTCGATAATGAAGCTATTAACCATGATGGACAAAGTTGTAAAAGATCAGGTTTGGGTGCCTGATAGACATAATTCAGTGTTTTTCTTTTTATTGAATTTATTGCGGTGACACCAGTTAACAAAATTATACAGGTTTAGGTGCACAATTCCACAACACATCATCTGTGCAATGTATTGTGTGTTCACCACTCCAGGTCAAATCTCCCATCACCATTTATCTTCCCTATACCCTCCTCCACCTACTCCATCCCCCTGGAATATTTTGAATTAAAGGTGCTAGTGAGGCATCTGAGGAATGGTGTCAGTTGAAAGGCGAATTTGAGTTGGCTCCTTTAAAATGGTTGACATAAGATAAAGATTTCAGATTTCTCTGAATAAAGATGCCAGATAAAATCATGAAAGCAGATGGCAACGCCTGCCCTGAGAGGGTGGTTGTAGAAAGAGAGTGAGCAGAGCTTTCAAGCTGAGTATGAATCTGGCTCTTTTATCTACATAAAGAACAGTAAAGAGTCTACAGAAGAAATATGTATTCAGCAGTGGAATGGGGACCTGGAGAATGAAAGGAAACGTATGTGGTGTGACACACAAGGAAAGTATGAAACTATTCAGGAGGTATTTTTTAAAAGAAACACAAAGAAGAGGGAAAAGAAAGCTAAAAGTTTAGAACAAAATGTATTCATTTCCACACTGCAGTGTGGGATCCCTAGATTGATTATATGCCTTAGAACGATTTGGCAGCAGAAAATGGGATGACATCAGCAAACCAATCCCTGGCCGAGTAGAATGAGTCACATTTTCGTCTGTTTTCACTTGATTAAAATATATTACATTTGTTGAGCATGGAAAAAAAAATAAAAAAGACAGAGGAAGCCATTGGAAGTGGAAAGTTAAAAATCCAAATATGGTTTGTTTCTGACTCACCAGAGTTGCAGCACAGAAACCAATAACTCTAATATAAGAAGACATTTTTTTTAAAATGTATTCAAGAAATAATTCCCTAAATCAAATAAAAGTGCTTTAAGGTTTTCTTAAACTTTTAACTTGATATCAGAGACAACCCAAAAACAAGAATAAACTTTTATAATGCTTTAAAAATTATAAAGATCTTGTCAGCTGTAGAAAAAATAGGTAATATTTTAATTTTGTCTGGACTTTATAACTTATTTTGTTCAGATTAGTATAAACTGCTAGATTTGATGGTTCAAATGTGTCTAAACATTTGCTTCTTTGGAAAGGAACAGGCAGGAAGAGCAGAGTAAAGGGGTGGGACAGAAGATTCGCTTCTTTTCAGGGTACTATGCCAAGTAATCTGCAAACAATCCATTTCCTGGCAAAAGTCTGCTAACTGGTTTGTCCATGATTTTTTTTTTTTAACTGTAGTTGCTAATACTGACCTTCAGATCCCTTAACAGCATGAGAGATTTATAATTAGTCAGAATTCACTTGCAAATGAAATCCATTGCTGCTGACTTCAGGCAGTTCTTTTCTAAGTGTGAATTATTATGAGGCTCAAATTATATAAATGCAAAAAATCTTCAAATCTGAAGCAATTCATAAACCTTAGTTATTTGTCTAATAGATCACAACACATAGATTTCCATGAATGGGAATAAAACTATTTGGTGCCATTTAGTGTTAAGAAAATGTGTTGCTTTTCAAGATGTCATTATTCTTTATCCTGTTGTTACATTAATTAAATAGTTTATCAGTTAAACTTAACAAACTCTTTAACAACCAGTTTTTAGGTTTCTCTAATATAACCAAAACGTTATTTTAAAAAATTGAGACTGATTCACTTAAAATTTAAAACTATGTTCAAATAAATTTAGATGACATGTGCCACACTGTTAAAAATTATTATTATTATGTGATAGACAAAGCATTAAGATTTATATCTTGAACAAAATTAATTACAAAATAGAAACAGAAGCATAGTTACATGGCACAAACTGACAGCTGTCAGAGGGGATAGTGGAGAGGGGACTGAATGAGAAAATGAGAAGGGATCAACCAAAGAATATGCATGACCCATGGGGACAGCAGGAGGGAATTGCCTGAGAGAGGGTAGGGCAGCTAAGTAGAGGTGGGCAAAGGGAGAAAAAGCAAGGACAACTGTAATAGTATAAACAAAAAAATACAATTTTTATAAAAGATGCAAATCTTAAGTAGAGTTCTTACATACCATTAAGTAAAAACAAAGACAAAGACACCAACAGAAAAATGGGCAAAACCATAAACAGACCACATACAAAAGGAAACGTATAAGTAGCCAAAATAAATTAAATGCATGGAAAATAATTATCAGGCTTATTAAAAATGAAAAGTTAAAAATAATGAGGTACCATTCCCATATTTTGTATTGATAAAGATTAAAAATACCAGAAGCATCCTGGGAAGATGACAGAAGTAAGAAAAGTATAGTTTTTTGGAACTTTCAGAATAACTACTTAAAAAGAGACAGAGGAGCTAGACAGTAAATCAAAAATCCATGGACAACATTTACAACAAAACTAAATGTCATGCCTTGGTTGATAGGGCTCAGTGGATTGAGTGCCAACCTGCGAACCAAAGGATGATTGGTTCAATTCCCAGTCACGGCACATGCTTGAGTTGCGGGCGAGGTCCCCAGTTGGAACACGCAAAAGGCAGCTACCCATTGATCTTTCTTTCCCTCTCTTTCTACCTCCTTCCCCTCTCTCTTAAAATAAATAAATAAAATCTTTTAAAAAATCATTTAAAAAATACTAGATGTCAGTATATAAGTGTGTGGGAACAAACCACCAATGGCCTTTAACCTGCATGAAACACAGGAGAAAGTCAAGGGAAACCAAGCGACATTTCATAGAAACAAGACAATCCCAAAATAGCTGCCAGCAATTATTCACTGAAAAATCCAGTAGCCCAATATGAGATCAATTGCTTGAAGGAGGAAGTACACAGTGAAAGTGATCTACCCAGGTGGAGAGAATTATTTTGTCATTGACCTTATTTAGAATAGCCAGTGAGGGCTGATAATGTAAAACAGACCAACTGTTAGTAGTTCTTTTTTAAAAAAAATTCTCTATAGATACCATGACCCTTTTGTGCCAAGCTACAAATCTCTAGTGGCTACTGTTAGATTTATTCACATTTCACTAACATTCATTCTCTCATTCAGTATTCATTTCTCCAGGAGCTGGGGGATAAGGATTTAAAGATGAAACAATGAAATGTTTGCTGCCTTGGGATCTCAACAACAACAATAAGCTAAAATGTGATAATGCTGTGATAAAGCTTATACATGTCACTAGGATGAATTAATCAGGTTAAACAGTCACAGTGGAAAGAATATTATAGGATTCTAAAGAAAAAAACAATATAATACTATTGTTTAGATTGCAAAGCTTAGAGTCAAGCAATTCTAAATTCTAATTCTAAACTTTGCTACTTACCAGCTATATAACCTTGGATAAATTACCAAGGCTTTCTCAGTCTCCATTTCTTCAGAGTAAACCGTATTACCATCTTAGTGTTATTAAGAATTAAGTAAGCTCAATAATAACTCAGCACTTAGTATTATCTCTATCACATTGTGCATACTCAAAAATGTCCATCTTCATTATCATTGAATGAATATAATAAAATCTAAATTTAGTGGAGGGAAAGGCATGGATAGACCTATGTATATTTCAATGATCAATGAGAACCAACATGAAGAAATTGCAAAATCTGGTGAAATTTGAGAGAGGTACAGCAAGCATTTGTGTGACATTATTGCATTGGGCCTGCTTGATTTGATAAAATGATTTTTTTTTAAAGGACTAACATTCAGGTTCATTACTTAAGAGCTGATCAGGTAAATCACTATCATTTTATTGCCATTTATATTTCCTCTTATTCTCAAATAGATTCTAATAGCAGAGTAAATTCAGCTAAATGTGTTTTATAGTTTAAGCCAGATGCCCACAAATATTAATGTACATCAGAATAATCTAAAATGACTGACAAAAATGGAAATTGTTAGGTCTCTTTTCCAGAGATTCAGCATTAATAGGACTGGAGGCATGGTCCACATATTAAGAAACTTTGGAACAGATACCTATGAATTTCAAGCTTTTGTTACTGCTAGACATAGTGTTATGTAGCTTATTATGTAGCACAGATATGAAACACATAATGGAGAAAAACATTTTCAAGCATAATTTTTCATATATATTCTCTAATACTTCTAGGTCAATGAAAAATATTTTATATCTCCTACCAATCCTCCTATTAAGGAAATGTGCCAGTTCAAGTTTGTTCTACAGAATCAAAAGAAACATCTGTGTACTAGTAAATGCCAGAAAAGAAATGATCGGGTAATTTCCTTCTTAGGCTACCAAGGGGACTGATCCTCAGAGAACCTAGACTGGGCACTTAGAAAACTACTTAAGGTCTTGACTCTGGGCCATTGGACTTTGGCCAAGGCAAACCTATCTGCTTTCCTCCTCAGAAGGGGCAGTTGTGTTTGTAGTTTAGGAAAGGAAATCACTGATGCCCAGTAGAAAGCCTCCCAGAATTCCAACAGTGCAGCTCTGTTACTGACCAAATGCAGAACATCACTGAGCATATGAAAAACAGATCTCAGGACCAGAATAAGTCAGCATTGGTCCTGAGAGCTATTTCACATGATGTTGCTCTAATCTCTTGTGCGGAGAAATTCCCTTTTGCCTAGAATAAGTATCCCCAGCATTAATGTCAGAAAAACACATAAATATCATTCAAAAGCTATAAATAAATAAATTCTTAATTTCAATCAAAAAGACAAATATCAGGGTTTTCTCTTAGCCCAGCTGACTTTATATAGCCCAGTGAAGTAAATTAATTTTATACTAAAACATCTAAATATCTTGTATTTACTAGAAAACAAATTTCTCCAAATAACTTAGTACACATGAAACCCCCATCAAAAGAACTATTAAGTGAAGTCATCTAGGAAAAACCATTTTTCTTATGAAAATTTAAATGGTTTCCCTCATCCAGACTATTTTTGGCACAAGATTTGGTGTAACAAAGCTATATGTGCAAACAGTATTTCATGCATACAACCAGTCTGGCCTACACTTGCCTATTCCACAGCCCCTTCCTGTTTTTCCAAATTCAGATTATTCTCTTTAATCACTGGGTCTTTTTGAACACTAGACCAGGCCAGGCTACCAGAAAGTCAGAAATAACCCAGGAAAAGCTAATCAAGTTGTATGGAATGTGTGAGGAATGTGTGTGCGATCACCAAAAGACATGTACAAGAATACGCATAGCCAAAAATCACTAACCACCCAAATGTGTATCAATGGAATGGATTGGTAAATATAATGTAAAACTAAAATTCTATCAATATAGATATATATGATACCATATATTATGTATGTATTTTATTGTATCCTTACATAGCCAAAAGCACTCAACTCCAGAAAGCAACTGCACCTTCTCCCACATGCATCTACAGCAATATCTTGAGTGGGCATAAATGATAAACTTCCCTGTTGAGAAGGAAGAAACCATCACCTCAATGAAATAAAGTGGGAGAGATAAAAATGGCTGATATCTTGCAGTGGGTGATAGGATTTGTGCCTGAAGTAGAGGAAAAGTACCTGTCGAACAAAGGAATATATATTGTGGTAGATGGCTGGTGTTCCTAAAGAGTGGATGGGATCCCAGCTCATCAAAATGCTTTCTATTGCGTGACTACTACTGAGACTTAGTTTATGCCTCAAGGCTGCTCTGTCCTGGGAACACCAATACATCAATAAAACTTAAGAAGATAAGTAGCTCGAGTACTGGCACACTAAATTTGCTATTTCAAAATTTTCTTAATGTACGGAAACTTTAGTCAAAAGCAAACATGTCATAACAATGGGCACCACATCAGGGATACACATGGCTATTATACCGAGTGTATAAATTATTGTTTTCCTGTTGGTATCTGTACCTTTACTCTAACTGTCATCATTTTCTTTCCAGGTAATTGGAAGCTAAGATCTAAGTAAGATAAACAGTGTTTTAAATGCTTCCATTTCAAGTTATTGTTGCATTCTAAAGAAAAGCACATGTAGCCACAAGTTGAAATAAAAGGGATAATTAAAAATGAGGCATTAGCATTTATAATTCATACTGCTGCTTGTCAGTGGATATAACATATTCAACTAGTCGACAGGATTTGAGACCCTAAGAACTCTAAACAGCAGACATGAAAAGATCCATGAAAGAACCATGGGTCTTAGGTATCTTGGGATCATTAAATAACATCTTTGTTACCACAGCTTTACTTCGGTATTCAGAAAATGGACTCTAATAATAAATGCATCTACTTCATATTTCTACACTTAATAAAAAATTAAGCTTATTTCATTTTATTTTAATCTTAAAGATTCTGCTTTATTTCTGCTCTTTGCCATTTTCACTTTTATTTTATTGCCTCTATTTTCAATGATATCTACTCTTGGTATGTTGTAAGTGTTCTGTTTTGTTTTATTTTTTTAAAAAAGATTTTATTTATTATTTTCAAAGAGAGGGGATGGGAGAGAGGCAGAGAGGGAGAGAAACAATGTATGGTTGTCTTTCACCTGCCTCCAGCCACGGACCTGGTTAGAGACCTGGCTTGCAACCTGGTTATGTGCCCTGGCTGGGGAATTGAACCAGTGACCTTTGGGTTTGCAGACCAGCACCTTATCCACTGTGCTACCAGCCAGGGGAGTAAGTGTTCTGTTTTTAATTTCACTGTGTTATGTTTATGTATTTTAATGGCATTGTTTAAACATATTGTTATCAACTTACCAAGTTCAGGAATAAAATAATGCCTATAAAATTCCTTATTTCCTCATATAAGAAATATGAAGAAATTATTAAACTACAGATTTCCTAAACCTTGTCCTACTTCCTTACATACACACTAGTTTTTGCTTGTATGCTCTGGAATTTTGAAATCACTACTATATTACATTTAAATTTTTATTTTATTTAAGACCTATATGTCATTCAAGATATTTAATATATCTTTATTCAAAGTCTATTTAAGACAATACTTAGATTCAATTCTGTGTTTAAATAGATTAAAAACCCACAACCATCCCTTTAACACCATGAATTCCCCTGAAATGACCAAATAGTCATCTTCATTTTTTTCTCTATATTGGATGAATTGAGTATTTAAATGGAGAGTTTGGTAAGGCAAATATGTTAGTAATGATCTTCCTGAGTTTTTGGATACATAAGAAAGGTTTTTTGTTGCATTTACATGGGAATAATAGTTAGACATAATTTTTTAAATCAGACTAATTCTCCCCTAAATATCTGATACATAGTGTTCCCCTGTTTTCTGAAAGTAGAACATTAGAGGTGAAAAATACTGGACCTATGCCCTGGCTGGTGGCACAGAGGATAAGGCGTCGCTGGTTCAAGTCCCCAGCCGGGCACATAACCAGGTCTCCAACCAGGTCTCCAGCAAGGTTCTTAGCTGGAAGCAGGTGAAAGGCAACCATACATAGATGTCTCTCTCCCACTTTGCCTCTCTCCCTTCCCCTCTCTCTAAAAATAATACATTTTTAAAAATATTAAAAATACTGGACCTAGAAAAATATATATACATATAATTGCTTGCTATGTGGCCTTTACAAATAAACATAACCTTTTCTTATTCTAAACTCAATGTTCTCACCTATAAAATGGAACTATTACTTAACTCTCAGGTTTGATGTAAGAAATTAATAATACCATCTATGTTAGTGCTATAACAGAAATATAAGGTAAACCACATATTAGTGTTAAATTTTCTAGCAGCCATATTTAAAAGCTAAAAGAATATTAATTTAAATAATATATTTTACTTTATCCAGCAAATCAACTAATACATTGTCATTTCAACATGTAAACAGTGTAACAATGTTAATGAGATACTGCATTCTTTTTATGCTCTATCTTCAAAACCTGGTGTACAGTCTTATAATTATCACATATAGTTATAACATACACTTATGACCTACACATATAATATATAATTTGTAATGTAATTGCCGTATTTCAAGTGTTCAGTAGGCATATGGTTACCATACTAGATGGTGATGAGTAATATAATACAATTCAACAGAGTATCTTGCATTAAGTAATATGTACCAAATTGTACATATTTTCATTGTTTTATTTTTGTATTATACTCTCAGGAGACTCTCTTTTATTTGTTTTCTAAATAACCTGTTTCTGTCTAATTATGTACAGGAGGTCTTTATTCTTCTTTTATTTATTTATTATTTATTTTTTAAAGATTTTATTTATTATTTTCATGGAGAGGGGAAGGGAGAGAGGCAGAGAGGGAGAGAGACATCAATGTTGCCTTTCACCTGCCTCCAGCCACAGACTTGGCTGGAGACCTGGCTTGCAACCTGGATTATGTGCCCTGGCTGGGAATCAAACCAACGACTTTTGGGTTCCCAGGCCAGTGCCTTATCCACTGTGCCACCAGCCGGGGCTCTTTATTCTTCTTTTAGATTAAAGGTATTTATCAGTAAGCTTTTTGTTGAAATATAACAATATAGAAAAGAGCACAAACTGTTAAGCACTTCAGCCAAATGATATTCACTGGCTACATCTTACTAGCATGCAGATAAGTAAACAACACAGTTCCAGTAACCCAAAGCTCCTCTCTGTCTATTCCAAGTATAACCTCCCCAGGTGACTTCAAACATGAAAGTGTTCAATTTTACCTATTTCGGAACTTTAGACAAATAGAAAGATATA
Organism: Noctilio leporinus; assembly: GCA_004026585.1. Lineage (NCBI taxonomy): Eukaryota > Metazoa > Chordata > Mammalia > Chiroptera > Noctilionidae > Noctilio > Noctilio leporinus. The sequence goes on from PVIW01000012.1 coordinate 1,054,699, forward strand.
ATGTGCATCCTTTTATGCCTTTCTTTTTCTCAGCATTAGGTTTCATTCATATTGTTGCATAACAGGTTAGATCGTAATTCTCATTGTTGTATAATATTCTATTGTATGAACATACAACAATTTATTTATCCATTCTTCAATTCTACCATCAACAGACTTTTGAATGATTCCAGTTTGGAGCTGTGCAGATAAAAGTTAAACATAGCTGGTCTGACTGCTATTCTTAAAGAGGCCTGCATACACATTGGCCCTTGGCTGGCATCTGGAAACTTGGATTTTGGAAGATTTCCCACCACTCTAAATTTAAGAGTGGCTCATTGTGCCTAAACTGTTTGTAAAATCAATATGGTTTATGTGAACATCTGCTTTCCTTCTGGGAGTCTGAAATTTTAGTACATGCCAAGCACAGGCTACATAGTTATCTTGGCAATATATCTAACCACTATGAACCAAACAAATTTTCAATGTCATACTATAATGTGTACTTTTAATAATGAACCTAAATCTACATTTCTATTTGGAACACATTTTCCATTTGTCCATGGAAGTTTATAAAAGTCAAAGATAATGATTCAATGCGACAAAGTAATTATAACTGTGCATTTTATGGTCTTTGGATTTCCTTAGCATTAACTATCTGGAGGCCTAGTTCTAAATCAAATAAATTTAAACATCTCCATGTTACTTAAGGTTATATACTAGTACCATCCGAAAACTTTCACTGGACTAAATAAAACTAAAAAATGACCTTAATTAGTTTTTTTACAGAAAAAAAAAAAACTACAGAAAAAAAACACTTAATTAAAACTAAAATTATCAGGAGCATTCAGGAATATATTCTATTTGTGAGCTATTATATTCCTCATTCAAAGCTGAAATATACTTGTATATGCATCTAATAAAAGTTCATTCTAGCTTCCAGAATATTTCTATAGTTCTTCTCTGCTATTGGGGAATTTGCATTGTTCCAACATTATTAATCCCTTCGGCTGCCCTGTTATAAACATGATTGTTTCAACCACGCTGATGCTGAAAATGCAAATGAGGTGGCTGGTACCACATCTCCAAAGGGGTCTTACTAAGCTCCTATGTCTTGATGAGTTCATCACTGGCCAGGAACTGGGCCTCTGTCTCGCAGCCTCAGGGACTTGATTTCACCTGTGTATTGATATCAGAATCATACCCTGAAGACCTATATAATTTTATTGATCAATGGCACTCCAATAAATTTAATTTATAAAAACAGATCATGATCCCAAAGTATTAACTCAAAGTTCAAAGGAATAAACTTTCATGAGAAATAAATTCTAAGCAGATCTAGAATATTTGTATCTCATACGAGGAACCACATTAGAAACCAAAACATAATCAGAATTCATTTTTAAAAGAAGGTAATTTCATAGGAAAACTTAATACTGACTAATCCTGCTGAAAGTAACAATATACATCCTTTTACAAAAGAAAGCAAAAGCTGAAATGCTTTAGAGGTCAGGCAGAAGATACAAATTAGCAAAGAAATCCCAAATGCAGACTTGGGTGACACAAAGGACCATAAACCCTTAACAAAGGAGCTACCAGATACTCACATCTGGCTGATAACAGAAGTGACAGGGTATAAACCTAGTATTGACAGATCTTTTAATTTTTTAAGAAACTCTAGAGTTTCAAACTTTAATGTTTGTCTTCAGATTTACAAATGTTAAAAATTATAATAGAATAAGGGTTTCCCCAAGATGCCCGTATCGTATTATAATTCCAGCAATCTGTGACTATGTGACCTTACCTGGCAAAAATGACTTTGCAAGGCCTGGCTGGTGACACAGTGGATAAGGCACTGGCCTAGGAACTGAAAGGTCCCTGGTTCAATTCCCAGCCAGGGCACATAACCCGGTTGCAAGCCAGGTCTCCAGCCAGGTCCATGCTGAAGGGAGGTGAAAGGCAACTATACATCGATGTCACTTTCCCTCTCTACCTCCGTCCCTTCCCCTCTCTGAAAATAATAAAGTATTTTTTTAATAATAGAAAAAAAAATTTTAATGACTTTGCAGATGTGATTCAGTTAAAGAACTTCAAACAGTGAGATGATCTTAGATTATCATTTGGGCCCAGTTTAATCACCAAGGTACTTAAGGGAAGAAAGGAGGCAGGGAGGGAGATGTGATGGCAGAAGCAAGAGTCAGAGTGAGAGAGAGAAATTGGAAAATATAATATTTATGGTTTTAAAGATGGAAGACGGCTTCAAGGCAAGGAATGCAGGCTGCTCACATCTTTTTTTTTTCCCCAAAGACCCATTTTAGATTCTGAACTCCATAAGTGTAAAATAATAAATGTGTGCTGCTTTAAGCCACTAACTGTGATATATTGTTACAGCAGTGTTATGAAACTAATTCAATATTAACAAAGAATCTAAGTAGGCCAAATTAATCATATCTGTGAGCCAAACTCCAGCCTTTAGGTCATAAAAATACCTTGAGAAGATATTAAAGACAGTTTTACCAACAGGATAGTAATGTTAAAAATATTAGCTAACTTAAAATGGTCTCTGGCCTACATAGTGCAGAATTATAAACTGTTCATGTTTTATGGCTTAACTCTCCTTTCTTCTTTCTGAGCTTCTCTAGCCAAGTAGTGTTCCTGAGATGTGCTTTGCCCAGTGGTCATCCAGTGTCTTTTAAGATAACTTTGTAGATCTCTTTTCTGAACCGTCACATGTTGTTTTCACAATGTAACTCCCAGAGGACATCTTATTTTATTTCCAGGCTCTCAAAGAAAGATTTCTGGTAACTCTCAAGTGCACTCAATATACATATAACACATTTAAATTAATATTATTAACATACAATGGGGAGATTAATGGGTCAATCAATCAGTTGATAAATCTGTGGAGGAGAATCTAAGGCAAAAATAAGCTCAGAAATACATATCATTACAGAAGTACATTCATAACATTTTGCCTTGTCTATTAGCTCCAAAACATTAGAAAAGGGGAATCTATGTAATCAACCTACAAAATGCCACAGTTTCTATCACAATAGCATGTGCTTTTATCAAGGTCACAAATTTGTAGTTTTCATTCTCAAGATAACTGTGTATGTCATAATTTCTGTTTGTACAACAGTCTGGCATTTCAGAGAAGTTTCCCTTATCTAAAGCTATTGCCGTGTTTTAAAACATTGGAGAAGAAACAGATGTTGAATGGTGAAGCATATTTTAAACTATTTCAAAAATATTTGGCAGTAAGAGCTAACATTAGTGGAAGAACAACTCTGAATAAATGAAAGTTTATTTTGCAAGTACTTTTCTTGAAAGAAAAATAATTTAAAATGAGGGAAAGGAGAATTATTGATGTGTTATGCAGATATTTATTAATGCAAAAATGACTTTTAGTGAATATCATATTTTGTCATGATTTTGAATCTCTATAAAACTTCATATAGCTACATACATGTAATAGTGAAAAATTTCAAGTTCTTTCTGCTTATCCTACTATGATTTTAAAAATTAATGCTAATAATTTTACTCTTCCTTTCTATCTCTTAATTATTACAACAGCTTTTATATTAACTCTTGCTTGAGAAAATAGACTATTTCATAACCCAATATTATTCTACAATAATTTCTGAAAGATTCTTGTGGTTAAGCAATAATTGAAATTTCTGGGCATGTCTGATCATTTTGCATAATATGTTCATTTTATTCTTGGCTGAGCTATGTTTCTACATCATTAAAATAGCTTAAAGTAAGTTTAAGACTATTTTGGTGGATAGGTTAAAAGATGATTTCACTAAAAAAAAGTTGTTATAGCATTTCAAAGGATTTTGGGGGGAAAAAGCATTAACTCAAAATTCTGCAATGAATTTTTTAAACATTTGTCACAGGGATCCAATTCTGTAGTTTTCTTTGGCATACCAAGAAAAGGTTTTATAAAAATAAACTTTCAGGGAATGAATTTAGTAATATATAGGATAGGCAACTATCTCAGGTTATTTTTCCCTTTGCCAAAATTCTTGGGGATGGCTGTTAAAATTTGACACCTTTATCACTAATTGCAATCACATACCAAAATAGTAAAAATGTCTATTTGTCATAGTAAAAGAACGTAGAAGTTTTAAGTAATTAATCTGTCATTAACGCAAAACTTAAAGTTTTTCTCCCTCAGCCTTGCTGTTTAAAGTTTACCTATGTGTGTTATGGCCAAACTCCAGCAACTGACTAATTTATAAAGAGTGTAGATTGGCTATAGTTTCCTATGGTAATGGTGATATGACCCAAAGGTAATTCTGGAGGCAATGGTAAATTTGAAGAGATGCCTAGTGACATGAAAGGCAACTAAGAAAGTATTATAATATTGAAATGACAGATGGTGATAGCTAAATAATGTAGTGGAACTAATGAAGTGAAGAATCTCATTCCTAAGAAATGTTTCAGAGTTATTATCAATAAGGTCAGAGATAAATTGGTAGGATGTATAAACTGGCGGTTCTGGAGTCAGCCTAATTGTCCCCACTTACTAGATGTATGACTTAAGTCAAGTTAATATACCTTCCTTAGATTAATTTTTCTCATCTGTAAGGTAGATATAACCAAAGTACCTATATCCAGAAATTCTGTAAGAATTAGTTAATAATTCATACCAAGTTCTTGGAACCACAAGTGTTATTAAGTGCCTATAAATGTTGGCTATAAACTGTGTCCCTAGAATACGGAGGGTCGGATGCATCATTCGGACTTTAGGTCTCCCTCTCAGGCTTATGTGTCCTCAAATTTGGTAAATGGTTCTTCGACTCTATACATATTGTTTTTGTTAAGCTGTATTAGGTCATTTTTCAGGCCATCTCTTTCATTCTGATTTCCATATGCCAAAACCCAACCTAACTCTAGAGACCATGGTTTAGTTATCTTTGGATTCCCAGCACTTAGGTTAATTAGGTTTGAGTTAAATTTGGTCAAAGTTCTCTGAAAACCTCATCCAACATGATTTCTCCTGCCCTAAACTTTCAAAGAATTTCATATCATTCTTGACTCTTACACATATAGTCTTGCATTTGAGGGCTTGATGTATGTCACTAATCCCCCGCTCCTTTGCTCCATGAGTCATTTCACCACTGCAACTCTTCTGGTGCTTTACATATGATCAGATTGGTGTCTTGGATGAGTAAATTCAATGCATACTTATCTGATGGTTTTTCTCACTTATTCAAGGACAAATAATTCCCAGGAAAGCCACCAACTAAATGATTAAACTCCTTCGTACCATAAAATGTCATTATAGTCAATACTTACCTTTACTGTCTCATCATCCTGGAACCTGTTGCCAGGAATATAATCTGAAAGGCACTCATTAAGTAATCTTGAGTTTACACTGTTGATTGACTTTTGGCATTTTATTATTCTCACAAAATCTTACCAAAAAGTAAAATTCGAATCTTCTCAATTAAGATAATTTTAACTTTTAAGCACATGCTGAGCTATGATTAAACGGACATGATGGTTTTTTATCTGACTTGGGTCATATTACATTTCATTGTGTAGGCAGGCATCTGAATGTATCTCAAACAGCAGTTTTGAAGGGTGTAAATATTGGTTGGCTTATACATAGTTTAGAAACTCAAGGCTGCTACAGACAATGATCTCAACAAGCACCACTGTTTTGCTGAAAAATCTGGAGCAGGGCCTTTAAGTGTGTTGGGAGGGCAGCCAGCCAAACACATGTGTTACCCAGATTTCCAGGTCTGGGGATAAGAAAGGAGAAAACGTGCCTGAGCATGCTCAGGGCAGACTATCTCCTCAGCCCCTCCTCCTGTGCTTTGGTTCCTGCCTGCGGGACCCTAGCAGCACTCCAGCACTGACTGCTGCCACTCCAGGCCTGTGTCACAGAACATCCTCCCTGATGTTACACCAGAATAAGGCTGCCTCTGCTTGTCACAAGAAGCCAGTGTTCCACTCTATTAGAAGAAAATGCTGCTGAGGGATGCCAGGAAAAACACAATCTGGGCAAATTTGGGAAGTAAGCCACCTTACCAAGTCTTCCTCAACCTTGCAACCTAGCTCCTATCACTTGAATGCATCAGTGCACACCTCTTTCATTTAAAAAATGCCATAATCATTCTGTATCTTATAGAGTCTATCCAACTACCTGCAAACAGTTGTTATGTTTATTCACCAAATACAAAAGAAAGTAACTGCACACTCCATCACACATTCTTTTCCAAAAAGCCCTAAGTCATAGAGCACAAAATCAATGTACCATTCCCCCTTTCACCAATCAGAACACGGGCTAGCCAGGTTCTTTCGTATGTATTAGAAACATGTGCCTCTGATCCAGATCTTGGGTTGATATGAGGCTAAGAGTCCAAACATCAACTCCAAATGTCGATTAAGAGAATGTGATTAATTTAAAAATAGTTAACATCCAAATATATTAAAAATCTAGTTCAAATATAAATTCCACGAAAATCAAAAATATGAGCTACCTAATTAATTATTAAAACAGTCAAATTTGTGTAGGCATTCAACATTCTTTCCAATGTGCAATAAAATTTATAAAATAATTTTAATGACATCTGTACTTTTACTTTTCCCCAAACCAACTCCCAAAATGTCTTTGATGCTGAAATTCTATCCTGAAACCTTCTATTATTTGGATAAAATGTTTGGAAAAATGCCAATGTTTTCTCAAAAACAATCAAAATTATATTGCTCATGATATTCTTTTAATATCAAAAGAATCATTGCCAAAATATATATAAATATATATTTTTGATTGGGACATTAATTTGTATTATAAGTTGGTTCTAATGCTAGGCACTATATACAATAAAATAAGCTCAAGGAGCTTATAATCTAACAGGTAAAATAAACATGAAAATATCTAACTATAACATTATTCACTTTATGTGGAATAACATAAAGTGAACTATATAAACAAATTATAAGAGTACAGTGGAAGGAACTATTCACTTTGATGAGGGAATTCAGGTCATTTTAATGAAGGAGTAGCATTCAGATACCTCAAAACATGAATAAGATAGTGATAGGAAAGAGATGGAAGAATAGTCTACTCTCTGGAACATCATGTACAAGGAAGATGAAAGGACTGACAGAGTGGAATGACCAGATTGTGTGGAGCGTTGGAGTAGCAAGTAGGGCATTAAATGTGATCAGAGAAGGATTATGACAATCAGCATTAATGTGTTATTTATTGACTATACATTTAGATGGCATCTATTGTATGCCTATTATATCCCAAATGGAGTACTTGGTACTGAGGATTCAGTGGAGATTAAGATTCAGTCCATGCCTTCCTGCTAGGAAAGTCTAGAAGACAAATTTAAAGTCTTTGAATTCATTTTTGTAGGTAACAAGAAGCTTCTCAAGGTCCTTGCAAAAACAGATTAAAAGAATAAGCCTGTATTTCAGAGTGCTGTACTTTGACAACATGCTAAGTAGATTGAAAATACAAAAAAAAAAAAATTGAAAATAAAGCATGGGTATATCTTGATGGACACTTATTTGTCTCCTGTGCTGTTTTCTTTCTGGTAGAATGTGGTTACTAGCAGTATTACCCATGACTTCTTTTCTGCCATTAAGGTGGAAAAATGACTTATGACATTGGGGAGAAGCTGGGTTTGTGGAACTTGACCCATTCCCCTTCCTGCCCTCTTGGGAGAGCACCTGCCTTCAGAGAAACTATATTTCACTCACCTTCTCTAGGTTCCAAGTTATCCACAGTTGACTATAACTGGAAGGGTAATTAAGGTTGGCTAATACGAGAGTTTATAATTAGGAAAACTTGGGTATCTTTTCAAATCAAGAGTGTCCTCAACAATTTTACACCAGCATAATGATCCTTTTCTGAATGCATCACAATTATTTAACCAGTCTACTATTGCTGGAGTTTGTTACTTGCAAACTCTTCTGTTATGAACAATACTGCAGTTAGTGATGTATACATTCCATTTCTTATTTCACACATTATGAGTTTATCTTTAGGATAAGTACCCAGAATCAAAGGCTATATACTTTCATAATTTTAGTGGATTGTCTTTCATAGGAAAAGTACCAATTTATGTACAACAACATATGAGTCAGTTTGCTCCCACCATGCTTACCAACACAATGTTTAGAACCTTACATACGGTTACTCAGTTTTTAGGAGATATCTTTTATAAATCATTTTCTAGTCATGGCATACTGAAAATTTTAATTATTATTATTATTACATGATGCACCTAAACTGAAATAATCCACATAGTTCTAAAATAGAAAACTGATGCAAATATTAAGGTAGGTTGATTCCCTCAATTATTTGATTTTAATACTGTATAATAAAATGTCATCTTCTTGTAGTATACAGACAACATGATCTAAACCTCAATATAATTAAATTTAATTCTAGTACATAGCTGTTAAATAGATTTTAAATTTCTGGATTGATATTTGCAATGAAAAAATCTATATCATACTTTGATTTCATGTTTATTACTACAGGTACAGTAATAAAAGTCATCATCATCAATTAGGCATAATATGTAGAGAAATGGGCCAGATCTTGGGAACAGAAAGAAAAAATAACATAATGGCTGCTCCTACCCTCTAAGCAATTACCATTCATAAATAGCAACCACAGAATATAATTTAGAGGCAAATCTTCCAAATATAATATAAACCCAAATGGAGATGTCTGTATTTCATCTTACGCAATCAAAAGTCTTTTTAGCTGTATCATGCTATCTCTTATTAAAATATACCCAATCCTTTTGATTATGAAATAAGTATGCTTAAGTTTATTCTGTAAGTAAAGCTCAATTGGAGTAAGTCTGTTATTTCTGTTGTGAAGTTAATTTTTGTCATTGCAGAAGTGCAGTTTCAGATGAATATATAGATAATGCAACAAGCTTTAGCCTCACAATTTCTTCCAGTGGTCCATAAAAACTAAACTATCAGGGCTGATAATACTGTACGATGCCTAATTTTATATCCAAAATAATTTCTTTACATTGTTACTTTTTCTCTATAATTTTTAATTACTACTCTTTCTTGAACAGACATCTTAGCTAATGATACCTGATTATCTTGTTGGGAACAGGAGATGACAACTAATTCAGTAAAAAATGAAAGTATCTCATCTTTGCTTAATATAATAACTGTATTTAAGGGTGCTGAAAGAGAAATATGTTATTTTTTAGTTAAATCTTGTCCTCAAAATGAAGACTCTAGGGAAGATGATATTTGTTTGAATTTCTGTATAAGATGGGAGACATGTAAAGTTAGAAAGATTCTTTTTCTTTCATATTAGGATTTCACTCCTTTTCCCTGAAAGAGGAAGGACAAGCAGCTGTAGCATTCCAGAATATAGCCAAATGACTAGAGAATAATATGGTAACAAAAGAGCATGCATCCAAAAGCCAGGAAAACAGATGCAGACCTCAGCTGTGACAGCCCAATGAGCCAGAGAGCATCACCTGCCAAACCTTGACCTACTTCTTCAGCTGAAAAGTTTGACTAGATGCTCTCCAAGATTCCTTTCTAGTCCAGTATCCTAGTCCATGTTCTGATCATTCCAACCCTATCCAACCACTGGCACTCACCATCCCAAACAGAGCACATCAGAGGAGGGAAATGAAAGCTCTTGGGAGCAATGATTGAAAAATAAGGTATCCAATAAGGCTTAGTCGATCATAGAATGTTCTGTCTATGCACATGCCCAAACATTACAGACAAAAGTAATCTATAATGAAGCCTTGGTCCAGTTCAGTGCAGAAATGCTTTTGGTGGTAGAACAGTTGCCATTCAAAGAAAAATGCATTAGGAGATAATTTGCAAGCAAGCAATGTGTATTAATTTCCTTCTCAAATATGAAAAACAGTGTGTAACTAAATGTAAGCCATTCTAAGATTTTCCATTTATACAGTCTTATAGTAACATTCATTCAAGTCTAATTTTCCAAGTGTATTTTTAACCTCACATAGTAACAGCATGATTGTTCTACTTCACTATGGTAACCATATTTCACCAATTTTCCAAGGAAGCCTCAATTCCAATTTTCTCATCCCAAATTTAAACCAAGTTTTAGGCTTTATCCCCCTTTTTTTTTTTAGTTTAGTTTAGTTTAGAGACTATAATTACCCATACACTTAATTATTCTCTATGTTTTTCTTCCTTGATTACAATAACAAACTTGACATGAGCTGAATAGACTAAGGAAAGACCCAGATTTTCATATTTGATATCTTGTACTTGGCTAATGGTTTCACAAGGTATGTGGTGACGTAATAACTTAGAACCTGACATAAAGTTTACCTGTAAATAGACAAAGATATTAGGAGAGATTTGGCTATGGGAACTGACCACGTAGAGTTTAGAAGGCCTGGGAAGCAACGGCAAGATTGCTGAGATATTAGGGTCCCTATCAGAAAAGAGAAGACAACTAAGTTTAAGGCACCAACAGGCTGGCAGTTGTCGTCTGGGTCACTGAAGAATAAATAATGGCTACAGGGCCTTGGTAACTGGGCTGAGGTCCCAGTTACTACTAGTAATCCACACAGGAAGGAGACAGAAAGGGGCAAGGCCAGTTATCAGGTACCAAAGGAAATGCCCCCTGATGGGCACAAGAACATATGGAAGTAAGGAAAATGTTGATTTTCTTTTATTTTATATTGGTATCAAAATATTGCACTCTTAAATCTTTCAGCAAATATCTCTAAAATATCAGTTTGGGTTTTTTTTAGATTTTATTTATTATTTTCAGAGAGAGGGGAAGGGAGAGAGACAGAGAGGGAGAGAAGCATCCGTGTACGGTTGATTTTCACCTGCCTCCAGCTACAGAGCTGGCTGGAGACCTGGCTTGCAACCTGGTCATGTGCCATGGCTGGGACTCGAACCAGCGACCTTTGGGTTTGCAGGCTGGCACCTATCCACTGTGTCACCAGCCAGGGTGCTAAAACATTAGTTGTTTTTAAGCTTTGTTGTATTATATTCCTCTTTGAGAGACTGCTAAAGTTACAGAGTCAGGAAAAACATGTACTCTGTCTTACAAGCCATTTCAGGGGATTCACAGCTTTGAAGAAAATTACCAACAGAATGCAATCCAAAACCTTCAGCAAAATGAGATCTGACCTTGTGAGGTGATGTAGAATGGTAGTGGCCAGCACATGCCAAGTCTAGTTGGCAGCTAAGAGTATTTGGACAGCCCAATGATCAGTGAAAAGGCTGTAGTTTCTACAACTGGAAGGATAATTAATAGTCAGCCTCCGTGGGAAGCTGAGGCTGATTATTTCTACCTTCTGAGTATCCTGTTTGGCGTAGGAAGTAGAGCAGGGCTGACTTGTAGTAAGTATACCAGTAGGCCCCGGTCTTGGGAGCAATTGTTTAAAAAATGAGGTATCCAATGAGGCTGAGGCAAAGAATCTGCTGTCTTTAAGGGTCAGACTTGAATAGTGAAGGTCAGAGAAGAGGTTTCTGCTAATAGCTTTGGCAAAAGAGAGAGAGAGAGAGAGAGAGAGAGAGAGAGAGAGAGAGAGAGATGGTGACCAGATGTTTTACATTTAGAACATGTATAAAGGAAATTACATTGCAATAGTAGGAATATAAAAGGAAAATCCTCTATCCAATGAACTTTGTAAAACATGAGACCTAGTTATTGATGAACATAGCTATTCTCTTTGCATGAAATATTTAAAAATAGAGTGGACATTTACACTTTTTCAATGATTTGAATATAGTCATTATAAATAAGATCAGGTCAGGCATATATGGATATATTCAAATTTCTTGAAAAACCAGCATGTCTGTAATTGATATTTATGTATTTATAACAATTTTTATAATTACTTTTAAAATTTACTGATCTCTTCTAACTTGACACTTCATCTAAACTTTTCTATACAAAAATGAGAATAAAAATATACATAGTATAAATCATAATCAACATAATCATACAAAATCCATTCATTTTCAGGTTCCCTATTAATTCAAAGTAACATTTATTAATAAAAATTAATAGTCAAAACAATAGGAGGTAGCATCCATTTATATAACTGTATTTGAAATTATATTTTTAAGCAAAATGACTCAGATCTACATACACATGTTGAAAATAATATCCTAAGTAAAGTACACTCTGGAAAACTATGCAGAAAATAATGGAAAAGTAAATACAATAAAAGTTCTGGAAAGACTATTAGAAAAGTAATGAGATTTACAGATCGACAAAAACACCAGAAAAACCTCCAAAGGATATTTGACTTTTGGTCAGTCAGTCAGAAAAGAGAGCTGGCAGCTGATCAGGAGAAAATGTGAATCATAAAAGTCTATCTCCTCCATCACACAATGCATATGAATCAGATGTCTGCTAGCTAGTTCTTGGCCTCAATTCTAAAAGTCAATAACTACTTTATATATTTGGCTTCATGACCAAGCTTAGATTTCCTGTTCTTTCAACTTGTAATAAGCGTAGCTCACACTCACACAGAATTTGGGGTAGAGCGTCACAATCTTCCCATCCATTTATACCATCCTTTATTTTGGCCAATTGCTGAGGCAAAATTGCCATGTCTGTCACCTACAGAGGAAGTTTAACTTTCTAGCCAAATATTAGGAAGCACAGTAGTGACTGCTATAGCAACAGACTAAACAGACAATCTGAAAGCAGCGTTAGTGAAAGAGTAAGTGGTTTCAAATACAAGGAGGTATGAAAACAGTTAAAGAATTTTCAAACATAATCCCAAGCCATAAAAACTAAGAGAATCTACTTCAGTTAATAGTATTCTTCATAAAGATATAATTATTTTCTATAACTGTTTCACCATCTAAGAATTTTCTAGTTTAACTTCAGTTTCTAATGAACTATAAATTCAAATAGTTTCAAAATAAGAACCCTAATCCAAAGTGTCCAAATGCTGCCTCTTTACATAAGATTACATAAAAATAATTTTAAATTATTCCATTCTAGCCCTGGCTGGCATGGCTCAGTGGATTGAGCACTGGCCTGCAAACCCAAGGGTCGCTGGTTCAATTCCCAGTCAGGGCACATATCCAGGTTGCAAACCAGGTTTCATGCTTGGTCCCTAGCCGGAGGCAGGTGAAAGGCAACCATACATTGATTTTTCCCTCCCTTTCTTTCTCTACCCCTCCCCATCTCTATAAAAATAATGAATAAAATCTTTTTTAAATGATAATAAACAATAAAATTCTACTTACTCCTAAAATTAATTAATTAATTAAGATGATTCCACTCCTTTAGCACTGTCCCCAGTTAGTCTTCCAATTGAAAAGGAAAATATTAGCCACACCAAATATAAACCAAAAAGGAAAAAGAGAAACCACCTGTCCAAACTCTACCTTCCTCAGTTTTTTCTCTGAAAGCCCTTAATCCTTCCACATGTGCACACACACACACATACAACACACAAGTCTTACCATGATATTCTCAGAGCAAAAATCATTTTTTTAATCCTTTATACAATGATGAAATTATTATCAATATTGGACTGTTGTATTTATCAAGTTGGGTGAAACTTTAAAACTGTTTATGAAGAGAATTAACGTTTTTAATTCATCAACTATTCTCTATTTAGACTTGTGCTTCTAAACACTGACTTAGCTTCCTTTTATAACAAAAGCTTATAACACTTTTGTACCATGGTGGAATGAAGCTTTCAGTATATATAATTTGTAAACATGTCTAATTTTAACAGATCAATATGTCATAATTACGATGCAAACAAAAAGGGATTTAAAATAAAATATTTATTTAAATATATGTGTTCAGCCATGACTATACTAGATGACAAAAAATGCTAAAATTCTTTACCTACTCACAATCAACTGTATGGATATAATACATAGGACAATAGTTACCTAATTATTGCAGTTCATTTTTTATATCCAATATCTAGATATAAAGGAAAGGCTAAATAATGCTAGTCATATTGACTGTACTTAACAGTTACATTTCAAAGAAATTCATTATATATTAAAACTTTATGGAAATTACTTTGTGTTTGCATATACAGTGATGTTGTTTCTCAGCTCAAATAATTACATTTTTTTTCTATTTACATGAATGACTCAAAACTTTCAAGGCCTGTAGGATATGGGATAATTGTACCTGCATTTCAAGAAACATGGCATCTATAGGTTTCTTACAAATACACTAAATTTTATTTATCTTTATTTTTTAATGAACTTATTGTTGTTCTATTACAATTGTCCCATTTCCCCCCCATTACTCTCCCCTGCCCCCCACCCCCACCCCATACACTTTATAGAAAGCAGCACCACATCCCCACCACTAACCTTGAAAACCACAGGACTAGGTGGGAACACCTATTCACCTTAGAATCAATCTTGGCTCTCTAGAGAAATGTGGAGTATCTCCTCTGGGAACATTATAACAAAACTTATATGTACCGTTACAAATATTTTCAAATTCAAAGCATTGAAATCATGCAAACCATGATCTCTGACAAGGGAAATAAGTTAGAAATCAATAATATCAAGGTAAATTTTAAATAATATACTCAAAAATGCATTTTTACATATATCTATAATACCTTAAAATATAATAATTTATAATAGCAAAAAGAAGTAACAAAGAAAAACATAGCAAACTATATTGAAAAAGTAGCATGAAGCATATTGTAAAATTTTACTGAAATTTATTAAAGAAAACCTAAATAATTGAAATATGTACTGTATTTGTTGAAAATAAAATAGTAATATTACCATGCCTATTTTCTTCGAGTGACATAAACATTTAACATCAGTTCAACAAAATCTCACAAGAAGTTCTAGTTACTGGCCAAGCCACTCCATCCTAGCAAGCACAGAGCTGAACAAACTGAAAAGGCAAGAACCGTTCTTGGGTATGTCAGGGAGATAGTACCACAGGGCAAACCACCGCCCCTCAGATTGGAGAGACCAATGGACAAACACAGAGAATCACCATCCACCAGAGCAGAAGCTTCTGTTGGAACTCGTCCCACCATAGAAACCCCTGAACTGTAATTCACAAACTGTTGGAGACAGGGTGGGCAAGGCTGAGCAATAAAAACTCTAAGGGGACCCAGTCACCTGGGGACCTCTGTCATTCTGTGAGTTTTGCCTCCTGAAGCTCTACACCGTGCCCACCGTGACTAGCAAAAAACCCCTTCATGCTTCTAGCTGGGGAGAGGAAAAGAAACCATTTTGAAATACACCAGAGTGTTCTTCGCAACACAGCGTGCCCTCAGAGGAAAGTATTTAACCAGACCCTAAACTGCTGGGATTTTATCAGAAACAAACCGACTCATGGGAAGGGATACACCAAACCCCATCCCACACTAGTCATTCTGCGGCACCTAACAAGGGAGAAAAATGGATGAATCTCAAAAAGAGTTTTGTCTGTAGAGCAGCAGCACAGGCTGTCCAATGGCTGTGGGTCCACGGCAGGATCAAACCCACTGTTGAGTCTGCTGGGTGGACCAAGGTTAGTTCCCAGGAAGACACGGGATTCTCATCAGTACATGCCCAGCTGGAGGCCCAGGCTCTTTCCACAGCTGTGCTGCAACCTCCGTCTCCCTCTAATCTGGAGGAGGGGGAGCATGAAAACATTTATGTTTATAATCTACTTCAGAAAGATCATTAAACAAGCCGGAACTGAACTGTAGTTTACAGTTTTTGGAGACTGTAGTAGATGCTGTTGTAGTGGGTATTGTCTGCCTAACAGCCATTCCCCAAAAGGAGTCAAAGAAGCCTTGGGAAGCGTGACCCCAAAGTTTAAGGACAGGCATTCATTATTTTAAGCAAATTATGGACATTTCTGGACCTCTCCTCCCTGCCAGGCATAAACTAATTAGCGCAAGATGTTATTGGTCCAGAGGCAGACACTTAATCTAAAATGGCCCAATAAGGTTCAGAGGAAGGATTTTCTTCACATAAATAAATGCAGGAAAGGACTCCTCTTTTCTATGAATGTAAGTGAGGAAGCAAAGGTAGATCACAAAGAGTAGCCACTTCAAGTAACAGACTGACAGATCTGAAGGGGAGGTGGGAGAGGAGGACTGGAAGAGATTAGCCAAAGAGCATATATGCATATGTGCATAGCCCCTGGACACAGACACCAATGCAGTGAAGGCCAGGGGTAGGGGGCTGGGCGGAGGGGGTCAAAGGCTGGGGAGAGATGGCCGTCATCTGTAATAGAGTCAACAATTTTAAAAAAAGAGTAGACACTTTATGACTCTGAGGGAATAAGAGATGAGAATAATACTGTCAGAGGAGAGAGACAGGAAGAAGTTAGGTCTATGCTGACACCGTGGCACTTCTGAATCAACCAGCCCTGAAACCTCATCTATCTTTGTTTGAAAAAATGCATTTTCATATTGCCTATAGGATTTCAAGCTCAGTGTTCTGCCCATTGTAACCTGATTAAATGATTAAAAGAGCCAATCATTTGTATCTATTAAACAGAAATTTTCTCTTAAGCATAATATCTTCGTTAAATTAATTTTTCTTCATATAAAGTCAATTGATCAGAAGGCTGTGAATTAACCATGGATTTAGAACTAGGGGAGTTCACTCAACAAATATTTACTTAACTACCAACTGACAGGTGGGAGGCATTTCAATGATTAGTGACCACAGATTCAGATCATCTGATACATCTGTCAACACAATAAGAACATGCCTGCCTCTGAAGAAGGCCCCAGGCTATGTTTGGGCAGTGGGCAGGGGGCAGTTCCCCTCAAGGGTGCTTGATACATATACACCAAAGCCTATCTTTTCAGGTCTTTTACTTCCATGGCTGACCAACTCCCACTTGGCCAACATATTCTCTCTTTAGGTACAAAGTTACATTCAGTTGGGCAGCAAGCAGTCAAGCCCTGTAGCTCCAAACAGAAGGTACCTCTGCTCCAGTGCATTGTGAACTGATTTCAGACTTTAATTATCTTCTTAAAGGACACTTTGCCCTGTGGCCTCCTCAATTTGAACAATGCAGTCTGTGGAAGAGGTCTTAACTAGAGTTACATTTATATTATTACAATGTAAAAACTGTTATTTGGACACCCACCATAAAGAAAAGCATTGTGCTATGTATGCCTTCAGGTAAAAAAAGTAGATGACCTACAAAGAACATTTCTCACAAAGTAACATTTTCAAAGTTCTGAGAACAGATATATCTACAAAGAATTCTCTACTTAGCAAATTGTTGTACAAGCTGAAGAATTTAAGAAACACTGCAGGATGTAATGCAACAACAATAAAATTTAAAAAGGAAAAAAAAAACACTGCAGAAATACATGTAGTAGAAAACTGAGCTTCTAATTAAGCAATCACGCTGGTATAAAAAACACATTGGAGTGACGGTACAGGGTTTGTTTTGGGAGTGATGAAAATGTTCTAAAATTAAAAAATAGTGCTGCTTGCACTCTGTGAATATCCTATAAAACACCAAATTTTATATTTTAATATGGTAAATTTATGTATATGATTTATAACTCAATAAAACTGATATAAATAGGATATTTTAAAATATGACATTAAAAGAGCTTTTTGTCACTAGTCAAATAAACTATACCCAGCCATTCTCTCTCTCTCTCTCTCTCTCCAACATTCTTGATAGTTATAACCTCTTTAAAAATGTTTATTACATCATAATATGTAGTTCTGGGAAGTTGGGGGCAACCTTCATGGACATTACTAGAAAAGTGTACAGGTAAAATATGGTAGATACACATTGTGAAATATTAGGCAACCATTCCATAAAACAAATCAGATGAGCATATTTTGATGTTTCTATGTAGATAAATCCTAATAAAATGATGCTTGGAAGAAATAAAATATGTATATATTCATTTGCTTAAAATCTATACATGAAAATATACATTTTGCAAAAACATACATTGAAATGGTTGCCTAAGAGATGAGGAGTTGGAGTAATGAAATTTGGAATAGAAAGGAATTAATCAATTCCCATGTCATGTACTTATTACTTTAAAACAGCAAAATTAGAATGCCAGGGAATTGAGGATCCAGGATACCAAATTCAGAGTAAAGTTGAGTAAAATTTCATTTTGTTGCCTAAAATTGTCAGTAGTTCCAGCACCATTTCTTTAGTTTACTGAATATGTGGCAGAGGTTTAAATTGTTTCCAGACCTTGTGCTATTTTTATATTAGTCATCTGAACAAATTCTATTCAGCCTACTCCTCACTTAGAAACAAATTTTTCAGACAAACATCCTACCTCCAAGAAGAAAGAAGCAATGAGAATTAGTGTATCTGAGGTTTAAGTATAACCATGTTTCATAAGTATAGATTTGCTGGTAATGAATTGGGAAAAAAAAAAAAAAGAGAGAGAGAGAGAGAGAGACACTTCTCAACTAGGAGTGAACACACAGAAAACTATTCTTTTCCCTGGGAATAAACTTTAAAGAACACACCAGGAGCATTTCACCAGTTGACCAAAAGATGAATCATCTTCTTTTGACAAAATTTAGAGGAAAATGCCACTATTAGTAACTATTTTGTATAAATTTAATCTCCATAAAAACAATATCTCTTTTAGATTTGAGAAGACAGGAGATTGTGTAGCTTTTAGTTAAGACAATTTTGCATAAATCATATTTGAGGGTCAGCAACTACTCAGCAGTTGCTTAACCTCTCAGGACCTTTGTAAAAAAAGGATATTAAATATGATGATGAGTTGTGTCTCTCAAACTCTATAATTCTCTGAAACCAAAGTCTAGCCTTGTCTTAATGGAATGAAATGAGAGATTCCAAACATCTGGTCTATTGCCAACTCTAATACTTAACCATTTTCACAATCAGGAAATCCTTCTTGGCTAACCCAAAGCTTAAGCTCTTCTAATAATTCTTTCTATAGTGTGGTTAGAGAAAATAGATGATTACTTTCCCTTGTATGGAAAAAATTAATTCCCTACTTGAACAGAGCTAATAAATAACACCTCACATTTTCTTTTCCAGGTTAAATAATCCCAAACTTTCCTTTAAAATCTCAATTTCCAACCTTTTAATCATGTAGTGGTTCTTCTGTGATTCTATTCCAAGTTTTTAGATTTTAGCTGTGGGTCCCAAGCACAGACAGCAAAATTCATGGAGGACCTGAAGAAAGCTGAGTGTAGTTCTGTACCAGTTTGTGGACATAGACAAGTAGCACAGATATTTCAGGAACTAAGAAAACCTTTGCTCCTTGTGCATCACGACCACCAATTTTGTGAAATGATTATAACTTTGTCTTTGCCAAGAATGTCATGTAAATGACTGGGTGGTTCTCCTCTACCATCCACAAACCAGAAGGTACAAATAACTTTACAGTATTCTAAGGGAACATAGATTTCAAATTAGGTGGATCAAAACAGTGTTATTTTCTGACCTCTTACAAGAACGAATGTTGTGCTTTCTGTACATGAAGTTTCAGATAAAATGAAATTACTATGGTGGAAGGCATTATGATGGCACAAAGTATAAAAAATTTTAAATGTGAGATCGGATTCAAAATTACATGACTTTACCCTTGATAGCATATGTCCTTCCCATAGGTCAGTACCTAATTTCTCTGGGCCTTAGTTGGCTCAATTTCCATCAAGAATAACATGTACCTGCTAGGATTGTTGTGAAAATTTAATGATAATTAAAGTACAGCTGATATAGTATATGACCCCCTAATCCATTCAAGCTAACTCTGTCACAACACTAATACAAAGTAGAATCCTTCCTAAGCATCAACAGGAAGTCCATTATAGCAAGCATATATTGATTTGGATATTTTTATTAAAGCTTTACAAAGTTAACAAAGTCTCAGGGGTTTCACATACATTTCACTCACAGTTCTATGCAGCCTTTCCCCAGATTTCAGCCACAAGATCTTACTCCTGCTAACCTTAAATTCAGCTTTGCAGGTGCTCTCATCTCTTTCCTCTTGCATCATCCTCACAACCTTCCCTGTCCCACCTTTTGTTGCATGAACAGTTTAGTCCAGCCACGGGTTATGCTCTAAGAGACCCTGCCCTCACTGCACACTCAGCCCATTACTAAAGGCATTTAGGGAATTACAGGCACCTGTTGTTCCTGTCTACAAAGGCAACGAACCTTTGCTTTCATTCCTGAGGGAAATTGCACTGAAGAGAATTATGTCTTGCCCAAAATTAAAAATAACAAATACTATTTATGGTAAATATTTTAATATTAAAAATACTTCTGTTATAATTTAGGCCTTTAAATATTTCTAGCATCCATAGTCAACTACTGTAGTAATAAAAATCAAAACCAAATATATCTTCAAAGTAAGATCTGTGGGCAGTGGTTGAATAGGTACTCTTATTTTGTTTTGAGGTTGCATACAATTATTTTTACCTTTACTTAATCCATGTATTTGCTTTGCTTATGGTATTGCAATTTTTACTCTGCTAAATGAATTATTTCTAGAAGAATAGCTCTTGACTAGGGGCACTGCTATAATTTTAATTCTTTAATTCTATTTTTATTCATTTATTTTTTAAGAGTTTATTTATTACTTTCAGAGAGAAGGGCAGGGAGGGAGGAAGAAACATAGAAAAACATCAATGTATGGTTGTCTTTCACCTGCCTCCAGCTACAGACCTAGATGGAGACGTGGCTTGCAACCTGGTTATGTGCCCTGGCTGGGAATTGAACCAGCAACCTTTGGGTTCTCAGACCAGCACCTATCCACTGTGTCACCAGCCAGCGGGTAATTCTATTTTTAAAGTGCATTGGCCACACAACGGTAAATTTTATTGAGGCTCTGAGGTAATTAATGTGAAAATAATCATTCAAATTGCTTATTTTTCTATTACAAGCCTTGCCTAGAACTTATTAACTAAATCATGTGACTCTTGGTCCCTAAACTTCATAATTTTAAATGTTAGAAGGCCCTGGCTGGTGACACAGTGGATAAGGCACCAGCCTGGAAACCCAAAGGTCGCTGGTTCGATTCCCAACCAGAGCACATAACCAGGTTGCAAGTAAGGTCTGCAGTCAGGTCTGTAGGTGGAGGCAGGTGAAAGGCAACCATACTTTGAAATATCTCTCCCTCTCTGCCTCTCTCCCTTCCCCTCTCTCTAAAAATAATAAATAAAATCTTTAATAAATATTAGAAAAGTATTTAAGGTGCTGAACATGATGACTTGATTTACACATATATTGTGTAATAATTACCAAATAGTTTTGGTTCAATCCATTCTCATATAGATACAATAAAAGAAAAATTCTCCTCATGATGAGAACTCTTATGATCTATTCTCTTAACTTCCCTATATATCATGTAGCAGTGCTATCATCAGAATGCTATATAGTGCATCCCTACTAGTTGTTATAACTGGAATTTTGTACCTTTTGACCACCTTCTTCCAATCCCCCCTCACCATACACCTGCTTCTGGTAAAAGCAAATCTGATCCCTTTTTCTATGAGTTCAGTGGGGTGGGTTTTTTAATTTTTTTAGATTCAATATATAAGGGAAATCATACCATATTTGTCTTTTTCTATTTCATGTAGCTTAACACCTGAAAGGTCCATCCATGTTGTCACAAGTGATAGGATTTCCTCATAATTATGGCTGAATAATATTCCATTTTATGTATTCACCTTTGTATGTATATATATATATATATATGCCACAGCTCCCTTTATCCATTCATGTATCAATGGGCACGGTTGTTTCTGTGTCTTAGCTGTTATAAATAATGCTGTTATGAAATGGGGTGCAGATATCTTTTCAAGTTAGTGTTTTAACTTCTTTTGAACATATTCTCAGATGTGGAATTGTTGGATCATATGATACTTATATTAGCAAAGTATTTTCATTAGCATTTAATTATTCTCATTAAAGAAAAAGTATTGCCTTCTAACCACCTGCAATACCTTTTTTAAATTTTCCATTTGAGCATTTTTTTCAAAATATCATGATATAATAAATTAATGTAAGTGTAAGGGTAAAACATGAAATATCCCTCCAAATATGTTATTTTTTCAAGTAAAAGAGAATGTTTACCTCTAAAATTTCAATCTCTTGGAATTTATACTACTGTTCATAATTTTGAAGCAAATCTTACAGATTACCATTAATTAACTTTGTTTTACATTTTAAGCCTTTCCTCTAAACATCAATTAATCTCTTAACTGCGTTTGTAAAAATATAGAAAACTTCTTTATTTCTAAATAGCAATACCCTTTTTGACTATCTGTAATAAGCCAACTATTGACCAATTGATTTAGTATTCCTATTATGTTGAACCTTATGAAATAGCCATCTTTTTAGGAGAGAAAAATGCCATATAATAAGAATTTCAGATGGTTCAAACTAAAAATTATGTTTCTGTCTCAGAAGAAAAATATTGACACATATTCCTTCCTACCAGTTACACATAATACCAATAGGAAATTGAGGTCATCTCTCATACAAACACACAGACTTCTTATGATTTCAAATTTTTACCTGAGCCAAAACCAACTTTTGTATTTCTTTTCTCCAAATTAGGCTGTATCCTGAGGGCAGAGTTGGAGTTGGTTGGGCACTTTTACTCACTATGTGTAATGACCACCACATGCTATTCAATGTCATATATTTACCAGATTACATGTCTGGTGAAATGCCTCATCCCCTGTTGCTTACTTACAGTAAATGGTCTCCCTTGAGGTTAAGGACATAGAAAAACCTGAAGAATTTTTTCTGGTTTCACCAATGACATCAGATTTCCAAGAGACTGCTAAATATGTACTAGTGTTTTTAAGTGCATACTTACCATACTGCATACAATTATTGCCTCATTGCCACATTTGAGTTCTCCTTAGGAATTGCTCATTTATGATTCATAGTATGCAAGTTTGACTCGCTTAGGCTGTGGCATTTTAGAAAACTATTTCAAGAAGTTAGTTAAACACAAGTTGCCATAATTCTATATTTTTTCTGGAAAATAGGATATTAACTTAGATTTAATATATTAAAATAATACAAGATTTATTTTCTCCTATGAAATAATATATTGGTTTATATCATACTGTCTACCTGTTTTCCAGATTTTAATATTCTCATCTCATTTCTGTTCTATCTGTTAACTTTGAAATTCAATTGTCATAAATTGTATCTAAAAATTAAATTGACTTATGAGCATTTTAACTTTCTTATTTCTCTAATGTAGAAAAGGTATACTTTGTGAGTGTTTATCAGTATAGTTTAAGTTGACTTTTGGAATAAAATAGAATTGTATTTGAATTTCCATTCTGCCAACCCTTTACCAACCATGAAGCTTTAGGGACATTATTCTACCTGTTTTCTCATTTGTAAGATGATAACAAAAACTACATGTAGAAATTAAATTAAGTAACATTTATAAACCACACAATTTAGTGAGTGGCCTATATTAACTGATAAAGGTCCTAATTATTAATAATGTTAATATTATTTAATCAATCAACCACAACAAGATCTATAGCCATAGGTCTTTCAATTGCCTACGGACTATCTATACATGTGAATGAGTCTGTCAAAATGGTCTTAACATAATGCCAAGATTCACTGAAGCACATCACATAAGGTAAATCAAATAAGCAAGAACAAGTATGGCTTATTTAGTTGAATAAAAGGTTGAAAACATAAGAGCTGGGTTATTACCTGAGAGTTTAGGTCAATCATAATAAATCCTTGTCCCTCTCTATATTCCTTAATAGCAAAACATCATAGACATTAAAAAGTACTACCTAGCCCATTCTCCAAGACTTAAGGATCCTGAAAGGGAGGTCTTTTGTAGTTCACAGTTTGGGAAGACATTAGGTTTCAGAAACAAGAAGAGCCGTAGTAGCCACTAGGTATATACAATCTACAAAAACAATATATCTTTAATTAAAACCAAAGTAGATTACTCTATATTTTCATTACATACAATTGCTTATAGATGCAGTATCTTCTCCATCACATACTCATTTACAATATTTTAATAGGTTAGCCATTTGTCAGTGTCTCTACCTATGTATTACTTGATCAAATACACTGGACAAAACAATAATGCTCTGCCAGTCCCCGGGGGCGGGGGGTAGTTAAGAACTTTTCATTTTAGAAAAATTGGAATTGTTTAGGTCACCACATGGTTGGATCCCAAGAGGTGGTCAAAAAACATCCCCAGAAACATTACTTTCACAACTAAAAATAGGTCTTCCTTCAAAAAGTAGTGTACATTCCCAGAGTGCTAGCAGCAAACACCTGAGAGATGTTCAGAAAAGAAAAAGAAATCATACAACTGTGGAAGTGCACTACAGTGGGTCAGCACTGGCCATAAAACCAAAATAGACAAAGTGTGGTCAGTCCGAGAGATAAACACACACTAATCAGAGTGGTCCTGGCAACTGATCAGTGTTTCCAGAGTGGTCAATATGAAAAGTGATCTACTATATGAAGGACCATTGAGTGTGTAGTGAATGGACTAAAGCAGTATCACCTGAAGGAATAAGAAACTCAATTCCCAATCTCAGTGGTTCAAACCACGTAAACATTCAATACTGAAAATGAGCTATGACCACAAAAGAAAAATTAAACACTACAGGGCCCAGAGCATCAGTTTTAACAATGTGGAGTAGCAGACAAAACCTGGGTCTAAAATTATACATGAATTAAAGTAAAATGCATTCCTGAAGTGAAGTGGAGCCATCTGAGAAACTCTGCAGCCATCTGGTAGATCTTGGTTTAAAATTTTTGAGCAGAACCAAATGACTGAGACCAGTAAGGGATGAGCAGAGGTGAATTAGGACCTTGACTCTAGACTGCCATGCCTAAACAGATGTAAATTCCTAGGAAAAGAACTCATTTTAATTTATACCTAAGTTCAATGTTAAATAGAATATACCTTAAATATTTTATCAACCAGTTCTTGGGTTTATAACAATCCATTATATATATAATCAGAAATTGCTGTGTAAATTACTTCCTTAAAAGTTAGTTACAGAAACATGACCTTATCAGAAAACATACCTGACTCTGATTGTTACCAAGAACATAAAGGTTACATACAAGTGTATGTGTACCAATAATTATACTTCAGTTAATATTATGCTGAGTAAATATGAAACAATTTTCAGAAATATTTTATGGTACATTTGTTTTAAATTGCAACTTGCTATTTTCCTTATTATATTCCTCTTCTTTGTATGCTAAACTACACATTCTGCTCTGGACAGACATTGAGACAGGAATAAATCAATTTAGGAAAAAAATATTCAACTTCTCATGAAGAATCAAATTTTTTTAATTTCTGGAGAATTAGTTAATGAAGTCATTTATCAGAGACAGTTCTTTCCCATCTTCCATCAGTTTTTATTTGGGAAATTTTGGTGGAAGATAGTGGATGGCATTCACTTCTTTCAAGAGCATTCAGTCAGTCAAGAAAATTTATTGTAAGAGTATATCAACAATCTGCAAAGCATACTTCTGGAAAGAAACAGAACATAAAACATTAGAAGGCATGAGCCTTACATCAAATAGCCTTTAGCATGTTTTCTTTGCCTTCACTCTTAAGATTCATCAAAAAGGGTATGAGGTTGAATATTTCTTATAATCTGTTTGGTACACTCTGAGCTCTTTCAACCTTAAGTTTTGTTTTGTTTTTCTTTAGTTCCTGAAAATTTCATGTACTTTTTGAAATAGTTTTATCTTTTAAAAGTTTTTTTTTTTCTTTTCTGGGGACTGATATTAAGTGCTAATACCTTTTTTGTTAGCCATATATCTTAATTGTTTTCTCAATCCATCACTTTGTCCCATTCTAATGCCTTCTAGAAGCACTCATTGATCTAATATTTCAAATCAATTAGTTAAGCTGTATTTCTTCTATTTATTTGTATTTAGTTCATTATTTTAGAATTATGCCCAATGGATTTATTTTTCATAAGAGTTTGTTTTTCCCTCATGTTTCTATTACATTCTCTTAGCTCTCTGAAAATATTACAATGTTTATTTTAAATACACTTTTGTTTAATTTGTCTTTTCTCTGGAATGAATTGTTTCAGATAAGTGCAACAATATGGAGACAAAATATCCTTAAATTCAATGCATTACCTTTGTTTTCAAACTCTGTATTACTTTTATATTTAAAAAAAATCTTAGTCCAAAAAAAAAAAGAAGAAGGAAATGAATGGAAGGAAGATAAAAAAGAAAGAAAGAAAGAAAGAAAGGAAACAGACATACTCTACCATGGCAAGAATTGAATAAAAGAAAAGAGAACATCGATTGGAAAGAAGAGGAATAAGCTTTCAAGATAAAAAGATATGCAATTAATAAGCTAATAAGGTGAGAGTAAAATAACATATATTCCTGCTTATCCTAAGGACAACTTATCCAGAGATTTAAATGACAGAAAACAAAGATATGTCATAATAAATAGAAAAACAGAATCAATTTTGAATTGGGTGATATTTACAAAAGTCTCTATATATTCCAAATGTTGGCTGTTGCCAAATATCTAGCATGTGTGGTAAACATACAAGTATATTAAACATAGTATTTTTGTAAAAAAGTCAGCTAGCCACAAATACTTTTAGACTGGACATCAAAACTAAGTTTTTAAAAAGCTAATACAAACAATTTGAATGTTAAGAATTTATTTCTGTATCTAGAGTTCTATTAAAAAGAGTCTACAAATAGTACAAATAGAATTTTTATCATTGCAAATATAAGTATCAAGACACAATATGTCTAAAATATTTCACAGAGTAAGTCAGTTGGGCAAGAAGAAACATTCAAGTTTTCAAGTTTCATTTTTTATAATGCAAAAGAGTTTATTCAAATGGAAAATTAAAATTATTTATTTTAATTTAAACCTATCATCCCAACACAGATTTCCTTTTCTCTGTGTTTTCATGATATATGTATTCTTCCCCACAATAATTTAATGAACATCATTTAAACATTATTGCAGCATTTATTTTGATATAGTATCAAGTTCATCCTTGTAAGTATAGGGGCTATTGCTTCCTATGCTTACAATTAAAGTGCAAACTCTCTATTCTTCATATAATTATTTTAAAATTCAGTTTTTATCTTATTTATTTTGTCAAATACCCAGGAACAGCAAAGGTAAAACCACCGACCTATAAAATTAGTAGTTAATAAGAGTTTATCGTGCATTTCAGAACAGTTTGTGAACTGGGAGCTTTCAAATTTAAAACTGACATGAAGTTCAGGGGCCTGACCTTACAGGATGGCTTATAAAGTGAAAATGAGGAAGTTGTTTAACCTTTACAATGATTGGTCATTACAGTGCTGGTTTCCAGGTGGCAGGAGCTTTGTTAAAAGTGATTATCATATCATTTTAGGAACATGATTTAAGTTTTTTTCACGAGAGGCATTCACAAGAAATAACCTAAATTAAGTTTCACTTCTGTTTAAGAGGTAAGCTAGACTCAGTTCTGCTTGCATGGTTTAAGTAACTTCATCTGTTTAGGGAATTCTCAAGCCCATTCTCCATTTTGTATTTAATTCTAACAATTTCTTACACTTTTTGCACAATTTCAAGAAGTACACACTAAGAATCTGTATCAGACAGATCTTTAGTAATAAACCATAAAAGAATAAAGCAAGAGACCTGAAATACAGCTTGCTTTCAGAAGATTTTTCTAATTCATTATAGCCCTCAAATGAACATCTCCAAACCATGTTGCTTCAATCATCTGTGCATTTTCTAGTAATGTATATACATTTGGCATTTAGGAAAATACCATGAAATATTTCTTATATTGACCAAAACAGATAGGTCAGTTCAGGCTCACAGCATTAGGGATTTCTATATATGTTTGGGTAAAACCAAAGCAAACAACCTCCCAGCAAGAATCCACTTATCAGTCTAAAAGAAACAAATAATGAATTAAATCAATCTGTAGCCTCTTACTTAAAAAGTATAAAATTATAATCTATGACTAACCAATAATTCCAATACTATTTAATAAATTTACTATTTTTCTTAATTATATGTATAATGGTAAATTCAAAACAATATATATTTTGCATTTTGTGATAAATATGTATATTTTATAATACATTTGAATAGTTATATCACTTAATTTTAAAACTCTAGGGGATAGCTAAGAAGAATATTTTTCTTCCATTTTATAAATAAAAACCTAAATTGCAACTAAATCAAGTGAAATGCCCACTGTCATATAACTGTTACATAGTTAAGTCGGTTGTTAATCAAATCATCTTTATGTTTGCTTAGTGAGGCAAAGAATTTCAGACCCATAGTAATCTTTTGATTAACTACAGACTGTGATTATAATCACTGCCAGTAATGTCATCTCTAAGAACAATAGCTTCAATTGTCTGCAAAAAATTCATTCATTCAACAAATATTTTCCAAATGTGTACTATATTTAAGGAGATATAGCGATGTACTAAACAAAATCCCTGGTCTTTGAGGAACTATAGTCTTCCTACATGATCAAACAATAAGAAACTAGTAAGTATGTAAGTGTCAGTAAGAAGAATAAAGAAAGTGAAGGGAAGGCCAGGAAGGTCTCTCTGATGAGGTCCTAGGATCCGAGACCCCAAGGAAGTAAAGGAATGAGATGTGTGAACAGATGAAAAAGAATACTAAGCAGAGGATCAGCAACTAACTGCAAGAGGTCAGAGCATGCTTGGCATAAAAAACACGGAATTCCTTCTCCCCTCAGTCCAGGTGGAGAATAGGACAAGGCTTTGCAAGTTGCCAAGGGATCAAACGGAGCAAGATCTAAAATGCAGAATATTAGCAGGGAGCAGAGACTCTCTAGTCACGTGTGGCCACGGAACACAAGGCTGGAAGTACAAGGCTGGAAGTGGCAAGGACAGGTTTCCACCACCTCCCTGGCCCTTTACATGTGCTCCACGCATCCCCAGCTAAACCTGAGGAAGCTCCACAATGTGGACCATCCCCTGCCTCCGCCACCATAACCAACCATATACATTGAGAATTATGTTTAGATACACTTATCAGAAATCCAATTATGGCACCTTATTTTTAAAAAATAAAATAAAATAACCTGTTCCCCTTACTTTCAAATTTAGAAGTTAGCAGTCTTGTGCTGGTGCAGCAACAACACAGCATCTTCTGGATCTTTCAGGTTTTCGATTCTCCACAGACCCCACCCCAAGGAAGCCAAACTTCCTGAAAAATCTCCAGTTCAACCCACACCAAATACCCCTTGAACTTTCATTTATCTCTCAAGGGCCAGACCTGTGTGGGCTTCTGGGAGTTAGTTTTAGTAGCTAGGCCTAATGTTACCTCCAACAAAATTGAAGCCTGAATCATTGAGGGATTATGATACAAACAACCACTACTCAGAAGTCAAGTGAAGGAAAAATTGAGATTCTAGGTAATCGGTAAGTAGACCCAGTAGTGCCAATGATATAACCAGGTGTTCCATGTCCACAAAACTCTTTACACATCAGAGACAAGAAATGAGACCCCATGCTATGAAAAACATTAGCATTACCATTATTAATAATTCAAAAAACCAAATATAATATAAGTTAAAACTTGATGACATAATTCTCTACTTCTTTAGTCAGCTCTGGAAACACATCATACGATAATGTATTTAGAATATTTCTAATTGTTTCTCAGTGTCTGGAATGTTAGTACAAACATAACCTAAACATTTCAAAAAAAAGCATATTATAAAATAAATATAAATTTTAGAAATAAGAATTATTAATTCCATTCCTATATCTGCTTTTAGTTCCCTGTCTGATGTAATCATTCTGTGCCATCTTTTGCAATTATAATTTGGAAACAATAAAACTATGATAAGAATAAAGAAAATTATTAGGCAGAGAGGTTAATGGAAGGCATATATTAACTTTAAGAAATTTAAAGTAACAGGGTATAAAATGATGAATTTATTTTTATCTATAGTATATGGACATAAAATAGATTAATTTCTATTGCAGCACACTATTTGTATGCATGTTGCCTTCCATTCTTGATTTATATGTCTGAGTATGGGGATGACTGCATTCATCTTTGCTACATCAAGATTTTACTGGCTGAGTGGGATCATGCGAACAAAGAAAGGTTGTTACTACATGTGAATGGGATCAAAATAAATTACCTGATTCAACAGTTTTGTTCTTGATGATCTTTGAATACTCCAAAAAGATCTACATTCTAGAATAAATGTAAAATGCTATCAGTACTGCAAATGGCATGCACCATATTCTCTTAAAATGAACCTCAAGAGCAACAACTATAAAGTATATTATAGTTATTGTACAAGTTAGGCAGATATGGTTTCTTGCATTCTGAAATATAAAGTCCAAGCGACAACATTTAAGGGCTGTCTATTCAATTCTTTAAAAGGGTATAAATATGCCTCTTGTGTCAGCTAAACATTTAAGGATTTTTAGTTAAATATGAGAGAATAAAGAGCTATAGAATCTCAATGAAAGGAAATACATTACTGGTATTTAAATTCTATTAAGTATTGCTGACTTGTTTGGAAAAGAAGAGGAAAGAAGAAAGGAAGAAGAGAGGGAGGGAGGGAAGGAGGAAAGAAGGAAGGAAGGAAGGAAGGAAGGAAGGAAGGAAGGAAGGAAGGAAGGAAAGAAAGAAAGAAAGAAGGAAAAAATAGAAAGATAGAGGAAAAGAAAATGGACCAGTAAAGAAAAGGAAGGGAAAGCAAAGCAAAGCAAAGCAGAGAAAATTTAAAGAAAAAGTTAGCCTATGAAATTGTTGAAAGAGCAAAATATGGGCTAAACTTAACCTCTGTAGTCTTCCTCCAAAAAATCCATAACTCCCCATTAATTATGAGATAAACATTACACAAATACCATTTGAACTAGTCTACAAAATACTTGACAGTTGCTCCTCAAAACTGTCAAGATCATCAGAAACAGAACAAGTCTGAGGAACTGTCACGGCCAAGAGGAACCTAAGGAACTATAATGACTACATATAATGTGGTGCCCTAAATGAGATCCTAGGAGAGCAAAAGGGTATTAAGTAAAAATGAAGGAAATCCAAATAAAGTATAGACTTCACTTAATAATAATATATCAATAATGGCTCATTAGTTGTGACTGATGTGCAATACTAATGTAAGATATTAATAATACGGGAAGTTAGGTGTGGGGTATAAGCTAGCTTTATGTTTCTGTGAAGAAGAATTGTTCCACAGTTAAAAGCTTGTTTTAAAAATAAGGGCCTAAAAATCACTCTAAGTTCAAAATCTACCACATAAATCCAAAGTCAGTCTCTAATATGAACCACATGCACTATTAATCTGAAAAAAAAAAAGTACTGAAATTGTATGTTACAGACAGTGATGCTACTTAGCTTAACTAGGTAGAACCAGAATTCTTAAAATAGAAAGCAACCTTCCAGTTCCCTCAGGATATACATCATTAGCCAAAATGTTGGCCTTTCTTCATCATGTTCCTCTTTTTAGAAACGAAAGAGGGAAAAATCTCATGGATAACAGAAGAAATATATTTATGCCCATCTTGATGCACATTACCTCAAATCTAAACATTGACAGTTGTGGACCTGTAAGAATGACAGCAGTTGCTACCTCTGCAATCAGGTGGATGTAACTCAACTACTCAGTGCCTTAGTTTCTTTGCATAAGTTATTAAAGTGTCTCATCATTTTCCCCAATTTTAAAATAGACCTAATGCAACTCATCTCATAGATTTGTTGTGTGATTTCCATGAAAGAATGCATGCAAATCATTTAGCATAGACTCAACACATAGTTACCTCTCAAAAAATATTAGCCAGATTTTTAATTTCTTTAAAAGTTGTATTTTTGGTTCTACTTCCTTCCATTTTAGGCATGTAGTAAACTACACTTTCTGGTGTTCTTTCATTTAAGTACATTATATGACACTCTGGTCAAAAGATTGTGAGCAAAAGTAATGCAATGTCACTTCTAAGCCGATAGGAGGTCCATTCACCTTTAAGCAGAAGGCTGACTATCTGTCATCCTCAGCTTCTGAGTGAAATCAATGAGCAAAGTTGTAATGTCAACCCACAATGAACACACAGTAAGAGTAAACCTTTCAGGTCCTAAGCTACTGGATTTGATAAAAATAACCTAGCCTGTTCTGCCTAACATACTTCATTTATCAACATTAATAGCAAGGTCCTTGTAGTTTGTAATTCAATTTAATATGCCATGTTAAAGCAGACTTTTATACAGACATGGTTCTGTTACCAACTAAAAATGTTTAAAATGTGTAGTTCAAATATAAGACATACTAAAATACTACCTATGTTATGTAAAAATAGTAGAATTCTTTAAACACTATAAAGAAGGAAGAGAAATGCTTACTAAATCAGATTGTGATATTCCACATTTTCCTCTACCTCAAGGATTTTATCAAATCTCATTTGATGTTCATAGCTTTCTTTCAAAATATAATTAGTGATCACTTAATTGGAATACAAAAGTATTTTAATTCTTTTTTTTATTATTTGAATGTTCCTAATCAATGACTATTTTTTGTTGTTTAATATGGCAGCCAAATATAGCATTTCTTGCAAACCTAAGAACTGACTAGAATATAAGGCATGCTTGGATAATAAGAACTTTGTTAGTGTGTTTCATGGTTTGGAGATGAAGTTTTTCTTGATTATTTGATTTTTTAAAAAAAATTTATGAAGATTCTTCCTCTATGACATCCATATGGATAACTCCAGTTATCCTCCAGCTAGCCTCCAGTATTCTACTGTATGAGCATGGATGTGTGCATGTGTATGCGAGAGAGAGAGAGAGAGAGAGAGAGAGGGAGAGAGGGAGAGGGGGAGAGGGAGAGAGAGAGAGATGGGGGACTAGGAAAGAGTTCTCTTAAGGCAATATATCTTAAGGAGAGACAAAATTAAAAACATAGCAAGGAGAGTGAACCTCTCTGCTGTCTGCTATCCTTGAACTGAGCATCTGTCTTCTGCGTTAGGACACATAACAAAATGGTGCTGTTGAAAACTTCCCCAAGGCTTGGAAAATCCCAACTTTCTCACTTATTATTGTCCTGGACCCATCAACACCTAAATCCTGTTTGTAATTCCAGGTTCTGCACCTACAGAGAAAGTTAAGACAATTTTAAAAGGTCCCTTGAGTTCTGATTAATAACCTGACTAATGCACTACATTCAGAGTGCAATTTCTCCGCCCTGGCTATGTAGCTCAGTTGGTTAGAGCATGATCCCAATATGCCAAGGTTGCAGGTTCAAGCCCCAGTCAAGGCACCCTTAAGAATCAACCAATAACTGCATAAATAAGTAGAACAACAAATTGATCTTTCTCTCTCTCCCTCTCCACCCCTCCCCACTCAAAGAAATAAACAATAAATACAAACATTTTTAAGTGGAATTCTATATTATTTCATTTGGTGCTCACAAAAATCCTACAAGATTTTTTAAAAGGCAATATATATTATCATTTTGAGAAAGAAAAACTGAAGTGGAGATAAAATAACTGATTTCCAGAAGGCCACATACCATACATAACTACCAACTTGGGACTAAAATGACCTTGGGTCATCTAACTCCACATCTTGCCACTAGCAACACCGCTTCCGACAGGCACAGTGTTAGAGACATAATTTCAGAGTTACTGGTAAAAGTGGCCCTTTAAAGTAAAAGGGAAAAGAGTTTTTAATTGAGTTTGTTGTGATGACATTGGTTAATAAAACATTACAGGTTTTAGGTGTGCAATTCTATAATGTCAATATATCAACTGCATATTGTATTGTGTGTTCACCACCCCAAGTCAAGTCTCCTTTCATCACACTGGGCAAATTCTTTTAATAAAACAGATGGTCCTTTAGAGGCTACTTCCTCTCAATACTATAATATTTTTGCATATTTTTTTATTAACTATAACC
This sequence comes from Noctilio leporinus, assembly GCA_004026585.1. Lineage (NCBI taxonomy): Eukaryota > Metazoa > Chordata > Mammalia > Chiroptera > Noctilionidae > Noctilio > Noctilio leporinus. Next base: position 1,088,556 of record PVIW01000012.1, read on the forward strand.
AGGAATTTTTTCCATAAAACAAATGAGTGGCTAGCTGAAGTATAAACATTTCTGGCTGAATAAATTGTTTAATTAGGATGTTGCTTATTTTCTCAAGTGCTCCAAATGAACATGTTTTATATCAGTATCTAATACCCTACTTAGCATATGTTTCTGAAGCTACTTATTATACTGGGCAGCCATTTATTTAGCTAACTGTACTTTGAAATTTAGTTCCTGGATTCTTTGGGTGGCCTAAGAGTGACTCCACCGAAGTTCACACGTGGTAAAACAAATGACTGAAGACAGCAGGGAGTTCTAAATGGCCTAGGCAGGTCAGATTGCACAGTTTGGCACTGCATTTAGTAAATTATAGTCAGGCAGCTTTTAGCTGCGTCCTAACTGTCCATTTTCAGATGGTACCTCTGCCAAACACCAGATCGCTAGGGCTGCATTAAAAAAGCTCAAATAGCACATTCAAATTTGAAACTATAGGTCTCATTTATTTCTAGTTTTTCAGCTGGCAGACATGAGAAGCACTTTTGAGCAGCAAAAGAAGATGAAGAAATAACTTACAGTGAATGGAAAATGTTAGGAAAGCAAGGGCTAGACAATTCTATGAGTCACTGCTGAGTTATCTAAAGGGATGGGGATTCCAGTCCACATTAAAGTGTGGGTTGAAGCATTGCTTTATTTTTCAAGAATTTCCATGGGAGGCCCTTGGAGGGAAAACAGGAGGTGGTCACACTTGACTACAGCCAGAAAAGGGCTATCTTGAGAGGTGAGCTACTAACACAGCTTGAAGACATTTCACAAAACAGACCTGATTTGCAGTCTTATATGATGTTAAGAGACTTTATGCCACTGTTTCAAAGTGAGGCAAATTATTTTGTTTAATTGTTCTAAATGAACAGATGTGGCTTCTAAAATTATTTTAGTTACTTCTGGGTTAATAAATATAATATAGGCTTGGTTTTGTCTAAGATTTAAAACCTTAGAATGTCAAGTCCAAGTTAGGAATTAATTTTAGCTTCACCATTTTCTTTGTAGGAAGAAATTGCTATCTATTTTTTTTCTTTTCAAATAACAGGAGCAACATAAATAACCTAGAAAGAAATAGTTACCTTGTGGATATTAGTTTATAGTTAGTACCATAATAATATCCATCACTTGCTTCCCAGAAAAAGAAATAGTTTATACTTTTGAGGCAATCTGCCTAAATTTGAAAAGTGTCCATTGCCATGGGAATTTTAGTAATACAGTGTAATGCTGGCTCTGTCACTTATTAGCTCAAGGTTTCAGTGTCCTCTATAAAAATAAGAAAGTAATAATGCCTAATTCATAGTTACTGTGAATTTCAGTAAATAACATCTGCAAAGTACTTAGCACATAATAAATTATAGTTATTATTATTAAAGTTTTGAAATTTTTTCCATAAAGAGCTAAAGAGCAGCTGAATAAATGATATTATTTGCCTTTCCAGTTTTTCACTAACCACTGAAATTTAGCATCAGCACACTGAGCACAGGACCAGTACTTCGGGAGAGACAGGGGAGTGCAGGGGACATGTAATGATGTGTATGCAGAAGAGCCCCACATTCAGGCCCCTTCTCCATTCAGCTTGACAAGTATTTGATGGGCTACCTCTAAGCTCTCAGTCCTTTAAAAGATGCCCTATCCCTGCCTTCAAGAGCCCTGATGATAAGACAAAACTTGCACACATTAAACAAAAAAACATGTGATTAGGTACTAAAATGAGTGGTATCATAAGGGTTATACAATGGGTACTTTCTAACAAGCCATGTTAAATTACAAGATTTAGAGCCATATACTTGTAAAGCCAGCTGCAAAAGAAAATCACTATGATTAATCTCCTTAAACATATCTCAAAATGCCACACTCTGCTAATCCACACACACACACAAAGTAAAATTCCAACCATTTTTGGTCACTTTAGGCATCTAATTTATTTATGCTTTCTAAATTAAAAATCCACTAGCTTGGGTTCCATCTATCTGAATTTTAAGAGTAATATTTACCTAATAATTTCTCGAACAATTCAACAATATAAAATTATGATTGTATCTCACCTATTACAAGTCCAAACCATTCAAGGATTTCCAAAATTGTTTACTATGTATGTGCAAGAGACAAATAGCTACAACAGTGGAGAGTTCAATGGATGTAAACAGCTCCACAAGAAAAAAAAAGATCAGAAAAGAAAGTATGCCCTCTGCTGTTTACAGATGAACAAAGGTCCAACAGTTTATGAACACACGAGCTATAGCCAGAAAAAGAAGTTTGAGTTGCTTCCCTCTAATTTCCTAGATGTCAACTGCCGCATGTTATAACACGTTTATGACCATGCATAAGTAACTAAACAAGTCCAGTTCTCTCTTTCATCTGGACAATATAGAGATGTTAGGTTATCTATCTACCCTTGCTCATCTCCCATGTAGATTTTTAAGTAACTGAAGGTAAAGAATGATATGTTTTTCTAAGTATGAATGCATAGTCATTAAAAAGCTCTACATGCAATACCAGACATTCAATAATATGACTGCTTTTTTGGTGGTAAAACAAATAGAATTATATGAATAACTTCCCTGTATAAGAAAGGACTTCAATTACTATAAAAACAATAGAAAAAAATTAAAAGATTGTTAAGATGTGACCACTTACAAGAATCAAATAAAAAATACCCTTTAACCTAGATCAAATTTTATAACAAAATAAAAAGGCAGACAACATTCCAAGAAAAATATTTTTATTAAATATGATAAGAAATAGGTAGAAACATTCTCGGGTCCTTGCTTCCAAGATGACCAAAAAAAGAAGGAACAACGGTTGTACCAAGAAAGGCCGCGGCCATGTGCAGCCTATTCGCTGCACCAACTGCGCCTGATGCGTGCTTAAGGACAAGACCATTAAGAAGTTCGTCATTTGAGACATAGCAGAGGCTGCAGCCGTCAGGGACATTTCGGAAGTGAGTGTCTTCGACGCCTATGTGCTTCCCAAGCTGTATATGAAACTACATTACTGTGTGAGTTGTGTTATTCATAGCAAGGTAGTCAGGAATCATTCTCGTGAAGCCAGGAAGGACCGAACACCTCCACCCCGATTCAGACCTGTGAGTGCTGCCCCACGACCTCCACCAAAGCCCATGTAAGGAGCTAAGTCCTTAAGGACTGAAGAAAAGTTCTCTGGAAAAAAATAAAACGGAAAGTGTACTTAAAAAAGAAAGAAAAGAAAGAGAAATAGGTAGAAACAAATAATTCTAAGACATTGATGAATTAAAATAATTAGAAACAAATTAATAAACACATGAACTTACAAAGAAAGAAATATGAATTAACATGAAAAATATTAAGATAATGACATATAATTTTAAGCCATAAAAAGAGCAAAAAATTTTAAATATATAATAATGTTAATGTCTTAGTTTGGACTGCTATAAATTAGTACTATAGCCTGGTTGGCTTATAAACACAGAAATTTATTCCTCAGTCTTCTGGAAACTGGAAGTCTGAGTTCTGGGTGGCAGCATGACCAGGTTCAGGTGAGAGCTTTCTGCCAGGTTACTGAAAGCCAATTTCTTGAATCCTCACAACAGTGGAAATAGAGAATACTAGCCTTTCATAAGGGCATAAATATTCATGAGTTTCATCCTTATCATGCAATTGCCTCCCAAAGTACTCACCTCCAAATATTATCACATTGGGGATTAGATTTAAACAAATGAATTGGTGGGACACAAACATTCAGTCCATAATAATTAGTATGCAATAAGGAAGTACCATCATACATACATAGAAGAATTAAATATTGAGTGTATTTCTACAGGAAAATAATTCATGATCCCTGTCAATAATGTTAAATATAAAATAACCCTTTCACACAATTTTACTTTTAAGAATCTATCCTAACTTCTGGTCAAGATGGTGGCATAGGCAGTCATGGCTCACCTCCTCATACAATCACAACTAAAATAACTTTTCTTTTTGGGAAACACCAAATGGCAGATGACACCGGTGCTGTGGGAGGGCCCGGAGGCCCTGGGGGCCCTGGAATGGGAGGCCATGGAGGCTTCCATGAAGAATTTGGCAGTGGCATAAAAGTGAATTAAGCCTATTAAAAAAAATTACAACTAAAATACAGAACACTCATCACTCAGAAGCATGAGAAATTGAGTTGACAAGAACTCTGACAACTAAAGAAACCCCATCCATCCAAACTGGAAGGAGGGGTGCAGATGTGGAACCAGCTGGTCCCTCACACACATGTGGTAGATAAAAATTCAGGATAGGTATCTGGGGAGCAAAGAGTTCCAGCCCCACACCAGACCCCCTAGCCCAGGGTTCTAATGCCCAGAAGATAAGTCCCCACAACTTCTGGCTGCAAAAACCATAGGGGATTGAGTCAGTTGAAGAAACTGCTAGAACCCAAGTAGTTCCTCTTAAAGAACCTACACACAGACTCACAACTCAGACTCACTGCTCTGAGCTCCAACACTGGGCTAGCAGTCTGAAAGGCACCAATGGCATACAGGGAAAAACTGAAGTGTGCAGCATCAAGGTGAGCAGAGGCCCCCACAGAGCCAGCAAACTGGTGCCATATCTCAGACTCCATTAAACTGGCTAAAACTGTTTGACTCCACCTTGAACATCCCCAGTGATTCTGTCCCACCCAACTAATGGGCCCACCCAAGCTGCTCTTCCATGTAAATGGCTGTCTGGTCTCAGCTCATGCTTCACAACTTCATAAATCTTATCAAACAAGCAATAGCTGGCCTCAGTGAGCCCCAGGCATGGCATGAGCAGCAACCAGCCTAGATTTGCTGCTCTGCTTTGCTAAACAAAATGGAGATAAGCAATCTATCAGATGCAGAGCTCAAAACACTGGTTATAAGGATGCTCATGGAACTTAGAACCTCAATAGCATAAAAAATATCCAGTAAGAAAAGAAGGATACACTAACATAATAAAGAACAATTTACAGGGAAACAATAGTAGAATGGATGAAGCTAAGAATCAAATAAATGATATAGAATATAAGTAAGCAAAAAAAAAAAAAAAAAAAAAAAAAAAAAAAAAAAAAAAAAAAAAAAAAAAAAAAAAAAAAAAAAAAAAAAAAAAAAAAAAAAAAAAAAAAAAAAAAAAAAAAAAAAAAAAAAAAAAAAAACCAATCAGAACAACAAGAAGAAAAAAGAATCCCCCAAAATGAGGATAGTATAAGCAGCTTCGGGACAACTTCAAGAGGTACAACATTTGCATCATAAGGGGTGCCTGAAAGAGAAGAGAAAAAGCAAGAAATTGAAAATCTATTTGAAAAAGATAATGAAGGAAAACTTCCCTAATTTGGTGAAGGAAATACACATGCATATCCATGAAGCACAGAGAGTCCCAAACAAGATGGATGCAAAGAGGCCCACTCCAAGATACATCATAATTAAAATGCCAAAGGTTAAAGACAAAGAGAGAATCATCCTAAAAGCAGCAAGAGAAGTTGCCTGCCTACAGGTGCATTCCCATAAGACTGTCAGCTGACTTCTCAAAAGAAACTTTGTAGACTAAAAGGGATTGGCAAGAAATGTTCAGTCATGAAAAGAAGGGAACTACAGCCAAGATTTCTCTACCTACCAAAGTTATCATTACAATTGAAGGGCAGATAAAGTGCTTTCCAGACCAAAAAAAAGGAAACAAACAAACAAATAAAAAAAAACTGAAGGGGTTCATCATCACCAAACCATTATTATATGACATATTAAAGGGACTTATTTAAGAAAAAGAAGATCAAAACTATGAACAATAAAATGGCAAAATATACATATCTATCAACAGTTGAATCTAAAAAATTTCAAACTAAGCAAACAAGAACAGAGACAGAATCATGGATACAGAGAGTATTTTGATGGTTGCTAGATGAGAATGGGAATGGGAAGAATGGCTGAAGAAGTGAGGGGATTAAAAAGTACAAAAAATAGTTGCAGAATAGCCATGGGATATCAAGTACAGTATAGAAAATGGGGTGGCCAAAGAATTTATACATATGACACAAGGATATGAACAATGGTCAGGGAATTGCTGGAGAGAGTTGGGGGTGCTAGGTAGAGGGGGGCAAAGGAGGAAAATCAGGACAACTATAATAGCATAATAAATAAAGATAATTTTAAAAGAAGCTATCTTAAAGATACAATTAGAAAAATAGCTACTAAAAAAACAAAACAAAAACAGCTACTTAGACACGAAACAGATTCACTGCACCATTACCAAATAAAAACAATGAAAATTACTTTATAATAAGATAACTATCAAATAAATTACTGTTATTTTTATATTATGCAATAATGTATAAAAGCTAAATATAAAGCATATATAAAGTGTATCTTAAATTATAAGAAAATTCTAAAAATTGAGAGAACAGAATACAAAATGTGCATGTTTGTGTAATCTCATTGAGAAAAACTGGATAACTAACGAACAAAAATTGTTAACAGAGTCCCATGGATTTTATAAAGAAAATACTTAAACATAAATATACATAATGTATAAATTATTATTTTCATGTATCAGGTTTATTTACAATGATGCATACTTGCAAAATATAGTGAAAATGCATTGTTTTGGTCATTATTAATCCCAGAGAAAATGCATGAACAAAAATTAGCTCCTCAGATTGGTTCTATCTATAATTCACATTATTTTTTCAGTTTCAACATTACTTTCTGATCACATACAGCACTAAAGAAATAGACTCTGTAATTGGGGAATGAGAGGTAGATAAAAGCTAATTCTTATTGGCCTTTATGCAATATAGTAATAGATAATATGTGCCAAATTTTTATTTTAAAATAACATACAATATTGATATAATACAGATGTACAGCCTTTAGATTTAGGCAACTTAAACTGTATTATTTAAATCTCCAAAATTTTTCCAATGTTCCGTTTGGATATTTTGGAGCTAGTGTTGAGTGTAGTGTCCAAAGGAGAGATTTACACTGGATAAGTAAATTTGAGATTCCATCTTATAAATGGTAACTGAAACCATGCATAGCACACAATATTATTACATATAGGGGAACCTCATATCCCTTTTATAAGGAGGTATGCTAGACACAACAAATATATGACTATTATTAAACCTTAAAGCCAGCAAAAATAGCTTTGTGTATAAAAAAGGACCTTTGGTTGAATTGGGGAGGCCATCAGAAATATACAAACAAATGCATGGATAATGGCTTTGTTTTAGATTCTGAAGTACTGAGCCTTGTCCTTGAAGACATTCATGTTTTAGTAAAGAAAAAGGTATTTCAAATTTTTATATGCTACTCTGATTTTATGTTGGTAAATTATAACACAATATGTTAAAGAAATGGCCAATTAAAATTTCAGAACATTTAATTAAGGCATGTAAGAACTCTCATTCTAATGAAAATCATAAAGGCTCTTATATAAATCTCATGGATTCATTTCATAAATCTCAAAAAACATTTTGATTTTATGCACCTTGGGTATAGATATCTTCTCCCTTAAAAGTTTTTTTGTTTTTTTTGTTTGTTTGTTTGTTTGTTTTTAATGCAAGTGTTCTAGTAGTTTTATCTTTATATTTACTCATGACAGAAGATTTAAAGGTTTAAGTTTTGCTGCCATTTTCTGGATCAGAGAATTAGCTGTATAATCCTAATTACACCCTGGCAGGGTGCTTCTTACTATTGACACTAAAATTCTTGGTTTAAAAAAGAGCTTGCTATATTTTATAATGTTTTGTTCCAACCATTGGATCATACCAAAATGTATTAATTTAGTACTTTTAATATATCTTCTGTGCAAATCTATCTAGACATTTTTGGATTTTCCCTATTATAAAAATGGAGAGCTCACTTCTATGGAATCCTTTTTATGACATGATCATAATCAATATCCTAAAAGGAAATCCATTTAATCAATAGTTCCACAGGCTATGAAATGGATTTTTGTATTTCTTTAGAAAGAAAAACAGCAGTCTAACCAACCTAAGAAATTTCACTAAGTGTTTTATCTGACTCATGGTAACTTGGTAACCTAATTTGATATAATTGGCTATACACCCCATGGGTAGCTAAGAGCCACACATATTGTACAAAAGATCACAATTTAAAATTACTTACATTAGTTGGCAAATTACTTTAAGGGTTAGAAAATACTAAGGAAAATTGATCCATTATTAATATTCATTTTAGGTAAAAATTACTTTTTTAAGATTTTATTCATTTATTTTTAGAGAGAGGGGAAAGGAGTGTGAAAGAGAAGGAAAGACACATTGTTTGATAGAGACATCAGTTGGTTGCCTGTCTTATGTCCCCAGCTGGGGACCCAGCCAGCAGCCCAGGCATGTCCCCCTACCAGGACCAAACCAGTGACCCTTTGGTTTTCAGGCCAGCACTCAATCCACTAAGCCACACCAGCCAGGGCTAGGTAAAAACTATGTAAGAGCCAAATTGAAAGTAACTCTTAACAAGTAGAAGATATTGTCAATCTCAGTGCTTGCCCTTTAACCTTGACCATTCTACAGCATGCTGATAAACAGCTTCTGAGCCTGAGGACTTTCCCTGGCCAGAACTGCCAGCTCTGCGTAGGAGTCAGACTGGAACAGTTTGGGAGTTAATGCCCTTTGGGGGCAGTTCTCAACCAATGACTGGATTGATGGGAGCTGATGATGCACAAGCATTCCAGTCAATCTTTCCCTCAGTTGGGATGAGTCTGAGGTATTCCCTATCTCCCAAAATTACCCAACAAATTAAAGCAACATTAATTTGTATGAGAATGCACCTTATTGCCTATCTTCCTGCCTTTCTTCCCTCCTTCTCATCTTTGAATTCCCCTTTCAGTGTCTCCTGCTATCAGAAGCCATATGACTCCTTACGCTCAAAACTTTGTTTCCAGGTCTGCTACTAGGAAATATAAAATAATATTGATGTTCATTTTTTCCTCCAATTTTGAAAACTGTCTTTATATTACCTCATGTCAATGGGCCCTATAAAAATACATATAGCCTTATGAAATGAGGCAGAAATGACAATGTCACATTTACCTTAATCAATTCTAATGTTGGAAGAAAAAATAATAGCACTTTTTAGTAATTAGAGATTTTATAATATTCCTAATAACCTGTGATTCTTGGAATACATCACACTTGTCAGTACAATCAGTCTTAACATATTCAATATCCTTAAATGCAAATCATTTTTAAGGCAGCATATATTCATACAAACTCATCAGAAAATTATAGCTTATTGTTTATTCAGAATAACCCATATCTTCACCAACTTGTTTCCATTTGTTTCTCACATTCCCTTCCCTTTCTTCTAGATTTAACTGTCTTCTAATTATTTAACTGTCTTCTAATAATTCTCTCCTCAGTGAACTATAAGTGGTATATATACTCTCAATTCTTATTTGTCTGAAAATGTCTTTAATGTTTTTCCTTCACACTTGAATGAGATTTGTACATAATTAGTCCTGTTCTTTGGTTGCTTTGAAGATTTCTTTACCTTTTGTATTCTACAATTTCACCTGTATTTCTAGGCAGAGTTTTGATTTTATTCAATGCTATTTTGATTTGATACCTTTATCTTTGTTATACCTGGTAAATTCTCAGCTAATTCTTTTATTGTTGTATTTTTCATTTTTCTCTATCTTTACCATTGAGATTACTATTTACCCTCCTATCCTTAACATCTCTTATTATTATTCATCTCTTTTATAGCCTAGGTGATTTCCTCAAATTTACCACAAATTCTTTCTTGAACTATGTCTCATTATTATACTCATTCTTCATACTTTATTTCATATTGTCCTGTTTCATTGTGGTTTCTGCTCCATCTTTAATTTTTAAACAATTTAAATACATTTACTTTATAGTCTTTTCAGATTATTTTCTGTTCTTGAGTGTTACTTCTCTTGTTTGCTATGCCTGTTTACTGGTTCATTTGCTAATGTCATTTGCAAGTTTTGAGTTAAGTTCATCTTCAGTGGTTGTGTGTTTTTCACAGGACACCCAAATTCCTTGAATTGTGAAATTATCCTGACAGATCAATTTTGCACTTTTTCTGTCAAAACAAAATAGAATTTAATGGTCTTTGACTAGTTTTTATTGCAACTTCTCAGCTTGTATTTCTTATGCCATTCAGGAAATATCAGTCATGACCCCATTTGGCACAGACCTGAGGTTTCAGTTTATCACTAACTAGTATCTTTGTTCTGCTTAAAATTCCAAACAAAGAGCAAACTGCCAAACTACTTCCCAAGATTTATGTGCAGGGTATTTCTAGTCCCATTTTTGCAATCAGAGCACTATTTTCAAGCACTGTTTTTAAGTGGGGTACTCAGTATTAGCTCCCCAGCTCATGGCTCTCCTCAACAGAGGCTCATTCCATGATGCTTGTATAGAGCCTAAAACCGTTGGAAACTTTCATTGGCTCAGCTACCATTTAAAACTTTGATTTTTCTCAATTCCTGGCATTTGTAGATTACATTTATTTTCATTGAAAATATATTTTAGATTATGTTAAATATTTCATCTAGATTACTTTTAATTTTGATGATGATGATCTGAATTAGCTTAGTCCACCAGGTTCTGAGAGTCTTAAAGTATAGACCTAAGAATATGGAAATAATTCAAAGCAAACATCAAGATATAAGAGATTTAACCTCATGCTTGCATCAAACACTTAAAAAAAAAAAAAAAAAGGTTGCTTAGTGATTAAAAGACTAATAGTTAATCATAAGTAAATTATCCTTGAGTATACTGTATCCTTGGTCTCCAAATCATACCAAACAGATTTGTATGTCATTGAAAGTTAGGACTAATCAAAAATTAATTAAGGCATGCATGATACTGTTAAAAAAAAAAGAATTACAAGATCATAAAACTTACTGAAATGAAGGCTAAACACAGCAAGAACACTAGAAGAGATTTTATAATAACTCAAGTGGGAAATAATGGAAATTTGGAAAATTGGCACAAAGATGGAGAGGAAACATTGCCTATAAGAGATACGCAGGAGGAAGTGAGAAATGGGGGTGGCAGCATTTTGCAAAGTGTTGGATTTGTGGGCAAAGCATTGTGAAGAAATACTTCAGGGTACTGAATTTGTAAAATAAGTGTACAGCAGATATTTCAGATTCTAGTGACAATATACCACAAATCTCATATGTTCAAAATGCTCCTTATCTTCCTTTAATTATTTTTTCCTTGCTGGTCCCATGTTACCCAGTGGAAAAACCTAATCTAGTCACTTTGTAGTAAACTCAGTTTAACTGAGTGATTTTCAGTAATTTCAGTCTAAAATGCAATCATGATCCTTTTGTTCCCAATTTCTCTTCCTTGGGGCTGATGCTAATCTCCAGGCATGCATACTTAACTCATCCTATAATGGTTCTCAGTGGTCTGCCCCTCTATCACTGTCCTCAGGGCCTGCTCTAAAAGGCCCACATTCTGGCCTGGCCTCCTCTCCTTATCTAAATTTTCTGAACTGCTCTACTCATGCCCAGCTTTTCATTAGTACAGGAAAGACCTGGCTAGTCTTGTGTGTCCTGCTGAGCCCTGTGGGAAATTTAGGGATGAGCACAGTGTTTGCTCTTCCCCTGATTCCTCCCTTCCATTTCTGTGACTAGAGTGGGACAAGTGTGGAGGGGGGCCCTTTGGTTTCCATCTCTCTGATGCATGGTGGGGAATGCAGGCCAGGCTCAAGGTCTAGCCTTTTGCCTCTTTTTACCTCTAAGGTTTACCTTGCCTCCTACCTGGAGATTCCTCCGCCCACAGGTCAGCACTGCAATGGCAGGCAGGCAGCGTTCTGCCCCTCAAAACATCTCCTCCTGCCTGACTCTGTAGTTTAGGAGAATCTGGTATCTCTGTTTGCTGTCCATTTCTGACCACCACTCTTCTTCCCCAAGTGTAAATGATGATTGCACATTTCACTCTCTGAACAGAGGTGGAGAATGGGTTAGCAGTTTAGGTAACAGAGCAGCACATCAGTACGATCACTTATCATTCTATCACATAGGGTTTCCAAAATACAGCGGACACTAAGTCAATGAAAATATATTCAAGGCAAGTAAAGAGATGTAGCATAACCATAATATGATTTAGTCACCTTTCACAAGGCAGTAAATTCAAAACTGAAAAAAAAGCAAAGAAGGTGTAAATAGAAATGAAAATTGGAAGCCAAAAATGTTTGCTGAAAGAAATCCCTAGGAAACAATAAGGAAAGAGGATAGAGCCCCACAAAATACCCCGAATTATAATAATTCCCTTAATAAATAACAAAATGGTAAAAGATCAAGGGACAGAAATGCAAAAGTTGAATATGAAAGTCTTTTTAGAACCTTCAGTAAATTATACTGCATATGGTACAAACATTTTAATGAATTAAATAGCCAACTCTTTTTAAATTAATATCTTTCTGTTACAATGCATCTGCCTGCAAGAAACAGAAATCATGTCTCAAGGTAGCTTAAATGTTAAGGAGATCTGTCTCTCAGATCAGGAGGTACAGAAGTTCAGTGGATGCCAGGACAGGATCCACTGGACCTCTGGACTCTCTGTTAGCCAATATAAATTCTTATCACTGCTGAACTTTGTCTTCCAGAACTTGGGTTCTTTCTGTTTCTCCACTCTATCCTCTTTTTTCTTAGTCTTATTTTCAGGCTGGTGAACTATTGGTAACATCCAACCTCAAATTATAGAGGAAAAAAAAAGGAGAATGTCCCTTCTCATAGTATAAAAGGCAAGAAAACTTTTCCCAAAATACTCTAGCAGTCTTCTCCACTTCGCCTCTCCTGGTGTGAAACCACCACCTTTTGAGCTAGGACAATAGTAACCAGGACCCCAGAATTCCCAGCATGCCATGCCATGCCACAGGTAAAGTCTTCAACCCATGAGTGGGAGAGTCCAAAAGAAGTATACTCCCCACCTTTTACCTATGTTCATCCAGAGTTCAGTCTCACCATCAAGTAGCTGGGGCAGGATAAAAAATCTTAATATTGGACTCACTTTTAATTCCCTCTCTTATTTGGTTTCTAACTATTTTCCTTCAAACCATCTCTGACTAATCTTTCTTTGTTTACATTTCTTTTCAAATCTATATCCCCATCTTCACACCTATATAATAACAGCTAACACTATAGTATATATGTTCAATCTCACTAGACACCTAAACACTTCATCTGGTTATTTTTTAATATTCGCACAACTATTCAGGCTACATAGTGATTTAATCTCCATTTTATAAATGAGGAAACAGCACACCAGGTTAAGTAGCACTCTCAAAATATAAAAGTTAGTGAGGGTCTATTAAGGTCTAAAATCGATCCATTATATCCACCTTCTTGAAAAATAATCCTACAATTTCCCAAAGTTGGATTTAGTTCAGTAAATTAAAACACAAAAACACATTCTAAAATAAGAATTTATAGTATGATTATGTTAAATTAATTTCTTAATTTTCAAAATTCTTTTCTATAATGAAAAATAAACTTCTTTTGATTATCTGAAGATTAGCTTTTGCCATAAGCATTCTTCTGCATATAGTTCTTGCCTTAAATTCTTATTTTGGTATAGAGAGATGGTCCCCAACTTGCAACAGTCTGACTAACAATTTTTCAGCTTTACAATGGTGTGAAAGTGATGATCTTTTATCATGCGAGGGTGTGTGGTGTGACGCCCTCTTGTGATGCTGGGCCACAGCTCCCAGTCAGGCACCTGATCAGGAGGATATATACCGATGCTCTAAAGTGTACTCATTGTGTTAGATGATTTTGCCTAACTCTAGGCCAATATAACTGTTCTAAGAATGTTTCAAGTAACCTAGGCAAGCAATAATGTTTGGTAGGTTAGGTATATTAAATGCATTTTCAATTTATGATATTTCAATTGATGGTGGATTTATCAGGACATAACACCATTGTAAATTAAGAAGCATTTGTATGGAAAGTGGGGATGGAAAGCAATTATTTGGTCTGAAGGTTTTGCAAGCATAATTTTTTATAATCATAGGTTGGGATGAGATTTGTATTCCATCTTATTTCTTGTAAGATAATAGTAATATCAAGAGGTGAAAATTTTGGTATGCTTTAATAGTTTAAGGCAACTTTGTGGGATCAAATCCATGAACAGTATCTTAGAATCATGAAAAACATTTGCATTTTTAGCATAAAATGTGGACTCCTCAAATGGTCACATAAAATGCCATTGCTTAAAATCACCCATGTCTGGGGTTCTCAAGAGTTCCAGGTGCTCACTGAGGTTGCATGCTCTACCATATGTCTGTACCCTTTTGGATTCATTAATGCAAACTGGCATCTCCCAGGTGTGTCCATTGCAAAAACTGATTCACAGTGACTAGCCTTGGTTCTCACAAAACTGACAATGCATTTGTTATTTGATAAAGAAAAATCTAGATGTTTTTTATATTATGTGAGATTTTCCTTTAAATGGTTTTACCTAGAAATATAATCCCATATAAAACCACAACCACAAAAATGCCATCATGTCACTTATTGTAACTTAATACCCAGTCTTAAATTTTCATGTTTTCCAGAAGCTGAAGTGAAAAAGAAGTGGCCCTTTATTGCAAATTTCTCCCATTATTTCTCCATTCTATTTGCCAAACCAGTGAAAGATATTTTATCAAGATGAATACCACTACAATCTCAAATAGTTGGAATATAAAGATGAATTCATTTATTTCAATCCCTGCTTTCAATAATGCTTTGTCAAATCTCTTTTTTCCATCTCCTAGTATCATTTTTGATAGATTCCAAAACTTTCTAGTCATTTTTGGTTATTCAAGTTTAGCCCTTCAATCTCAAACTACATCTAAATCATCTCAGCTCCTCACGTGAAGACAGACTAAGCTCCTGAAGGTAGTGACAGGGTGGAAGTTGAAGGGAAATCTGTACATCTGCATTCTTCTTCAAGGCAAGGGCTAGCTCCCTCAGCTGTTGGGGTGGAGAAAAGGGAAGAGGGGAGGAACAAGTGCCTCTTTGTTTAACTGCTGCTATTATTGCCTTTTCTTTGCTGGCTTTCTCTCTGCTTCTCTGGCAGGACATTGATGCCCTCTGTGTGGCAGCCATCCAAATGCCAATACTCTTGTGAGGATTGAACAACATCTCCGCATAACACAGCTCTCTGCTGGGGTAGATCAAGCTATGGATCAACCTCATTCTAAAACCCTAACTCCTTCCTTAGCAATATATCCACTGTGCCCTCCTATTGGAGCCTCCATGTCCAGCAAGAAGCTCTGTAGTTAAGCATCTTAGCTCAGGCCACTATAACAAACACCAAGACTATGTGACTTAAACAACAAACAGTTGTTTCTCACAGTTCTGGAGGCCCACATTATTGAGATTTCGGTGAGGGTGCTCTTTGTTCTTCCTGTTCATGACCTCACATGGCCTTTCCCCGCATGCAGGATAGGGGCCGGGGGAAGGAGAGAGAAATCTCCTGTCTCTTTTTATAAAGGGTATTGATCCCATCATGGAAGCTCTACACCCATGGCCTCATGAAAATCTAGTAATTACTTCCCACAGGTTAAATACCATGACACTGAGGATTAGAGTTTCAACATGGGAATCTTGGAGGTTATGGGGCACAACCATTCAGTCCATATCAGTGGGCAAGCAGGCCTAAGCCTGCATACCTTCCATGATACAGGCTTGATCTTATCTTTTCCACGCCAGAGAGTGAAAGTACAGGCTCTCTTCACTCTGCCAACAATCTCTCTTCACTCTGCCCTTGTGAAATAGGCCAAGAGGTAGACCAGCACACATCCAGTCAGGAACCACAATGCCAGCCAATCTTTCCTGGGAGGAGCCCCCAATCCTTACAAGTAATTCTCTTGGCCTTAGGAAGAAAAGCATCACTATCCTTCCCCAGGGGAGGGGGGAGCAAAATGTCTGACATAATAACTGCATTCATGATGATTCTTATCTCCCCAATCTAGTCATTTTCTATAAAAAAGTGAGTGGGTGGGTGTGGCTGATGCACAAGGGTTGTTTCTGCCACTTATTATTATAACTTTGAAAGAAGTGTTACTAATGCCCTCTTTGGGGCAATTTTGTTTAAATTGTGGGATACTTAACACCTCACATTTTTCGACTCTAACCCTAGACACTGAACATTGAATCCCACTGAAAATACTGTTGCAGGAGGAAATTTCACGTTTTAATGCTATGGCAGAATGTAGTTTTTTAGGCCATTAAATATAGTGGGTCTCTAATAAATATTGCTTGAAAATATCCACATGTAATAAAGAAGGCATTATTTGTCATCACTGACAAAAAATCCATGTTTTGAAGGATAGCAATGCCTTCTGGAATAATCAGCTCTGTTTTAACTCCAAAGTAAGCCCATATTTTATTGAAGTGCCTGCTTAGGCAAACCTTAATAAAAAATGATCCTAAATCAAGAAACTTTTTCTTAATCTAAATCAATAAAATCACATGACATCTTAGGGAAGAGGGAAAAAAGCAACATCCAGGACTCCAGGACTTTTTGAAGACTAGCTTCAAGAGCAAGATGGAACTAGAGACTCACAAAAGGGTGCCCTCTCTGACCTTTATAGTTCATTATAAATAAGGATATACTGACAATGATTCTCAGGAAAACTATATGATAACATGTCATCTGCAAGCATCAGAATTATTAAATACTTGAGAACTAAGAATCCCTATAATTTTATGTTCAAAGTTATCATAAAGTTCTTTTTTATATTCTTAAGGAAAAAATATTGGTTAATTATTTTCATTCTTTATTAAGAGTAGGTTAATTACACTAGATTTATATATCTACATGAGATTGTTGCCTAAATTTATGGACTATAGCTTTATCAAAGATTATTATTTAATAAACAGTTAATAATATAGTAAACAGCTCCACAGTCCAGTTCCACTGTATAAGTAACTCAGAACACAGAAATTTAACCAGACTTAATTTATTCATCAAGCTAAAACAAAATTCCTCAAATCCAGAAAAAGCAACAACATAAGATATTCTTCATAAAATATTTATTTTGTTGTATCATTGTTTCATGAGAGATCTAAGTAAAGCCTAATAACATATAGAGAAGGGATTTCCTGAGGAAAGAGTTGTGCTGTATGTAAATAGAAACCACTGGTCTGTTTCTAGATCATAGAAAAACAGAAACCAAGACACAAATAAGATTTTTCTTTCACATATAATGAAACTTATCTGTACTCTAGACAAAAGTGAAGTGTGTAACATTACATCCCCAGTAATTGAGATTATTTTATTTGAATAAACTTTGTTGTTAAATTTCTCACCTAATCTGGTAATTTTACAAAGGATTTCTCTTTTTTTTATTTCATCACCTTAGAGTTGACTGAAAATCCACTTTAATTTGTATAATTAGATGCTATTCACCAAATTAGTGTATTTTAGAGGTATTTAAAGAGGTGTGCCAGAAAATGAGTGGATAAAAAATTGTGGTACACTTACACAGTGGAATACTATGTAGCAGAAAAAAGAAGGAACTTCTACTTTTTGCAACAGCATGGATGGAACTAGAGATTACTATGCTTAATGAAATAAGCCAGGCAGCAAAAGATAAATGTCACATGGTCTCACCTATAAGTAGAACCTAATGAACTAAACAAGCAAACAAGCAAAATAGAACCTGAGATATGAAAATAAGGAACAAGCTGACAGCAACCAGAGGGGAGGGGGCAAGGAGATAACGGGGAAAGAAGGAGAAGTCACTAGTCAAAGAACAAGTATAAAGGCCCCATAGACATGGACAACAGGGTGGGGGTGAACAAGCAAGGGAGAGCAATGGGGGAAAATTGGGACAACTGTGATTGGACAACAATAAAATAAAATCACATATATTTTAAAATAGAGACGTGCCAGTGAGCCCATGACCAGGCCATCTTCTGGTCATATTACATACCACCCCATTCAGAACCTGCCAGCCTAACAGCACTGAAATGGCCTGCTGGGGACACAGTTGAAGCAAGCTCAGAGACCATACTCTCTGGGAATGGGGTGTCATCCTCCAATGCACAGTGTACACATTGAATCATAGACCCTTTACAATGTACTATGCACTATGTAGTATGTACATTTGTATCTCAAGATCAAGAATCATGGGATGGAATCAAGGGTGTCTGCACTTCCCATCACTCTCAATGACCCTGAGTAACTTGGGCATGCCCTTCCCAGAATGGCCCACTCATCACTGTGGGCTAGAGTCTCAGTCATATTGACCCATTGTGGGGCAATTTCAAAAGCCCATCATCATTCCCAGAGCTCTCTCTGGGGAGTTGGTTGGAGCTCTGTCATATCCACATCAGAGTTTAACCTCTCCATTTACACTATCCTGTTTCCTCCCCAATTTGTTCTACAGGGGAAGATCCCTAAAAATATCCTACACTCCAAACTCCTTCTCAGCATCTGGTTCCAGATAACCCAAACTGTGATAAATGTATTACCATCATGAACATCTTTAGAACTGCCATCAAAGATCATTTTCACATCTCTAATAATAAGCTAACAGGTGCAATAGCTAGAGAATTCTGGCACACAATTTCCTCAATGAGGAGTGGTCTCTACAATAAATGATATAGGTTCAGTTATTAGTGCTATTTGTTTTTATTACCTAGGAACTTACCATGTTTAATTCAGCTGTCATTTTTTCCTAAAATAATAATACCTTACTACTGCACTTCAAGAAGGTCATCTGACAGCACTACAGAATAGTTGGCATCCAAGATTATTAGACCGATTAATAGCAGTAAAAGTGAGTCTCAGAAGTGCCTGGTGATACACCTCTTTTGAGTAGGCTGGAATTTTGACGCAGCTGCTTTGGTTACCTGCAAATAAACCTTAGCCAGAATTAAAACAGCTGCATGCAAATGCATAGCTGCACCTGGCTATAATTTATTTATTTATCGTAATACATCTGTGCTTCTCAAGGTATGTAAACCTCTAACGTAAGATGGATATGCTGTGCCCAGAGATCCTCTGAAACAAAGTTAGACGAGACATAGCTCCTTGATCTGTCTATTTTAATCAGATTTGAGAATAAAGTAACTTTACTTGTTACTGTTTTTGTATTAAAACAAATATGATTATGGCATAAAATAAAATGAAAATTGAAATACATTTTAAAACTAAAACATGACATGTTGAAAAAGTCTGCTCCTTTCTTACTCCTGACCCTTCATGTCCCTTTGTCTCTGTCTTTACTGGTCCTTCGATGGAAAGGTTTGAAAAGCATAGTTATAACCAATCTATAATAGCATGACAACACACACACACCCCTTCCATGTTTTCTACCAGCTTAGCACTTATTCATTTGCTGTATGTGTGTCTGTGTAATTTGCAGTAATTTTTTTCTAAATCATGTAGTCTTAATTATTTGCATATATTTGAGAGCTTCAAGTTTCTCCCACTAAAACATGAAAACATAAAGAAAATGTACCTCTACTCTCACTCTAACAATGTTAAGGTCCCAAAGAACATAACTCAGAGAGCTCTCGGTCATGACTGGGTATTCGTCCAAAAGTTTTTTTGTAAACCAACATGTATTTGCCGCACAGCAATAATGTTAGAAATAGTGCTGAGAATTGTATATCCGGATCACTAAAATATGTTTAATCCATGATGCAGTTAAAATACCATATATTTTTCCTTTTATATTTTTATTTAATTTCTTTTTTATTGTACTTATGCTTTCTCTTCCCTCCATACTAGCCTACCACTTACCTTACTCTATTTTTATGCTGTTTATTTGACATATTTAGTTCACAAATAGCAATACAAAGAAAAAACTGAGGAGAGGGCTAGGATAAAGAACAGAGAGAAAGAAGACAAGGAAAAAAAGAAAAGAAAGAAAGGGGCCCACAAATCCACAAATACAAAAGGGTAGGTTGAAGAAAGGACGAAATCTGTCCTTACTGGGAAAGAATTAGGAAAAAAAAAAGATAGGTTTGTAGTTAAAGAGATATGTGAGAAACAAATGATCTAAGATGGAATGGAAAGAGAAAGGGAAGAGTACAAATTTTCTGAGAGAGAAAAGGAAAGAAGTGGAGGTAAAGAGGTTGGGGGAGAAGAGCCTCCATTCTGGTCATCAGAAGGTTAATATCAAGAGTAAAAACAGAGTAGATGACAAAGAGCCACCTCAGGACCCTAGAGTACAGGAAGGCCAATGCCCCCAGACCTGATTGAGTAGGCCAGTTGTTCTTCCAATGGCACATTGTGCTAGCTCAGGACTAATTCTGAATTACTGATTTGACATTATTCTCAAAGACCTTGTTTTGGTTATTAAATAAATGTTCTGCTTCATTATTCATAGGTATGGAACCTATTGAAGATGGCTTCATGATACAATTGTTCTTGATATAAGGGCCATACCCATGTGAATAACTGACCTCATGATAATAAAAAAAGAAAACAGGATTATTGTATTTCAGAGTTCTGAGGATACTAAGAAACAAATTAGCATCTTTCTCTGAATTTCTAGTCTTGGCATTCCCTTAGGTAAGTATTTCAACATTTTTTTTTTTTTAAAGTTTTACCCCACTAGGGCCAAGTAATTGCCACAATCAAGATTTCTATAAGAAGTCAGTAGAAATGGGCTTCAAGGATTCTCAAACCCCTCCAGAAATATTTGTTCTAACCTAGAGCTACCCAATACAAACATAGTATGAGCCATGCATGTAATATGAAATTTTCTAGTAGTCATATTTTTAAAATAAACAGATAAAATTAATTCTAATAAACTTTATTTAACTAAACACATTCAAAATATTCTGTATTTAATCAAAAATTTTAATAAGAATATTTTAATGTTTTCTCACAAAATCTTTAAAACCTATTATACATTTTACACTTCGTGTATCTATTTGGAGGCTAAATTTAGCATTTTTAGATAATAAGACATTGTACTGATAACCTGTCATGCATAGTGCCTTAATATGCAAAAGTGGCATGATGAAAAAAATCAGAATCCTAGCATTGTTGAAGGCTTATTTGTATGTAATTCCTAAAGAACTATACACCTACAGAAATAAATGGAAATTCTATATTTTTCAGAAGCAAATCATATAAAATCAATTTAGTGCTTTGATTAATGTTTAATTAATAAGAAGACAAGAATTCAGAAATTCAGTGTGCCCCATATCAAGAGCAAAACATAAGCTCACCCTTTAAAATAGAAAACAAAACACTGGTTTAAACATAGTTTAAACTTCATATGCTACCAAATTCTAGCTCTTCTCATTTAAGGAAAATTGTAAAAGCTTTCTTGCCTTTTCAATGTGTGAACATTATTTAGCTCTAATAATAGAAATATTTTTAAAGAAATCTAGTGGATATATATTAAAATGCACATTTGCTTATCAACTAATTAATAACTAAATACTGTCCTTTCAACACTTCCTTTTGGCACATTACTTTAAAATAGTCAAACCTGATGAAGAATCAAACTGAATGCTTGACAGATAGATAAACTAGATTTTCACATAGTTTCATAAAATTTACTAATGGTCATCTATATAAAAAATTTCTCAGGTTACAAATAACCATATAACTAAACATGATTGAGTTTTCCAGGTAGAAGTCTAAGATAATGCTGAGTTACAGACTTTGAAATTTATAGTTCATATCCACATCTTGATCTGACATAACTAGATTGTTTAAGTACTCCTTTTATAATAGAACACATGTTGAATTAATTTAGAGCTTGAAAATTTCACAGCAGGAAATGGGTTTTATTTTCCAGATCCTTATACATTATAGGATACATTTATAACACTGTTGATGTGATTCAAAATTTCAGAATTTAATAGTATATTTTCTTTATCCTCTGAGATATTCAGGTTGCATATGTAGACAGAGAAATTTCGATAAAGTCTACATGAAGAGCCAAATGTGTTCTGTCCCTATTATATAACAATGCTTTCAACTAATTGCCCCATGCCTTATCTACCCAAACTAGTTCTTATTAGATTCCAACAAAAAATAACAATAAACACTTACCGAGTGCTTACCATGTTTCACTTCCTATGCTAAGAAATTCATATTTGCTGACTGATATTACTTTTGTGAGCTAACTAAACTTTCTATATTTATACATAATTTATTTTGAAACTGCACTCAAAAATTACATGCCCAAAGGCTGAAAAAATAAACATTTATATTGGTAGCAAATATGCCCAGATTTGATTCCCAGAGAGCTAAATTATATTATGGAATCCTATATTGAGGTTCATGTAGACAATGCTTCCCTCAGACCCAGGCAATCCAGCATTCCGATGCATGCCTTAAAAGCCTCTTGAAAGCTAGGAAACAGACTATCCTTTTTGAGATATCAATTAATAGTCCTGTCTCTTTGTGGAAATTAAACCATTCCCACAGAACGCCATCAGTGCTCCAAACCTTTTGTAAAAGCCAATATTTACACCATCACCTGCCCTAGTTGTACTAGGACTGAAATTATACCACTAGTTTTACTGGATGTCCAATTTGCAGATCAGCCTCCATAATTACATGAACCAATTCCCTATAATAAATCTCTCTAGATAGATAAATATAGATGTAAGTGTAGTTATAGATCTAAATAGATATACTACTGATATAGATCATATTGGCTGTTTCTCTGAAGTACTCTAATACAAACATCAATCCATAAATCCAACATCAACACCAACGAAGAATAAACACCCAAAGGACTATATCTAGACCAGGGGTGTAAAATCATTTTCACCAGGGGCCACATTGGACTTAAGGGTGTCTTCAAAGAACCAAAAGTAATTTTAGGACTGTAGAAATGTAACTACTCCTTAACAGTTAAACTAGCGGGGTATAAACAAGGTGCTGGGCCAAAGGTATCCAGCAAATAAAACAAGGTGGAGGGCCAGATTTAGCCCGTGGGCCTTGTTTTGGCCACCCATGATCTAGGCACATCATAGACAAATTATTGAAAACCAACCTATAGAAAAAAATTTTTTTAAATAACCAGTCCTGGCTGGTGTGGCCCACAAACCAAAAGGTTACTGGTTTGATTTCAGGTTAGGGCACAAGCCTGAAATGCAGGTCAGATTCTTAGTTGGGGGCATATGAAAGGCAACCCAAACAATGTTTCTGTCATGCATTGCTGTTTCTCTCCCTTTCTTTCTACCTCTCTCCTCTCTTTCTTAAGATAAATAAAGTCTTTAAAATAATAAAAATAAAGATAAAACTTCTTTTAAAAACATCCAGGTAGAAAAAAATGACACATTAGTTTCAGGGAAACTACATAATTCTCATCGGAAACAGTAGAGGTCAAAAGATAATAGAATGACATTTTTAATGTAGAGGAAAAACATTCTCAACACAAAATTAAATACCAAATGACATATAAATTTAGCAAAATTCCAGGAGACTTTTTGTAGACACTAACAAACATGCTGAAATTCCAATAAAAATTGTAAGAAGGATTGGTTATAGGTACAGGTATGCTGATTCTAAATGGTATATGAAAATTTATAAAAAACTTATACAACTCAACACCAAAATATCAAACAATTCAATTAAAAAATGAGCAAAGGATTTGAATAGATGTTTCTCTAAAGACGACACACAGATGGCCAAAAAACATATGAAAGAGGTTCAATGTCACTAATCATCAGAGAGACGCAGATTAAAACCACAACAAGATATGATCTCACACCTGCCAGAACAGCTATCATCAATAAATAAACAAGTGCTGGCAAGGATGCAGTGAAAAGGGAACTCTTGTGCACTGTTGAAGGGAATGCAGATTGGTACAGCCACTGTGGAAAACAGTATGGCATTTACTCAAAAAAAATTTAACATGGAACTGCCTGATGACCTAGCAATTCCACTTCTGAGAATATATCTGAAGAAACCTGAAACACTGATTTGAAAAGATATACTCATGAACCCATATGTTCAGTAGATAATGACAAATTAAGCAGGCACATTACAATCAGTAGAATAACCACTAAACATAATTCAAAGAAATGTAACAAAGATATGAATAGTAGAGAAAAAATTAATAGTAAAAAATACTTGAATAGCCTCTCAAAAAAGCAGAAATAAAAATTTAATAAAAAAGATGACAGCCTTAAAACCAACTGCATCAAAAATTATACTAAATATAGCCCTGGCTGATGGCTCAGTGGATAAAGTGCCAGCCTGTGAACCCAAACATCGCTGATTCAATTCCCAGTCAGGGCACATAACCAGGTTGCAAGCCAGGTCTCCAGCCACGTCCATAGCTGGAGGTAGGTGAAAAACAACCATACATTGATGTTTCTTTCCCTTTCTTCCTCCCTCCCTGCCCTTCTCTCTAAAAATAATGAATAAATTCTTTTTAAAAAATTATACTAAATATAAATGGCCTTAATATTCAATTTAAATATTAGATATTATCACTGAATAAAAAATAAAAACTATATGCTATTTATAAGAAACACACTTTGAAATAAACATGAATGTTTAAAATTATGAAAACCATACACACTTATTTTAAAAGTATGAAAATAATAGAGTTGTTGGGGTTATAATAATTTATTCCAGACAAAGTAGGCTTCATGATTAGAGTTGTGCTTTTAAGACAACATTAATAAATTAAAAATCCAGAAATTATCTTTAAAAAACCCCAAATATTTGAAAACTAAGAAATTTTTCTCAGTAACTCATAGCTTACAACAAACATTTATTTCTCACAGTTCTGGGAACCTGAGAAATCCAAGATCAAGGCACCGGCAGATAGTGTCTATTGAGGCAGCTTGAAAACCTTCTTTCCGTATCCTCACATGGCAGCAAGCAAAGATACGAAGTAAGCTCTCTTATCAAGAGGGCTCTACCTTCATGAACTAATTAGTTCCCAAAGGCCCAGTTTAAATACCATCACACTGTGCTTTAGGATTTCAATATATGAATGTTGGAAAAACACAAACATTTAATTCATATAAAGAGTATACTCAAGAGAATTTAAAGCATATGTCTACATAAAAACATGTGTAAATGTTCATTGCAGTATTATTCAAAATAGTCAAAAATGAAAACACCCCAAAAACCATCAACTGATGAAAGGATTTTTAAAGTTATATATACATATAATTTTACATACATACATATGTGTGTGTGTGTATGTATGTATACTATATATAAAAAGAGAGAGAAAAAAATTATTCAGCCATAAATCATGCTAAATGTAAGCTACATACAAAAGGCCATAGGTTGCATGATTTCACTTATAGCAACTGTTCAGAATAGGCAAATCTACAATGACAGAGAGCATATTAGCAATTTCCAGGGCCTAGAGGAAGAGGGGGGAAAAGGGAGTGAATGTGAATGGATAAGGGGTTTATTTAAAGGGTAATGAAAACGTTCTAAAATTACATAGTGCCGATGGTTGAACAACACTGTGAATATACTAATACACAAAAAACCACTGAAGTACCCACTTTAAAAGGCTGAATTTTATGCTATGCAAAGTATTTCTCAATGAAAAAAGAAAAAATCAATGAACTCAATAAACAAGATACAGAGTAGGTGAAAATGTTCAGAAAACATCATTCATCTGACAAAGGACTTACAGAGTATAAATGGAAATCCCTTTAAAATATAAAACCAAAAATATTTCAATGGATAAAAGAATTGAAAAACATTTCATAAAGGAAACTGTAGAAATGGCCAATAAACACACAAAAAAATCCTCAATATCATTAGTAATCAGAGAAATGAAAATAAAACCATGGTGTTATAATGTTTCAATCTCACTCAAAAAGTTAAAATAAAGAGGACTAATAATACCAAATGATGATAAGATTACAAATCAAACAATCACTTTGGAAAAGTGCTTGGCAAAATTTAAGTCCTATGATGCAGTAATTCCACTCCTACGTTATTTACGTAAGAAATGTAAAAACTTATATGCACAAAACAACTTTCACCAGAATGTTTTAGTACCCTATTTATAAACAGCATTAAAACTGAAAATGGTGCAAATGTCCATAATGAAGAGACTAAATAGGTAAATGGTGGTTATTCATACAACAGAATACTACTCAGCAATTAAAAGGAATGAACTCATATGCAGAACAATATGGATAAATCTTAAAAACATGTTGTGTCCAAGAAGCCTAACTCAAAAAGAACTGTATGATTCAATTTATATGAAGTCCAAGACATGCACAATTAATCTATTCTATTACTGATATTTGAAAAAGGGTAGGAGAATTACTAGCATAGGGCACAGGGAATGTTCTACATATTGATTTGGGCAGTGATTACACAGGTTTCTAAAACAGTCAAAATCTTTTGAACTATACACTTAAGATTTTTACATGTTCAGTAAGTATATCTTTATTTAATTAAGTAAAAACAAAATATGCAAACAACAAATCAATTTCAGAAGTATTCAAACTCCATCAAATATCAAAGAATTTATATTCAGGTTGAATTTGTGAGAAAAGGATTGGACACTCTTTATTTCTGACCTACTTTTTGATCCATTCTTAACATTGATAATTACCTTTGTAAGATACATTTTTGTGTCTTTATTTTGCCATATTCAAGCACTAATATTTAAACTAGATTAAATGACCCCAGTGCACACATGCACACATACTTGGAAATAAACCTTTCTGGCAGCATTATGAGTGTTCTTTGACATCCTTTTCTAATGAAATAAAAACATATGTCTTCAATTACCAGCTTTCAAAATTGTGGAAGTAATCCAAACTACTTCCTCCAATGACACTGAATTTAAACATACCCACAGAGGAAGCATAGATTAGGATCATTACTTTTCTCGATTTTAAGAGAATTGAAGAACAGAAGGGATTACAACCTTGTCATATTATGCAACTCTTCTGCTCCAAAATATCAAAAATTTGATGAATCAAGGTCATGCAAGACAGTTGAGAAGAAATCAAAGTAAACAATGTACCTTGTCGCCAACAGAGCCTGCCAATATGAGATTAGAACTCTCCATCTTTGCAAGAAAATGGCTTTGGAAAGTTCCTTACAACATTTTATGACTCACAGATATTCCCAAAGGTTCCTGTTTCCATTTTGCAGTGGACAGTATTTGAAGAAGTGCAGTTTTAGTCAACTGTTGTTCTTAGGCAACTTGGCTAAAAGATCTGTTTAAAAAACATTTGTTGGAAAAATTATATGTTTGGATGTTTTAATTTTGTAAACAAAATTCCAGAATTTATATTTGTTTAACTCTTAATTCAACACTGACTTAAATAATAGCCTAAGAAGAATTCCTATGTTACTTAATATGTATTATGAACTCAGCAATTTTCCCATTTGAAAACTCCCAAACCAGGGGGTACATATTCTTGGCATAGCTCCCACAACATATCCTTCCAAACTGTCTCCAGATCCCTGGCTCTGCAGTCAATAGTTCTGGCTCTGATCTTGGCCACCCAGTTCAGTATCTCACCTTGGCTTCTACTTTGACTTCTACTGCCAAGACAAGTCTCAACCCACCAGGACTTGATTCCTGGCTAATCTCCACTTTTGTCTAACCCTAGTTCTCTCTTTTGGTTCTATGTATTTAATATCCCTCCTGAGGTACATTTTTTCCCCATATTCATCTAACTGCTCCACTCTCCTTACAGAGTAGTAGTTCACCCCCAAGGCCTATTCTCTACTCTAGCCAGCTCCCCTATTCTTTCCTTTATTTTCCTCCCAAGTTTTCAAATAATAAATCACCTGGTTCTTTTTTCTAAACAAATAGATATGTGTCTTTTTTAACATTTTATTTATTTTTATAGAGGGAAAGGGAGGGAGAAAGAAAGGGAGAAAAACACCAATGCATGCTCTCATTGATCGGTTGCCTATGGCTTTTCCCCAACGGGGGACTTGGCCCACAACCCAGGCATGTGCCCTGACTGGGAATTAAACCAGCGATCCTTTCATAGGCCAGTGTTCAATCCACTAAGCCACACCAGCCAGGGACCAACTGGTTCTTAACAGTTTCCATCATTTATATATGTTCTTGCTTGTTTCCTGACAATAACAATAAAGATAGGGACATAAATAAAGGAAGATATAATATTATAAATGCTAGCATTATCCCAATAAAAGTTATTTCTATATCTAATAGGCATGTAAATAGAGGGAGGTCCAAACTCTCTTGACTCCTTAAATGAGTCCTAGCTATTCTACCCCCTTGGCCACTCCTACATCTTTTCTTTACTCTTGGCATTTCCTCCCAGCATGCTTTCTTGGAAAGGTAGTTCTCTCAGGTTCCACACCCATCACACCCTTGATTCTGCATATCAAGTTGTAGATCAGACTCAGCATAGATGCAGCCAACTGAGTGCAGCATAGATACATGTTTAGTTTGACTTACACAGAAATTCCTATATGTTTTAGTTGTTTGCTAATATTTAAAAATTGGAACACTAAGCGTACAAGTAGAGATATTCAAAGGAAACACAGGCTATCAAAGAAACACCTGCATTCTCTTGTTCACTGCAATGAACAAGATATGGAAACAAAAGTGTCTATCAAAGAATGACTGGATAAAGAGGGTGTGAGATAGATGTGCATACATACATGCAAACACACACACACACACACACACACAGAATGGTAACATGGATGGACCTTAAGGGAATTGTGCTAAGTATAAGCTAGACAAAGATAAATACTGTATGTTATATGTGGAATTTTTTTTTTAAAGAGGCCAACTCATAGCAACAGGGAGCAGAAAAGAAATTTGCAGAGGCTGGGGTTGGGGCAAAGGGGTGGAAGAAACAGGGAGATGTTGGTGAAAGAGTACTTAGTATTTAACTATAAAACAAAAAGATCTACATGGACAACAGGTGGGATTGACTTTGGGGGGAATGGGTGGGTGGGGAGGGGGACAGAGGGGATCAAAAAGGGGATAGATGTAATACAACAACAATAAAATTTTTAAAAAATAAATAAGTAAATAAGATCTGAGGGGCTAATGTATAACATGATAACAATAGTTGGTACTGTATTGTGTAATTATTAAAACTTGTTAAGAAAATAGAACTTAAATGTTCTCATATAAAAGATAAATATGTGAGGTGATAGGTGTATTAATAAACTAGATGAAGAAAATCTTTTTATAATGTATATCAAAGCATCATATCAAATATCTTATAATTTTCTATGTAAACTACAGAAAGAGCTAATTTTTTTTTTTTTTTTAATGAGGAGTTAGTTGTTTAAGATCAGAAGTCAGAAAACTGGTTTCAAATTTGTGTCCATAAATAAAGTTTCACTGGAACACAGGAATGTTCATTTGTTTATTTTATCTATATCTACTTTTTTACTACAATGACACAGTTGAGTAGGTCACTGTGACAGAGATCACTTAAATCAAAAATATTACAAGTAATAACCAAATATGAAAACATTTACAATCTGGCCCTTTACAGAAAATGTTTGACTATCTGTTCAAGATGGGTCTCAACCATGGAAGCCCCACCCTCAGAGATTATAATAGGATTAGTTTGCAGAGAGTACTCATTGCCAATGCCCAGATATTCTAACATGGTTGGTCTGCAGCAGGTGTGGACATCTGCATTTTCAAGCTCCCATATGATTCTGGTGTATCTACAGATTTGTGAACCCCTCCAATAGGTAACCTGGGTATCTTCAGTGGTCTATGATTCTTCTCTCTTTCTCTGAGAAGTTATATTTCCCCTATTAAAATGGGAAAAGACTATCTTCTATCCACCGTATCAAGTGTTCTCAGCAATGCAAAATAGACCTTTGTATCACCAGAAAGACATCCTCCAGGTCCTGGCTTAGCGCTTTATTGAAAACAGATTTCAGGCCCCAACACACACCTATCAAATAAAAGTCTCCAAGAGGTCATCGTAACTCAGGAGGTTGAGCCCAGGAATCTCGACAGCTCATTCAGATAAGCCGAGGAAAAAAGCATAAGGAGAACTGGATGGAGCAGACATAGCCTTTATTACTCACATTACAGGGATCACCAATAGTGGCAGATCAGCAAAAAAGGACCCAACCTCCCTAAATCTAAGTCTTGTTTTAAGGAGTCTCAGAAAAAGGGGCATTGTCTTGTGTGTAACTCTAAACTACATTATCTCAGTGTGTACGTGCAAAGAGAAAATGTCAAGAAGCAGCCATACAGGACAAGTAGCCTCTTCCAAAAGGAAATAAGGAAGGCATTACAAACCATTTCCAAGCCAATACACATTCCTTCTGGCCAGGGGCCCTCTGGCCAGCCTTCCATGATGGGGAGTTGGAGAAGCAATGTCCAGCAGGACCCCACAGAAATAATTTTGAAAAGTTCCACAGGTGATTCTGATGTGTAAGTAGATTTGAGAACTAACACCCAACAACGGCAAGCTCGACTAGGGCTGAAATGTCTGTGATAGCCTCTCATCATCCAGAGTGTCTCTTTTCACCGTTTCTAAACAATCAGAGGCCTAGTGCGAACATCTTTAAAGTAGGGCAACTAATCTCTAAGTGGTAAGAACAAGGAAGCTGCAAGCCTCAGAAATCCTGGACTAGGACATCCCAGAATGTCACTATCACATTCTGTTTATTAGAGGGAATCAGCCCATATTAAAGAAAGGGAGAAGTAAACTCCATCCTCTGATGCTGGAATCAGCATGCTAATACAGGCAGGCAAGATATTGGGTAGTCTCCCATATTTGGGGACTAGATTTACAAAGTAAATCTAGTAAGAAAGAAAAGTAAAGCAATGATGACAGCCAAGTACTAGGATTGTGGTAGGAATAAAATAAGGTATGAACAAAAGAAGTATAAGCAATGGAAAGAAGCATCAAACAGGAATGTTTCTCAAATAAACCTTTAAACTCAGTTATTTCTACTAAGACACTTAAAGTGAAATATTTGAAATAAGTTTTTTAACTAGACATTAGAACTGAATTAGGTATTAACAACATTTAAAAAGTGAACAAGAAGTGAAGCATTCCAATTTGAGAGGTTATGGGGGGTGGGCACAGAGGTATGGAACATAGTGAGAGCTGGAGCTGTAAGTACCTTAGGAAGAGTAGAGCAAGGACATAGGTGGGGTGGAGCTGCTTCCCAGCAGGCACTGCACATAAAGTTCTGGAGCTTATTAGAGATGTATATGCTAGGGATATAAATTTCTACATCTTCAGAACCTGAACAGAGGCAGAAGGGCAGAAAGTGGGCTAAAATAGAATTATGTGAGAGACACTATATAGTGAGAAAGGAATAAAACCAGGAACAGAGCTCTGGAGATTACTGATATTTGAGGTCCTACATGGTGAACATGAGAAATAGAAGTAGGAGGAGTAGGAAGATAAGCTATCACAGAAGTATCTAAGAAGAAAGGAAGAGTTTTCAGGAAGGAGTAATTGTTCAACAGTGTCAGTTGCCATAGAAAGTGAGTCAAGACAAGAAATGAAAACTGTTTATTAAATTTGATTATATGCAGGCCATTGGTGAATTTGAGGATTATTTCTATAGAAAAAGAGCAAAAACAAAAATGCACAAGGTTTAATAGGGGAAAAAATGGAGAATACATAATATGTTGATGTAGCCTAATTTAAACAAGCACTGCTGTGAGCAGAAGAGAATGTTGACAAATCTAACAGTCAAAAATGATACTAGCCTTGGCTGGTAGCTCAGTGAATAGGCACCGGCCTGCAAACCCAAAGGTTGCTGGTTCAATACCCAGTCAGGGCACAAAACCAGGTTGCAAGCCAGGTCTCCAGCCAGGTCCATAGTTGGAGGCAGGTGAAAGGCAACCATACATTGATGTTTCTCTCCCTCTCTGCCTCCCTCCCTTCCTGTCTCTCTAAAATAATAAATTCAATCTTTAAAAAGAAAAATTTTAAATGACACTAATGCATTGATCCATTTACATCACTACATATTAATGTGTTGACTGAACATGAATGAACGAATGAATGTGTAGTATAAAGCAGTCCTTGAAAAAGAACAAATAAACAAATGGGACCAAATCAAACTGAAAAGTTTCTGTTCAGCAGAAAAAAACACCAGCAAAATTCAAAGGGAACCAACTGTATGGGAAGGTATATTTGCCAATGATACCTCAGACAAGAGTTTGACATCCAAAATATATAAAGAACTTAAGCGACTCAACACCAGGGAGACAGACAGCCCAACTGAAAAATGGGCAAAGGACCTAAACAGACACCTCTCTGAGGAAGACATACAAAGGGCCCAAAGGCATATGAAAGAATGCTCAACATCACTAGCCATCAGAGATGCAAATTAAAACCACAATAGGATACCACCTCACACCTGTCAGAATGGCAATCATCAACAAATCAACAAACAAGTGTTGGCAAGGATGTGGGGCAAAGGGACACCTGGTGCACTGCTGGTGGGAACGCGGACTGGTGCAACCACTATGGAAAACAGTACGGAGTTTCCTTAAAAAACTAAAAACGGAACTGTCTTTTGATCCAGCAATTCCACTACTAGGACTATACCCAAAGAATCCTGAAACACCAATTCATAAGAACCTATGTACACCTGTGTTCATAGCGGCACTATTTACAATAGCCAAGTGCTAAAAACACCCTAAGTGCCCATCAGTGGATGATTGGGTCAAAAAACTTTGGTACATTTACACAATGGAATACTACACAGAAGAAAGAAAGAAGGAACTCCTACCCTTTGCAACAACATGGATGGAACTGGAGAGTATTATGTTTAGTGAAATAAACCAGTCAGTGAAGGACAAATATCATATGATCTCACCCATTACAGGACAATGATGAACAAAACAAACAAGCAAAACAGAACCAGACACATGAATACAATGAACAGACCTTCAGTGGGCAGAGGGAAGCGGGTAGGGGGAAGGAGGAGGCAAAGAAGGGGAGCAGTTTAGTCAAGGAACTAGCATGGAAGAACCATGGACATGGACAATAAGTGGGATTGACTTTGTGGGGGAATGGGTGGGTGGGGAAGGGGACGGAGGGGAGGAAAAATGGGATGTATAATACAACAACAATGAAATTAAGTTAAAGAAAAGTCCTTGAATCTCATAAAAAGGTAATAAGTTATTGAACACTGTCCCTTTCACTTTAAAGTTCTCAGCATGGCACATTAATATAACCATGATCAGTTCCAAGAAACCCTGGATTAGCTTACTTATGGTCATTTCTTGTGAAATGCAAAAAAATCCATATTACTGGATATATGTAAAATTATGAGCAACTACACACAGCTTGAAGGGGAAAAAATGAAAGCAAAGTGAATTTAGTTCTGCTCCAGGTTTCTCACCACCCACTTATATGACCTTGAGTAAGTCTCTTCATCTATCCAGGTCTTGGTTTGCTTCCTGTGAAATGGAGTATGAACTAGACCAGGAAGAGAAAAGAAACATGCATCAACTGATTTCAGAAATGTGCAAAACCTAACTAGAAACCCAATGGCAAAAATTAGGTGTTTTTGCAAGGAAAAATGGCCTTCACTGTTAACAGTGAATTTTGCTTTGATTCTCTCTGCAGGTATATATACATTTCACAAAAGACATTCCATATCAAGTAGGCAAAATTATCACATACATATTATATGCTAAAGATGAAAATTAGGGACATGTTTTTTAAAAATATAAATCAGAAACACAATGTATTGAATTTATTACTTGCTTTTTTCTGTTTTAATATTAAATAAAAATTGAAAGATATATAACTATACACACACATGCACAGGGGTGGACAAAAGTAGGTTTACAGTTGCTCACATGGAAAATAACACATTAATTACTAAATAATAACACAAGAATCAGCTTTGTGTTTTACTTACAACTGTAAGCCTACTTTTGCCCACCCCTGTATTGGCTAAGTCAGGAAAACAGAAACCACACCCAGCAGCGGGGCTCTAATGAAAGGAATTGGTTTCACAGGTGTTAGAGGGCAGAAAGGGCAATAAAGGAATGCTGATGTGACTCAGGAAGCAGCCACAATGCCTGAATCTAGGGAAACAACAAAAGACATGGAGGGGAAAACCAGAACCTAGAAGCTAGAAGAGTGAGAGCCCAGATTTGACCCATTATAGAAGGGGCTTGGTTTGGTTGGCCACTGCTGGTACCTCTGCGGGATCACCATGAGGTTGGTTCTGGACGAGCCAAAAAGAAGTAAAGGCTGGAACCACTTCTATAACTGGCACCTCCAGTTAATGCTTAGGAGAACTGCTATTTTGGAATTGCAGCCAAAAAGAATGGTAGAAATTTAAAAACAGGAACAAAGTCTTACCTCCTGTGCCAATGCCCAACCTCCAAACCCTTCAAGGCCTACTCTAATGCCTTCTAGAAACTGCCAAGGAAATCTGAGACATCAAGTTTGCAGAGTCGCAGCCCCAGCATCAGAGTCAAACAGGAGGACAGGGAACTGAGAGACAATAGGCGAACAGCTGGCACAGCTTATTTACTCAGGAAAGTGAAGGTTAATTGCATGGTGGTTAATGGCACAAAAATCAACATTAAAGAAAGTATCTTGGTCCCACACTTGAAGAGTGGCTTGCAGAAGGAAGAAATAAAATTTAGGCCTTGTGGAAAGGATCTCTATTAATAAGGAAAAAAAATGACACGAGGATGAAAATCATAAAACTAAAAGTTTTTTATAATTCACTTAAGTCCAGGAGTAAGAATCAGTCCTTAGATTAGTGTCACAGAACATCATGAAATGTCCGACAAGATGCTGCTGCCTCATATCTAGGACTACGGGGCTGATAAACCTTGAACAAAGCGTGCAAGTGCCCTAAGGTTAAGACAGACCAACAGTGACATCTGCTGCCTGGAACTTATTTTTGAAAGAGCCAGTCTCAACGTTTCAGAGTTGTCTCCTGCCAAACCACTGGACTTCTGCTGTAATGAGTCAGCACTCCTAAAAACTTCTGTTTGTCATCTGTGCTATTAGAGGATTTTCTAAGTGAACACAGAACATGGGAAAATGAGAGACTGTTTGAAAATGTAACTAAAACAAACAGAAAACAGTAGGGGTGGAGGCATAAGTCATGAGAAAAGAGACTTCACGTTGTCTTTCTCATCCCAGTTTTCTTTTGGCTAGTAAATTCAAATGAACTTTGTAGTTGTTAGCAAGCAGAAACACGGCCTCAGTAAAAAGGATTAATTTAACTGTTGCCAGCTTCAGTGGCTTTCAATCCAAAATTTACAGTACTATATCCAGACCAGGGGGGGAAAAAGTCAATGATCAAAGGAGAGTGTGCAGAAAATGTTTAGTTATTTGCTTAGAAAATGTCTTCCTAGTTATCTAATTATTTACCTTGATTTTATTCCCTTCAGCATCTGCTAACCCATAGGATTTCCCCCCCCTGAAATCCAATAAAATAGGAGATTTAAATCAAACAACATGGCTTAAAAAATAAAAAAGCATATAATCATCAGTGTAAAGTGGTCACTGTGGCTCATTGAGATAAACTAACAAATTCAAGAAAATCATGGGTTAATTTACTTACTTGAGGAAAACATGGCAACTGATAATGAATCCCAACGCTGGTTACTACAAAAAAAGATGCCAAGAAAGGCGGGTTGCAGTGAAGGAGAAACTAAAAGAAGAGTTCTGACTTCTAGGGCAGGGTCTGACCACTCACTAAATGTATCACGCTGGGGCAATCATGTAGAAATCATGTTTTCTCTGCTGTATATGAAAGGATTGGCTATACAAGGAATGGAAAGTGGCTTTGATTCATTTTCCTTCTTTGGTTAACTGTCAAGGCTGCTTATAAGTAATCCCAAAGCTGTATCCAGACTCACTGGAAAATGTGCTAACTAACTAGAAGAGTCTGCCATGGGCAATGTAAGCATGGAGTGGCAGCATGCATGCCACATACTATATACCAAGCTCAGACAAAATTATCTCTCCCACTTTTTGCAGCTATAAACTCTGCTATTGGTTGTCATTTTTAGTGCCTACTATGTTTCAGCTAAGCAAGAAGCTCAAGAGACATGACTTCCAATCTTCATAGTTTAAACAAGGAAAATCAGATGCATTAAATATTTTTCTCAAAATTACACAACTTACCTGACTGAATTACTAACATAATATCCCAACATCATCTATGATATTCCCTAGCTTATTGAAACACAAAAGTTGTACTATAACATTGTTGTGTGTTGTCTGATAATACCTGGATACACCCATATCCCCATGTAAAAAAAGGGTGAACATTTTGACATGAAATTTGCCTAGCCCACATAACCATGAGAGGACAGGGCAGGAGCTTCAGAAAGACCCCAAAAATGTTTTTGTTTTTGTTTTTGTTTTTTCAGCAAACACACTAGGAAGGATTATATGTTGAAAATTAAAAGAGACAAATGCAAAAACAATAACTAAAAGTTATGTTCAACTTCAAAGCAAACAGAATTCTAAACAAAAATCAGAAGGATACCAAATCCAGAATTTAAGAGAGCCGTAAACACAGGACAGCACGTGTAGTATTAATTGGGTCCACATAGGCAAGTTAATTGGGATAATACCTAGGGATCTACCAGGTGCATGCCAGTGTTTGCAAGAAACTCTTTGATGGTGGTAGTTTATGAATAATTCAGAAAATAGAAATATTTTTGAAGCTTCTTTAATTCATGCAAAGGTATAGTAGACAGCAAGACTCTCATTTTCAGTTAACTAACTGTCTCTTCCCATCAGCTAACAGAACCTTCAGAAGTCTTGAAAGGAGCATCACAAAATTGGTCAGTCCTAACTAATTACAGAATTACATACGGAGGCTTTCATAGTACATACTCAGAAACTTACAGTTGCCTTTGGGAAATTACCCAGTGATAACATAGATTAGTAAAATGTTTTAAGGAAACCAAATGCAAGAATGTACTCATAGGAGAAAAATGATTATTAGTAGCCAGATTGGATTTTATATCAAGGTATATCATGGTCTATGATTAACTGGCTGATTCATTTATGTTGTAAACATTTATTCCTCACTTATTATGAGCTAGGCACTCTGATAGTCCCCAGGAATACATTATAAAATAAAATAGTACTAACTTCCAGGAGTAGGCATCTAAATAAATTAAAATACAATTAACAAGTAAATCAACTGGATTACGTTTGAAACACATATGTATTACATGAAAGTGAAGCAATTAATTTTGTCCCATGAAATAAGGGAGGAATCAGAAAGATACACAAGCACAGGGCTGAACTGAAAATCAGCAAGTTTCTTGGGACACCAGCAACTTAGATGTTATTTACATGATATTAACAGTAAAAAGGGTTAGAACCAGTCATAGACTCCTAGATTAGCCTCACTTATATATAATTATGTGCATAATTACATAAAGCAAAGTGTTGCATTATTTTTCATCTCTGCCATCATAAAGTAATATCATTCCAAGATGTGAGGGTCCATCGTGGTATCATGCACTAAGAAAGTCAACCCAAGAAAGTTCTGCAAAGAGTGTTATTCCACATGCACTCTGTGACTAATCTGTTTGTAGAATGAATTGAGCCACGGTCAGGGGTCACATTCAGCCAGCCAAGAGAATGTTTCCAGAGTGTAATTGTTCTGGGCATCAAGGCACTTTACAGCATGTTCCCATTGCTTTTGGATACTTTGTGGCCAGGAGACTGCTGAGAAAATATTATTCACCCGAATTAGACTGGACTAGTCAACCACCTGGTTATTACATCTCCATGTCAGCACAAGTAGTGTCTGCAACCCAATTTACCAGATGTTTCTAATTTTTCTACCTTCTGAACTACAAGTTGGGTTTTTTCCCCCTGACTTTGAAATATTTTAACAAAGGACTTTCTGTAATGTCACAGGAAACTTACAAATTTAAATCTTGGTTAATATCAGAATAAGAGTCCTGGCTCTCCGTCCTGCCATTGCCACACTAATGGGATTTCCACCTGGCTACTAACTACCTATGTGATTCTCAACAGAGTTTTTAGCTCTGAGAATCTTATTCATTCTCTAAAAGTTTCCGTCTGGCTATAGAAACAGAAACATATAAATTCTGGTGGTAACCACATGTTGTATTACCTACAATAAATGCCAATTCAAACTAAGGCCTTGAAGTTGATAAAAAATTACCAAGTCACATAGCCTGAAAACCAGCAATTGCCTTTCTAAAAACTTATCCGAAGATTTTTATACATGTTCACAAGGAACCATATACAGGACATTCATTGCAGCATGGTTTATAAAACCTGGGACTTGAAAATAGCCTAAGCATCTATCTGTTGGAGACTAGTAGAATACTTCATGCTATATTTATACAAGGAATAATGTTCAGTCCTTAAAATAACTATATAGCCCTGGCTGGTGGCACAGTGGATAAGGCACCAGCCTGCAAATATAAATATCACTGATTGAATTCCCCAGCCAGGGCACATAACCAGGTTGCAAGCCAGGTCTCCAGCCAGATCCATGGCTGGAGGCAGGTGAAAGGCAACATACACTGATGTCTCTCTCCCTCTCTGCCTCTCTTTCTTCCCCTCTCTCTGAAAACAATAAATAAAATCTTTTAAATAAAATAAAACCATATAGCTCTCTATATAGAATAATCTGAAAAATCCCCATAGTAATTGTTAGATAAAATACAAGATGAAGAACTAGGCCAATAAGTACAGGGTGAGCAAAAGTAAGCTTACAGCTGTGAGTACACAAAATGCAGAGTTTATTTGTGCATGATTATTTATTTATTGTATTATTTTCCGTATGAACAACTGTAAACCTACTTTTGCCCTACCCTGTATGGAAACACATATACTATATACTGTGTAACTTTCTGTAACTTTTGAATTTTACTATGTTGTCATGTGCAAGTATTATCTACTCAAAAAATTAAGTGTTTGGTGAAAATAGAGTAAAATTGAGATTTAAAAGAAATGAGGTCCTTAGAAAACCACACACAAAAACTAAAGGAAAAAGGGCCATGAGATACATGGTGGAAGAAGGGAAGAAAGAAGGAAAAGAGAATTATGAGAATTCAAGCTTCCGAAACTATGGAAGGCTCTGCCTCTTGTTCTCACCAGTGAAATTTCCAACTTGTGTTACACATGGGCCCATCTCAGCTTTGGGGGCCCACCTCAGCCTCAGGAGTGGCACCTGACCCTTGACTGCAGACTCCCCTCCTCTGTGAACTGCCTTGCTCTAACGCCTGCATGCTCTACAGCAGTTCTTCATCTCCCTCCCTGAAATCATCCTTCAAAGCTTTGGCAGTGGGCATTTCCCAGAGTTCAGGGACTTGTTGTCCTCAGTATTTCAGATAGATTCCTGATATCGTAGCCTGTTCACTTTTTAGTTGTAAATGATTCATAAAACTACACTTCCAACATTTGTCTACCTTCTGTAATTTGTTTCTTGCCCCTTTCTCATTCTTATTACCTTCCAACATATACCCATTCTCTGATTGCCTACAGAGAATTTCCACCCAAAATATTGAACTTAATCTTCCTGATCTCTCCTGCTTTCCTGTTTTATATATGTATATGCACTGCTTTCAAAACTAATGGTCAGATTTCTCAAAGTTAAGATTTTTACAGCTATCTTTATATCTACCCCCTCCTTCCATCTTTCCTGCATCCAAGAATAGTGTTCTATATCAGATGGTTGCCAAATAAATTCTTGTTGAATATTATATTTTTATGAATATACAATTCATTCCTTACATAAGTATCAGATTTAATATATAATTTGATATGTATAATAGGATATAGGAATTTTAGTTATAAATTATTAATTTATTTCTAAACTATTTCACCGTGGATTTGAGATAGTTTATGTTAGAATATTTTGTTTATATGCTTCCTCTCTCACTAGACTAAGCTTTTTGAGGCCAGTGCCTATGCACTATTTATTTTCATATTGCTAGGGACTGACTCCCTTAGGAGATTATAATAATACTAGGAAAGAATTCATATAAGAAAAAAGGAAATGCATGGTCGTAAGTATTTTCCAAAAAGGATTTTAACACTTAGTAATAATCCTTTTCTAAGAAAAGAAATGGTTTGTATTCACATTGGGTTAAGGGATCTGTCACTATTGTAACAGATGAATGAAGCCCACAAATTTAAATGTGCTATAAACGCAATTTTATTTCCCAATACACCATTGAATTATTATTGTAATTCTGTAAGACAGGCTGAAAGCTTTAACTTGAGTCTTTTTGATGATTCCCAGTTCTCTAAGGCTATGCTGAGGTTTAAAGAGAAAAAAATTTGGTAGGGTTCGGGGTGAGAGAAGTTAGGAAACTAACATGGTGCTGAGGTCACTTCTCATATAAAGGTTACCTCTGAGAAATCCATCATGTCCTAGCATTATGGTCTTTCAGGTCTAGCTTCCTCACCTTTCTTAGAGCATAGAAATCTATCCACAAAGATCCCCATCCCCTCAGGAAGTTGTCTCCTTGGTATCGTTTTACCAAACCCCACACTCTCAACGGCATCGACAGGAAGCAGAGTGAACATGCAGATCTTTAGGATACCACGGACATCCCAGGCTTTCCCTTCTTCTTCCTCTTTCTTTGTTAACTTAAGGCAATCCTTCCTTCAAATATCCAGCCAAGACTCTTTCCTGTGCATTCACATGGACTTTGTTTTACTGATTTTACAAATTTTTCTCCATAATGTGGTTTAGATTTCTAAAACAAAAGCCAAGTTTTATGATTCCTCCTGGCCACATCCCTCTCCTGAGACAATGGGCCCAGAATGGAACACTTACTTGAATAGGAGAAGGGAAAGGAAAAAATACAATGTGAAGCTGAAAAACTAGGTTACTACATTAGTATATGATCCCACTCGGTTTTCCCCAGACCTTTCCATCATTTGTCTCTTGTCTTCCTTTTCCATTCTCACGTCATTGCACCCTTCCCCGGCACTTACCTTCTCACATTTGGATTTCAGCAATAGCCTCCCGAGTCTGCACTTCATCTGGACTTCCATCTTTCTTTTCCTTCACAAAAGCATTTATCATGCCTCTGTTTAATCTCCTGTTCTCTGCTGCAGAAAGTATAAATTCTCCTTTCAAGTTGAAAAATTTGCAAGTAATTTATTTCAACCTACCTTATTTTCACTTTATTCCAAGCTCTTACTTGGTTTCCTAAGAAGACCAAAACTCTCATTGCTACCCCCGCCCTGCTTCCCTTACTCATTCCTGCTTCTGTATTTCAGCTCCCATTGTTCCTCTCATCTTAACTGTCCTTAACCATTGTCTCTTATGGAAATTTTATCCAACCTTTAGGACCAATTCTAGAGTCACTGCCACACCCAGTTTCTCTGCTTCCCTTATGCACAGTAATTTCTCCATAATGCATGCATTATCTAATTTAATATTTAATTATGTATTTCTTGAATTGCATCTTATTTTACAAATTTTGTTATTTGATCCCTTCACTAACTGAAAGCTCCCTGAAGACTTTAACCTTTTTTTATTATGCCCAAAAAGGAACTTGACATGTAATAGACATGTG
The DNA here is from genome assembly GCA_004026585.1 of Noctilio leporinus. Taxonomy (NCBI): domain Eukaryota; kingdom Metazoa; phylum Chordata; class Mammalia; order Chiroptera; family Noctilionidae; genus Noctilio; species Noctilio leporinus. The sequence goes on from PVIW01000012.1 coordinate 1,129,996, forward strand.
GTAGAATGAAGATATGTTAAAAATTCATAAAATTTAAGCAATAATATAATCTTATGAATAGGAAAATACTCCCTCAAATAAAGCACAATGCTAATTAATAAAGTTAAGTTTCATACCTATAAGTGTAACATTTATATAACAAAAATAAAACATATATAATCACATAATGTGGACATTATGACTGGATAAGAATATATTAGACCATATTTCTAAAGCATTTGTCCATTTTTTTATGTAAACTAAAATGCATAAAGTATAAGCAAATAAGGAGACAATATTTTTTTTTTTAATTTTTATGTATTATTTCCAGAGAGAGGGGAAGTGGGAGATGCAGAAAGACATCAGTGTAAGGATGCCTTTCATCTGCTTCCAGCCATGGACCTGGCTGGAGAGCTGGCTTGCAACCTGGTTATGTGCCCTGGCTGGGAATCAAACCAGGGACCCTTGGGTTCGTGGGCTGGCGCCTTAATCCACTGAGCCACCAGCCAGCGCTGGAGACAATATTTTAAGACGACAGATAGATTTATCATCTTGAGTCTTTTTACAAAGCTATCAATTGCTGCCCTTCACAAAACTTGAAAAGCAAGAATTTTACCTATGTGATCTTTAGATAATCATAGAATGGATTTATAGGGCTACCAGACTGTTAAAGAAGAATGTGGAGTTCTGTAAATGTTTCAAATCAGTATAAAGTATTCAGCTAATGCCTTAAATATATAAACCATTTTCCCTTTACTCATAACTTCTCCCCTAATTTTACCAATGGCATTCTGTTAACCCAGTATCCTAAAACCATGATGATGGGAAGTATCAGTCACTTGTTTCCTTCTTACATTGCATGAGTTATTAAGCCAAGAGCAAAGCTGCATGATTAACTACTTGTCTTACTGTAAAATATTCCAATCATGTCCTCACTGCCAGAACTTTTTTATTTTTTGATTTATAATTTCCCAGACAAGCATATTATTAGCTTTACATCTCTGTGGTTAACTGCCAAATATGAACAATAAGTTATTGCATGTTTCAGCTTCTCTATTCTAAGTAATACTAGTTTCTACTTGGTGAAAAAATTTTCATGGGAAAGTGCTAAATATTAGTAGGAAAAATACTCCATTTTTAAAAATTAAGAATCCAAACTCACATCCTGGTCAACAATTAAATGTTATTTAGATGAATTTTCATTTCATATACTTTTGAGGTTTTCCATCTCACTGGATAATGTTTAGATCACTTTTTAAATTTAATTTTATTATTGTTGTATTACATCTATCTCCTTTTTACTCCCCTGTTCCCAAACACATTTTTAATGATCAAGTTAAATCATTAAAAAGAAAAAACAAAACTTAAGTTCTTATACTCTGCATCATCTTTGAAGAAATAGGTCTTCCTCAAGAAGATACTCTTTGAAACAGAAAGAAATTACTTCATCTTTTTTAACACTGATTTCTAAACAGTAGCCTGGAGACTATGCAGAAGCCTCAACTAAATTAGATGCCTTCCTAAAAATGCTGCCCAACTGAGAGATGCTGACCATCTCCTCCCCTGGTCACTAGCCTGATAGTGTCAGTCAAGTGTTACTATAAGCAGACTTGAGAACATCTACCTCTGCTGGTGAGAAAAGGCATTTTTCACCAAAGTTGCTTGAAGGCCTGGAGAATGTGAACTGGTATCAACCAGGTGAGCACGCCTGGAAGTGGCTGTTGGAGGCCCTAACTGGGCAGGGACCTGAATTTAAAACTGGATTAGGGAAAGTCTGTTGGTAGGGAGGCACTGTCTGCGACTCAGGATTTAATGCCTGGTAAGCGGATAGGCTGCTGGGATGGCTCCTGAGCTTTGGAAAAAATGATGACCTTTTATTAAATCAATTTGAGATGCTAGAACCGATCTAGTAGAGAATACTGAAAGGTAGCAAATGTCTCAGAAAGAAAGAAGGAACTTGTACCCTTTGCAACAACATGGATGGAACTGGAGAGTATTATGCTTAGTGAAATAAGCCAGTCAATGAAGGACAAATATCATATGATCTCACCCATTACAGGACAATAATGAACAAAACTAACAACAAGCAAAACAGAACCAAATATATGAATATAGTGAATAGGCCTTCAGTGGTCAGGGGGTAAGGGGTTGGGGAGAGGGGGGAGGCAGAGGCAAGAAAGGGGAGCAGCGTAGACAAGAACCTAGTATAAAGGAACCATGGGCATGGACAACAGGTGGGATTGACTTTGGGGGGAATGGGGGAATGGGGAGGGGGACAGAGGGGAGCAAAGAGGGGATGGATATAATACAACAACAATAAAATTAAAAAAAAAAAAGTTACCATGTTAGAATGAGTCTGTTACATAAGACCAGCTAACTTTTCCTTGGAAGTGTCTGGAGAACATTTCATTATCTATGGGTATAAGGAATGCACTGGCGAGACAGAGGTCACCAATACTGAGAATCTTAGTAGTGGGCTACAGGCTGAGATAGATGGCAGGACGTGCTGTGTAGAACTTGGCTTCCTTGTAGCAGTGGGTTTTACAGAATTCCAAAGAGACAGAGGCAGATGGCAGCATGAGGCAAGGTGCTTGAAATAAGTATAATTGGCAGCATGGTTGAGATAGCATTCAGGACACCCTGACCCACTGGAAACTATCATGATGACTAACAGAATATGGTTCATAAGAACAAGAAAAATAGATAATACACAAAAGATTTTCTTGATACACACATACATACATACATACATATAGAGTCAAGAGAGATCAAGAATGGATGAACAAAGGGATTATATAAGTTGCTTAATTGGAAATAATGGCAAGCTATTTCTCACCTATATTTCACTCCTGAGCCAGTTAGTTCTTAGCAAAGAACTCATCAATTTAAAGAGAAGTCAGATCTACATAAGACTCTAAATGAGAATAATAATTCTTTCAGTCCTTCCCCACACTGACCTCTGGTCATTTATCAGATAATCTTACACTGAGAAAAGGAAAACCAGGATATTTTGAGGGCTACTGAGTCTAGGATCTAACTCGCTTAAAGCATGGGGACCACAATACTACACCCACTACTGGTAAGATAGAAAATAGAGGATATTGCATCCCAGGTGGGATGACAGAGGTTAGTGACAATGGAAAGATTTGAAAAATTCAGGAAAGGCATTTCCCACTAAGAATCCATTTATTTTTTTGATGTATTTTATTGAGTTCTTCCAATTTTTTGCTCTTTGTCCCCTCCACCTGGTACGCCTATTCCCTCCAGCAACCTCCCCTTAATTCATGGCCATGGGTCATGCATATAAGTTCTTTGGCTACTCCATTACCTATACTGTTCTTATCATCTCCCTATTCTGTATTTACCAATTTATGCTTTTTAATCTCTGTACCTTTACCCCCATTTTCCCTCTTCCCCCTCCCAACTAATAACCCTCCAAATGATCTCCATATATATGATTCTGCTCCTGTTCTGCTAGTTTACTTAGTTTGTCATTTGGATTTGATTATTGATAGTTAGTAATTTATTGCCACTGTAATGTTCATAGTTGTTATCTTCTTATTCTTATATAAGTCCCTTTAGTATTTCATATAATAATGGCTTGCTGGTGGTGAACTCCTTTAGTTTTTACCTTGTTAGGGAAGGACTTTATCTGCCCTTCCATTCTAAAGGGTAGCTTTGCTGGATAGTAATCTAGGTTGTTAGTTCTTGCTTTTTCATCACTTTGAATACATCTTGCCAGTTCCTTCTTGCTTGCAAGTTTCTTTTGAGAAATCAGCTGATAGTCTTATGGGAACTCCTTTGTAGGTAACTTTCTGCTTTTTTCTTGCTACTTTTAAGATTATCTCTTTATCTTTCACCGTTAGCATTTTAATTATAATGTGTCTTGGTGTGGTCCTTTTGGGTCCAATTGTTTGGGACTATCTGTGCTTTCTGGACTTATATGTCTCTTCCTTTCACCAAGTTAGGAACGTTTTCTCTCATTATTTCTTAAATAAGATTTCACTTTCTTGCTCTTCCTCTTGTCATTCTGGCATCCCTATGATTCAGATGTTAGTACATTTAAAGATGACCCTGAGGTTCCTAATGCTATCCTTGTTGTTTATTTTTTAATTCTTTTTTTCTTCCTGCTATTCTGATTGAGTGCTTCTTCCTTCCTTGTGTTCCAAGTCATTGATCTGATTCTTGGCTTCATCCCCTCCACTATTGGCTCCATGTAGGTTTTTATTTATTTTACTTAATGCATCCTTCTTGCTATCGTTGTGCATGAAGGTGAGGCATGTTTACCTATGCCTCCATCTTGACCACCCATTAAGAATCCATTTAGCCCTGGCTGATGGCACAGTGGATAAAGTGCCAGCCTGCGAACCCAAAGGTTGCTGGTTCAATTCCCAGCCAGGGCACATAACCAGGTTGCAAGCCAGGTCTCCAGTGAGGTCCTTAGCTGGAGGCAGGTGAAAGGTAACCATACATTGATGTCTGTCTCCCTCTCTGCTTCTATCCCTTCCCCTATCTCTGAAAATAATAAATAAAATCTTTAAAAAATAATAATAATCCATTTAAATTCACTAGTATGGCCATAAAAAATTTAGAGGGTCCATGGTATATGACAGCAGACTCTTCAATTTATTTACTGCTAGTCCAAATTTTTGTCATTTTTATCTTTTCTGTCACTGTATTAAGGAAACTTGATCAGCTGGACATTCCAAATAACATCTCATTGGTCCAATATATTGTTAACATCATGATAAACAGACCTGATAAGCAGAAGGCAGCAACCATTCTGAATGTCCTGATAACATGCATGAGCTCCTAAAAGTGGGTGCTAAATACTCAAATATCAAAATATCGATATATCAATCAAGTGTTTAGAGGTCCAGGGGTCTTCAGCATGCTAAAACATCTTTTTCAAGATAAAGAACAAGTAATTGCACCTTTCAATTCCTACCACATAGAAAGAAGCAAAGCACTCAGACAGCTCTGTGAATACTATTTTAACTTATTTATCATGTCACTCAAAATAGGGCTTCATAGTAAGTTTACGCTGGAGTACAAATAATCCTGCTGCTTTAACCATACAACTAAATGAGATCCATAGTACTACAGGAATCTACATTAATCAGAATAATTAACATTATGTAAAGTCTCTAGCAAGACCCAATTAGAGTTATAACACAAACAATTGGGATCTGGATCAAAGTCATGTTATCTGTAGTAGAGGATTGATTCCTACTTAAAATCAATTTTTGCCTTGCTATCAGTCCAAGGTAGAAACTGAGAGTTTGACCACAGTGTAGCAAGTGACATTGACCATAACTGCATAAAGAACTAGATGCTCTTAGACCTAAGCAAGTCATAAGGTTCAAGTGAAAGATAGCGGTGAGGAGAAATTCTCTCAATGGGCAAAATTTGAGGAATTTTATGTGAAAAACGAACTGGCTGAATATAAGGATATATATGGACATACAGACATTAGAAAATGTTGGCTGATGGTCAGAGGCCAGGAAAGAGCAGGACTGGCAGATCAGAGATAAGAAGAAAGTCTTAGAAAGAAGCATTGTAAATGAGGCTGGGGAGAGCGCACAAAGATTGAGCATCCTTGAAACATACTAAATGCCCTCAGTAGAACATCAATTGCAGGAGACATACTGAACAACCAGGTAAATTGGATGACTTACCTTATCCAGTAGCTGTCTGCCAGCATTTGTAGTGGACCACGCTAGTACTTAATGGGCCCAAGAATGGAAGAGTGGCGGTGGAAGAAATGAAGCCTATTCACGGGCTCAACACCATGCCCCCCACCAATACATACACACACCCAAAACTAACCTGGGTAGCACTGCTGCTGAATTTATATGAAGTCTATCCAGGAAGTATCCAGCCATTTAATATGAAAAATAGAGATGTTTATTAAAGAAGATACAAGAAACACTTACATAAGACAATGATGCCTCAGTCCCCTTCAAAGTAGGCACTTTGGGACCTCACACAGTTCTCCCAGTCACCATCAGCTGCCCCATCATATTTTCCTGAATCTCATTGATGGTCTGAAATCTCTTCCCTTTTAAAGGTGATTTTGGCCCTGGCTGGTGGCACATTGGATAAGGCACTGGCTTTTGAACCCAAAGGTCGCTGGTTCAATTTTCAGTCAGGGCACATAACCAGGTTGCAAGCCAGGTCTCCAGCCAGCTCCATGGCTGGAGGCATGTGAAAGGCAATCATACATTGATGTCTCTCTCACACTCTCCCTCTCTCCTTACCCCTTTTTCTAAAAATGATAAATAAAATCTTTACAGGTGATTTTAGTTTTGGGAAAAGCCAGAAGTTTCAGCGTGCCAACTCCAGGTTGTAGTGGGGCTGAGTCATCTGGGTGGTTTGAGGTTTTGCCAAAAAACACTGCACAAGACGTGATGCATGGGTGGGCATGTTGCCGTGATGAAGCCGCCAATCACCAGTTGCCCATTGCTGCAGCCTTCTGAATCATTCAAGTAGTTTCCATGGAGGAATGTTCAAGTTTAGCACAAAATTTGATGCAAATTTGTTGTTCTTCTTTCTCAGTCCTTTTGAATGCAATGGCCACACGGTACACACGCCTACTGCCCCCATTAACTAAGAGAGACAAATCATCATTTTTAATGCATGCACATTCCAGCCCACTTTCCTTGGCTGCCAGATTACATTGATGTGCAAACTGTTCTTCTATTAATGATGGCTGCATTTTTCTAGACAGACCTAGTCTATTTTTGTCAATGAAAACCAAAGTTGAAACCTCTTCAAGGTCATTCCTCATGATAAGCTATCCCCTTAATGTCAAGTCAATAATAGAGGACCCTTTTCACTCAGCCAAGATTTAGGTATATTCTTATGCTGCCTGCATTATCTCAGGCCAACATAACTATCCTGAGGCTCATGATTTAGTAACATGAAATTCCACATAAAATTGCCTCAGATTTTCAAGCTAAACATGTACAACAGTGGGCACATAACCATAAAATCCACTAGTCAAAAGAATTGTATCATCTATAAGCTACGAGTTTGGTAGAGTATTAGGATAGGCACTTGAAGATATAGCCAAGGTACGAGATTGAAGGTGGCATTTAGTATGATTGAAACACTCTCCTTCATGATACTGTATATACCTGACACCAATTAGCCATTAAATTTTACTGAACTGAGGAACTAAATGGTAGAAGTAAAAGTGGTTCTTATCATAATCCCCAGAGAACTTCTTGGAGAATTTTGTGTTTCTTATCTGCACAAATCTAGGCTTTGTAGATTTAAATTTTCTGGTTTCCAGAAAAGGTATGCTTTCAGCAAGGGATCAAATATGGACCTCACTAAAATGAAGACTACAACTGTCAAAATGTTTGTGTTCTTTGTGCTGGTAGAAAAAGATGATTATTGTGCTGGTAGGAGTAACTGACTCCTATCACAGTGAGAAAGTAGAGATGATGCTACATAGTTGTGGAAGAAAAGAACATGTCTGCCATGAAGGCAATCCACTGCGTTATCAATTGGTATTCTACTGCACAATAATAATTATGAATGGGTAATTATAGCAACCATGTCATTTTAAAATCCTGGTACCAAGAGGCTTATACCTGTGGTCAAGCCACTAGAACAGTAGAGGTTCTGGCCAAAGTGAGAAGAATCTAGAAGGGATGGTAGAGGAAGAAATGATAAATGTTAGTTGTAAACCCAGAACCAAGAGCTATTACTTATCTCATTAAATACCTATTGTAAGTTTTCCTCCACAAATTGTGACCATCCAAAATATAGAAGGAGCCACTTTAAGATGGATTCATCTTAATGTGAGAACTAAGTGGATCTGAGCAGGGGAAGAGATGGACTGTAGTGGACTCAACTGATGTTCTCCCCAGGTCCCACTTACTGGTTTTGTGCACCCATCCTTTGGATTCTATATGCTTTGCTTCCCTTGTGGGTAGGTCAATCTCATTCAGAAGGCTGCCTTTTGCTACTGGAGACGTTTTGGTTGCACACACAAAGAACTAGAAATGCCTAGAATTCACACCTCACTGAAGGAGACCACAGTCAATGACTAACTTCTTTGCCAAGGTGGGACAATTTTTTAATCCTCACCTGAGGATATGTTTATTGATTTGAGAGGGTGGGAGGTGGGGAAAGAGAGAGAGAGAAACATTGATCTATTGTCTACCATATGTGCCCCAACCAGGAGTTAAACCCACAACCTAGGTATGTGTCTTGACAAGGAATCACACACACACCCTTTTAGTGCATGGAACAATGCTCCAACCAACTAAGCCACCCAGCCAGGGCTCAAAGTGGAACAGTTTTTAAGGGTGATTAGTTCTATCCATGGGATCAGGCAGAAGCTAAGACTTTGCCTGATATCTCACCTTTGCTTGGCCCTTACTTTTCCTCTTCTGTCATCCATATTCAATAGTTGTTTTTATGTGAATACTTTTGGAATAAATGCCTGGCTGCTTCTGGATAACCAAATTTGACACAGGGCGTTAAAGCATTTTCTTTTTTTTTTTTAAAGATTTTATTTCATTATTTTCAGAAAGAGGGGAAGGGAGAGAGGTAGAGAGGGAGAGAGACATCAATGTATGGTTGTGTTTCACCTGCCTCCAGCCACAGACCTGACTGGAGACCTGGTTTGCAACCTGGTTATGTGCCCTGGCTGGGGAATCGAACCTGCGACCTTTGGGTTCGCAGGCTGGCGCCTTAACCACTGTGCTACCAGCAGGGCTCGGGTTAAAGCATTTTCATACAAAAGTTTACTTTGAAAATGCTTTTGGGGAGGGTAATCAAATAAAAATTAAAAAATAATCAGGAATTTTTTCAAATGATATGGAAAATAAATGTGACAAACTATCTTGATAAAATATATGTGTCACAAAAAATTTCCCCCCAAAATGAAAAATATAAAGTATATCTACATTAATACAAAAGCAAAAGCAAAATTTGGGTCATACAATGGATTTTGGGGAAAAAAACCTAAGAGATGTGAGAATTACAATAGAGCTTGTCTTGTTGAGGGAAAAATAACTATTAATCAATTTAATTAATCAACAGGATAAATAACCATGTGTAGGGCTTTTAAGTTAAGGGCAATCACTGTGCAAAATAGAATGTATTACTTTTAACAAGCAGAAGAAAACTATCCAATAGATGGCAAGACTGGAGAAAAAAATAAAGAAAAGGACATTCAGTTTGGATTACAAAATAAGATCCTTCTACATGTTGACTATAAAAGATAGTTTTAAGACTAAAAGTTTCAGAAAGTTGAAAATAAAATGAAATCCCAAAAAACTGTGGCAGCAATCTTAATATTCTCTACAAAAGAATTTTATGCTAAAAAGATCATTAAAAACAAGGACATTATATTCTTATAAAAATAGCAATAAAGAATATATATCCATGAAAAAATAGAATAAAAAATTTTTATAAATATACACTCAGATTATACTAAGCAGCAACACAGTGCAAAAAGTGGATAAATCAATAGTTAAGTAGATTGTAATAAAACTTTCTCAGAAATGATAAGTCAAACATAAAAATGAGCAGAAATATTCGAAACCTGAACAATTTAAGCATATATAAAATATATGAAATACATGTGAATAAAAGAGAAAACATATTATTTTCAAACACCTGTTACTATATGAAAAACAAGTAGGTGCTGAACTACAAAGAAAACCTCAATTCATTTCAAAGGACCAATATCAATATTGGTCCAAAGATTCTTTTATTCTAATGCAAAAAGAAAACCTACACATTGGGAATCCACAGAGCTTAAAAATAAATCCAGCACAAGAAATAAGAAATGCCCTGGCTGGTAGCACAGTGGATAAGGCGCCAGCTTGTGAACTCAAAGGTCGCTGGTTCGATTCCCCAGCCAGGGTACATAATCAGGTTGCAAGCCAGGTCTCCAGCCAGGTCCCCAGCTGAAGGCAGGTGAAAGGCAACCATACATTGATGTTTCTCTCCCTCTACTTCTCTCCCTTCCTCTCTCTCTGTAAATAATAAGTAAAATCTTTAAAAGAAGAAGAAGAAGAAGAAGAAGAAATAGAGTAATAAATCCTCAAATAAAAAAGAATGTAACAAATAAAAGGGTAAAAGTGCAACAAAAATAATTTTTTAAAAAAGAAGATAATTCTTTTAAATATTTTTAGATACAGTATGTATGATCAGACTTATAAAAGTTATCTGTCACGAAATACAAAATGAAAAAGGGACTTTATTACAAATAAAAATATTTAATAATAAGGCAGTTTTTAGATCAGCTATATGCTAATGAATCTTAAAACACAGAGGAAATGCATAGTTTTGCTTGAAAGGGTACAAAATGATAAGTTACACAAACAAATAAAAGATATGGAAACAAAAATAAATACTAAAGAAATTAGAACGTGGTAATAAAAAAAGGTTCAAAGTCTATAAAATAGGTTTTTTCTCTTCCCTTCCAAGACTAACATCTTTAATAAAATATTTTAAATTTCCTTTCAGTATTATCTAGGACCTTCAATACACTTTTAAATATTATGAGCAATAGTGAAATAATTGTCCTGTCCCCCATCTTAAAGGTAGTGTATCTAAGATTTCTCTAGCAAGTTTTAATATATATTTATCAAGCCCAGAAAATTTATTTCTTTTAGGTTTATAACCGTTTTTTATCACAAATATGTTCTGAGCTTTATCAAACGCTTTTCTCCTATATTATATATAATTTAAATGATTTTATACTTTTCTTAATGTGATTTACTCATAAATTCTCTGATGCCAAAGCATCTTCACATTCCTGAGATAAACCCTACTTGACTATGATGTGTTTTTTATTCATGTTATTTATAATGTATCATTTTATTCACTATTACATATTAACTGAAATGTTCATTTGAATTATGTGATCACCCACTAGAACAATGTACAGTGTCAATAGCCTCTTAAAACTAATAAGAGATTTCAGAAAAATTATCAAATACAAGACCAATTTCTTCTACATTATGATGTTACTTAAGGGGTGGGTGGCACTGGGCTGGGGCTAAGGGGAAGTGAAATTGGTGATTCATTCAGTTTGACTTGAGAGAAGTATATTTGTAGTTCACAGTCACTCCCACACGTAGTAAAGTAGCTGCTGGTTTTCTCAGAATAGAACTGACTTCAGGAATCTACTATAACCCACTGTGTTGACCCACCTGTCATTGTGACACAGAGCTTAGGCAGAGTGCCCCCTATCACCTAGGAGGAAGTATTTGCATAAAGGAAGGAAACCAAGACCTCATTCATACAGAGCCAGAAATCTGGGGAAAATTCTGCCAATCATCATATTTATAAAATTGTAGGCAACGGATCAGTTCTCGTCAATGCATAAACAAAACAGAAGCAATCTCCCGTCAGGAATATATGTGATAATCCATGTAATATAGTTACAGAGGCTCTACATATTTTTCCCTTTTTAAGCTTTGCAAAATAACATTCATCATAATTCCTGTGTTTGTAGGACAAAAACCTATTAGCTGCACTAGTGGCTGTGAGTTCATCTGTGTGTGATCTTCCTTGCATTCCAATTATCAATAACCACTTTTGACTAATCATGCTAGGGATGTAATTACCTTTTTATTCCCCCTATACGTGGAATAGATTACAAAATTGACTTCCCTTGAAGGTGTGATTAAAAGTATGTAGCAACTTCCAGTTTCAACTCTGACATGTAAAGGCCTTGAAAACATCACTTGCATCCTTTCCGTAAGAAAGCAAATACAACAAATTGAAAATCAGTGACTTCTTTGGCCTGTCAGAGAACTGAAGTTGCAAGACAAACTGCCACTCCAACATCTGGAGAGACAGGAGAACACAGAGAAAGAGAGCTGAAATCAGTTTACCTGGGGAAGAAAGTGTTAGAGTCATAAACTGGTAGGAAATTTTACAAGGTAATTTTGACAAATTTATGGAGGCTGGGTATGTAGTAGCTTGAGAGTAAGAAACTCCAGGGGTCTGTATATTTAGAGGCTCCCACCTCTAAGAACCCCACCATGTTCTCATGAAAAGCCAAGAAAATCACCTCACGTCTTTCACAGTAAGAGGAGAAAAGTAACCATTATGAAATATGCCTATTGCATTCACCATTAACAAAAAACTACTTTCCAGTGAAAAAGACTTTACTATAGATTTATAAGCAGAAGGCAATTATCCAACTTATAAAACTCATAGTACATTGACATAGGTCCAGTAAAATACCTAGGTATAATCATAAGTTTATAGAACACTACCCCTCCTCTAATCCCTACTACCATATCAAGAGGGTTGAATATAACAGCAGTGATTAAAGCTTGAAGAGCTGCAAGGCAAAGGCTCTATTTTAAGAAGGACTTCTTAGGGAAACCCAAAGACAACTGCAGAGCCAAAACAAAAACACTAGAGAAATTTTAAGCCCATGCACCTAAATCTATAAAATATAAAGGTTGCAAGCCAGGTCTCAGCCAGATCCGTAGCTGGAGGCAGGTGAAAGGCAACCATACATTGATGTCTCTCTCCCTCTCTCTCCTTACCTCTCTCTCTAAAAATAATAAATAAAATATTTTTTAAAAAAGCACTAAATATGGGCAACTCCTAGCCAGAATAACAGAGAACTTCACAATAAAGTCCTATTTATCTCAGTTCCTATTACCTGATACATCATGTCCAGCTTTTAATAACAACAATAAAGAAAACTTTAAAGCTTTTAGTCATATTTAAAAAACAGAATAAAAACACAGGCTGAAAAACAAAACAACTATCAGAACTACAGTCAGATATGGAATTCCACAGACTGGAATTCTCAAGGAATACAATGTGAATAGTATGATAAGAGCTCTAATGGAAAAAGTAGACAAAATGCAGAAACGAATGGATTGTGTATATTTCATGCTATTGAATTAGAAGATTATTTATTGTTAAGATGTCAAGTTTTCTCACTTGGATCTATAGGCTCAATACAATCCCCATCAAAACACCTACAATCTATTTTCTCCATACTGACAAACTAATTCTAAAGATTATATGGAAAGTCAAAAGACCCAGAAGAGCTAACAAAACGCTGAAGAATAAAGTTCTTCAGTTCAAAGCTCAGAACACTGAAAAAATAGTAATGAAGAGAGTATGGTATTGGTGAAAGAATAAATACAAAAAACAATGAAAATAGATACACACATGTATATTCAACTAACCTTTAACAAAGAATTAAGGGCAATTCAATGGAGAAAGCATAGTCTTTTCAAGAAAGAGCAATGAAGTTCACATGAAAAGAAAAAGAAAAGTATCTGTAGTTGTAACTGTCTAACTTCAACACTGCCACAGGTGCTAGTAATTGAACCCATCTCTGATTTGTATTTCCAATATCAAGCCCTTCAGACTGTAAGAGTGGAAAATTATAATGGGAAATTGCAACCTATCTCACCATTCTTTTGTGGAGGCATTAGAAATTAGTTGTTACATGACTGTAATTAACTTGGCCTACATGGGTAATCACAAAAAAAAAAAAAAAAAAAAGGAAAGTACCCTTATTGAGGGATTCTATCCTTCTAGAGTGCCTTTCTCAGGAATAAATATAGACCATTCAACCTCTACCAAATAATAAGCAGAAGTGATCTTTGTACCATGAGAATATGTCCCTGTTGTTGCTAACAACAAAACAGTAACACTAAAAATTTATTTTGTCTGGACAGCATACTAAAGTCCAGAATTTATAGACAACATACTAAAAGTCCAGGTTCAACTGGAAGAAAAACATTACTGTAGTTTACCAAAGATTTAAGTTAGAATGTGTATCACTGATGCTCAAAAAATATTATGGATGTATGTTTTGAACTGGTCCAGACTAATTAGACTCTGAAAACTGTTAAGTTCTTTTGATAATTATCAATACCCTCAATCAATCTTAAATACATTGGTGGACATTAGTACAACTATACCAGGTTTCTTTTAGTTGGGATTTGCTTATTTTTCTCCATGCTTTTACTTTCAAAATCTGTGTCTTTATGCCTTACATGTATATTTTGTATCTAGCATATAGCTCATTTTATTTTTGTTGTATTTGATTTTTCAATCTGGTAATCTTTGCCTTTTACCTGGAGGAGTTTGGTCCATTTGTTTTCATTATGATTAGCCACACTTCTTTCTAAAAGAGTTTTAAACATGTAGGTTATGATTTTTATGTTGTTTATTAATTGTGTGTTAACTATGAAATTCATTTTTTATAATGACAGGACATTGGCACTGATAATGAAGCACTGTGATAATGTGATTAAATGAACTCTTCATCATTTCTATGGAAATTACCCAATTCCAAAACAAAATATTCCAAATATATTTGTAATAGCTTCATGGCCAAAATATAAGGTTTGCTTTGATTATGTTATCCAGCACTGTTTATTTGATTTGGGTTACTTTTCCATTATTTTCTGCTTGCATAACGAGAGCTAACATCTCAGTACACAGCTGAACTATATATAGTATGTTGTCAATTATTCTTAATTCAGTAAAGATGTAAACCACAAGCATCAATAGCTTGTATTAGCTTCACCTATAAATTTTCCAGACCAATAATGATAATAAAAGTTAACAAAAACAGCACATACTATATGCCAGGCATTGTTTTACTTACTTTACATAGTTTAGCTCATTTAATACAGTAAGCCAACTATCTTGTGATAATATATATCAAGTGATTTTCTATTGTTTTAAATTCTTCCCATCTCAGAAATTATGAACTCTCCACTCTCCAACTATAAGTGTAGCTTTTTACCTCTTCTTCTCTATGCCCTTTCTCCTTGTTTTAGGAACAGACAATGTTATGACCTGAATGTTTGTGTCCTCCCCAAATTCGTATGTTGAACCCCTAACCCCCAGTGTCATAGTCTTAGGAAGTAGAATCTTTGGGTGGTTATTAGGTCATGAAGCCCTTATGGATGATATTAGTATCTTTTTAACAGAGACCCCAGAATGTTTTCTCTTGCTCCTTCCATGTGATGGACATAGCAAGAAGACCGTAGTCTAAGAACCAGGAAGTAGGGGCTCATTAGATGCCAAATCTGCCTGAATAAAAACCACCACATAAATTTTTGATCTGTAATTTCAAACAAGCATTTTCAGAAATGTCTTCTCTGACCATCATCTTACCTAAAATAAGACACTCACACACAATATACACACATACTACCACATCCAATGCATATACAACATATCATACAACAGAAAATACACAATCACTTGATGCACATACAACATACATGTGCCACACACAACATAACACACAATAAACAACCTACTTACACAAACACACACAGCCAGGCATATAAATGAATATACCTAAACCATACATTATTTTCTCCATAACATTTATTTAGTATCTGAAATTATACAATTGGTTATACTACTAATTAAATACCTGTGTTCAATAGAATGTTTGCACTACTGGAAAGGGGAAATGGCCCAGCTGTAGTTGCTAGAAAAAAAAATTAAGTCTGACAGAGTGATTAACGATTCATCCATTTATTTAGTCATTTTTATAAAATGAATTACTTTGGGCTCAGAAGCGGAGAGGCAGGAAGGTAGGAGAGAAAATGTTGCTGTCCTTGTGATACATTCTAGCACTTACATATTTAGAACTTTAAGTTATACACTCACTCAACTTAAACTTCAACATTAAATAAAGCTTATTGCACTTTTAATAGTAGACACTGGCTCCTCTGTTAAAGTCACTGGACAAATTGCTTATCTTCTGAACCTCAGTTTTTCAACCTGTAAAATGGAGAATCATAATCTTATTTCACAGAGGTGAGGTGATAACTAAATTAATTGGTAGAAAACACACAATAACACCTCAAACAGAGCTAAGTGTTGAATATACATTCATAGAGACTTACTATAATTTAGACTCTTCTAGGATGGTCAGTATGAAACTAATTTTAACCATTCAGAGTACTTAGTTTCAATTCAGTAAAATATTTTAAATTGACTCAGGATTAACTAAAATCTATATTATTATAAATAGTATAAAACTCATGGACAGGCCCTGGCTGGTATGGCTCAGTGGACTGGTGCTGGCCTATGAACCCAAGGGTAGCTGGCTCGATTCCCAGCCAGGACACGTAACCAGGTTGCAAGCCAGGTCTCCAGCCAGGTCTGTAGCTGGAGGCAGGTGAAAGGCAACCATACATTGATGTTTCTCCCCTTTTCTCCCTCTCTGCCTCTCTCTCTTCCTCTCTTTCTGGAAATAATAAATAAAATCTTTTGATTAAAAAAAAAAAAAAAAAAAAAAAGACTTGTTGACTTAGGTCATTACTTCATCTTCTGTTTGTAGACTTTTATTACATTTATACAAATAAGCTCTATTTCTTGGATACTTTCATGAACTCACACCTCTCACATTTGAAGTTAAGACTGTTCCAGAGGGTGAATTTTGCAAGCCAATCAGTTAGTACCAAATGCAGTGACTTCATATTTGGGGAAAATTGACATAATTTTAAAAACAGTTTTTTTTTTTCATACGCCATGCCTGGCACTAACTTCAGAATGCCCTAGATTGTTCTGAATCATTTCATGGCAAACTTAGTTTCTGTATTACCTCACTTTCTTCCCCAGAGGATGCCTTTTTTCTGTTAAAGCTAAAGCAGACATTAAAATTTCAGCAGGGAAAATATGACTCTTAATTTTTACAAAAGCCTTTTCAGTCCCAACCATTACAGTTTTGGTTACAGTTACTGCTCATGAAGTACAAAAGGTTCTTTTCAATTCAGTGCAGTTCAACATTTATTGGTCATCTTATTAACACAAACTGGCTTAAATTTAAGGATTACAAAGGTGGCTAAGTATTCTCTGCTACCCAAATAGTCATCAACTAAAAGGGAGTAAAAATACGGAGAGAGAATATCAATACAAGCACTGAGGACTATGGCTCAGCAAAGGACAGGAACCTCCTTAATTTCTACTTTTCAAAAGAAACATACATTTTTCTTTTCAAATTGATATTTTTCTCTTACAAGTCCCTACTGGTTAAAATTTCCTTATACTTGTCTTTGAACTAGGCTTTCTAGAAATTTGTAAACAATAAGTCTCTAAATAATATTCCTTGTGAATGGCCATGAAAAAAGTATCTGATAAGACATATAGCAGGAACATACTCTGAGGGTGTCAGAATCATGTGAAACCAAATTCAGTGAGATGCTTCAATATTAAGAGCACAGAAAGAATGCATTTGACAGAAAACACACACACACAAAAAAAAATAAGAGAAATAATAAGAAAAAATTTTTTAATTAATCAGTTCTTTAATTTTTTTACCCTATAAGCAAAAACATCTCCATCTCAGGAAATGCCATCAATCTCCTATGTGACAAAGGTCATGGCATGGCTTCCAAACACCTGTTTTGAACATTTTTTTTTTTTTTTTTTGGAGCAATGGGACAATATATTGACTTTTCCTGTGAGCACACAAGTGAAGGGAATTTATCCTTGAAATCAATTTCATTTTGTTCAAGGAAATGTCCTGTGTAGTAATAGGAACCAACCTGCAAAACTCTATCTGGGAAAGCAGTCATAAAAGAAGCCTCAGGTCAAAGGACAGTTATGAATTTAAAAAAATATTTGACTATAAAGAAACTTTAATATAAAAAATGTCACTCATAGTACATGAGTGACAAGGCATGTAGTAGGGCTCAGATTTCACTAGATATTTAATTAATTAAATTGTCACTTCTCACATATCTTTTTCTTTTCTAATAGCAATCTATCCGAAAGTTTGGATGCTTTCGGGGGAAGATTCGGATTCCTATAATTACTCAAGTTCCTATAATTACTCAAATCCCTGTGGCCCAATTTTACCCCTTTTTAAGTTATTTTTTTTAAGATTTTATTATGTTTTAGAGAGAAGGGCAGGGACAAAGGAAGAAACAGAGAGAAACATCAATGTATGGTTGTTTTCCACCTGCCTTCAGCTGGGGACCTAGCTAGAGACCTGGCTTGCAACCTGGTTATGTGTCCTGACTGGGAATCAGACCAGTGACCCTTGGGCTCGCAGGCCAGTAACAATCCACTGAGCCACACCAGCCAGGAGCCCTTTTTAAGTTTTAAGATCACTCTAACAAATTGACCATTGCCTTGAAACAATCTTTAATGAATTCTCCCTCTCATATTTACAGACAAGCTCCTAACCACTTTCATGGAATAATTGAGAAGTCCCATTTCTAGAGCATGTCTTGTTCATGATTGCGTTGCTAATTTGATAATTTAAAAAATTATCAAAAATTCATATTTTCCTCTATTATATGGAGGGCACAAAATTAAAGCAAAGTTGGGGTCCTAAAGAAATTCTTCAGCCTTGGCTGGTGGTTCAGTGGATAGGCGCCAGCCTGTGAACCCAAGAATCACTGGTTCACTTCCCCATTCAGGGCACATAACCAGGTTGCAAGCCAGGTCTCCTGCCAGGTCCATACCTGGACGCAGGTGAAAGGCAACCATACATTGATGTTTCTCTCCCTTTCTTCCTCCCTCACTACCCTTCTCTCTGAAAATAATGAATATTCTTTTTAAAGAAATTCTTCAAAAAACATTTTTTGTCGCAAGACTTAAATAGAGCTTTTTCACTTGCAAATCTTCTAAGATGAATATTCAGCATTTACTGTAACATGTATTCTCCAAATTAAAAGTGTACAATCAGGTTAAGGGAGATGTGAGCTAAAGAAGCCATGAATGAATAAATATAAACAGATAACAATCAGCAATGTATAATAGTTTACAAATTGTCTTTTCACACTATGTACCTCTTTAAAAATATTTTCCAAGCAAAAGAGAAAGAAGCACTTTACTCTTAAATAAACTTAATAAGATATATGACCACTTAGAAGATTCAATCGTCAAATATGCTCTGAGAATGAGAATCTGAACAAATGTAAATAAAATATTATATACCAAGATAAAGGTGTATCCAAATATATTTTAAAATATATACATTTGTATTCACATATATGAAGTAAATGAATTGTAGGAAATTCACATTTCAAGTCAATTAAAGTAAGAAATAGCATGAGAAGGCCCATATTTATTTTAAAATAATCTACAGATATATATTAAAGTATAAAATGTAATTACTGAGATAATTTAAATGAACACAAAATAAGGTATTGAAACAAGTTATTTCTATACCAATCTACTTTATAAAATAGCATTCCTTAATAACTATATTTTGCTAATAGCATATAAGTTCCATCTTATTTATTGAACAATAATGTATGTAGATTATAACTACTTTATTAATTTTATTATTGTTTTCTTATCTTCAAAATGGGGCGAATGGCTTCTGTCAACTAACATGATTTGGTGTTTGTTTATAGTATATGACATCTGTCCTGCAAGTATTGAGCACAAACTGCTTTAATTCTATTGACACATTGGCTCAATACTTTTGGATCAGACCTCGTAGGTTGTACACAGTTTATCAGTGTTTAAATTTATACAGAGAATATTAATTTTTCAAATTAGTCTAGCTTTTAGGATAATAGGGGAGTTTGCCCAGAATAGTATTATCAATTATTACAATAATAGACTTACACATCTGGAAAATAAATTATGCCTATTTTAGCCTAAGATCTTACCTCAAGATAAGTCCAAAGTGGTTAATAAGCAACACAATTCAATAAAAATGGTGATATTTAAAAATAATTATTTAGACATGTGGAATTGAACAGAAACTTAATAAAAAGGAAGAAGTTTTCTTCTGCATGACCCCTTCTACAGGCATGTTAATGAAGTTCCAAGTGTAGTAGAGGTCACAGAAACAGAAAAACTGCAACCCTTCCTTTGGGAAGATTTAAACTCAGCCCAAACTTCAACTTGGCTCTCACTCTTCTTGTCCTCCGCAGGGAGAATGAGACCTCTTTGCTGTTTTCTATTTTTCTGGCACACAGAGTAACTTAATTAATCTAGTTTTTCCACAGTGTGTGCAACCAATGCTACCTTTATGATTTCAATAAAATATTATACTTTGTTTATTCTTTGATTCTCCTTTATTCACTACTTGAATGTTTTATGCTTATCATCTTTACATTTTGTATGTTGATTAGTATTGGTACTTAATCACCTTCTAAGATGCATTTTAAATTCTGCTTCTCTATGTCCTTTTCTAGCCTCACTATCAATAATGAAGAACTAATATAATTATTTCATCACCAAATATACTGTATCTACCATAGTTTACCCAACATAAGATCTAAGAAGATAAGGCCTCCACTCTAAATTATTTGGCTAATTTTTTAAATCAAATTCTGTATATGTTTTTAAAACATGGCAATTATACATATATGTAAGCATAAAGTACCGAGGGAGCTCAGCAAGGAACAAAATCAGTCTGTAAAGTTCATTCCTGTCTCTCTCTGATAGAGCATTTTAAACATGCAATAAAAAAATAAAGCATTCACCTGAAAATGGCATAAGGTTATATGTCAATTATACCTCAATAAGAAAAAAAACCACAGCATTTACTCATGCAACCTGTGCTGTTTTAGACACTTAGGACAGCAGAGAGATGGTCCTCCTGAGAGATATCATAAATGATTTCTGTATATATACAAACAGAGACTGACCTGGGAGGAAGGGACGGAGGGAACATCAGGAAATGGGAAGGGTGGTCAAAGAAGGCATCCTTAAGGAGGTGATCTTTGGTAAGAACTAAGTGATGAAGAGAAGCAGGTATATGAAGATCTGCCTTCCAAGCAGGGGGAACAGTCCTGAAGTGAAAACCAGCCATCATAAAGAGGGCCATTGTGCCAAGTGTGCAGTGTGAGAGGAAGAGAGCCGCAGAAGAGACCCGTGGGGGGCGTGCTTGCATGAGTGGGCAGGGATTGGGCTAAACATGCACTTACAGCAATGATAAATGGTCAGATTTTGTACTAACTACAATGAAAAGGCATTAGAAGATCTCAAAGTAGACATATGGCATTATATGATTTATGTTTTTATTTTTATTTCATCTTTATTGCATTTTTCATTATTATTTAGTCCCCTTTTCCCCCCTTACTCCCAGCAATCCCCACACTTTGTCCATGTCCATAAATTCTTTTTTCCTTTTTGCTGAGTCCCTCCAGGCTCTAACCTCCCCCACCCCCAGCTGTCATCCTGCTCTCCATCTATGAGTCTGTCTACATTTTCCATGTTAGTTCAGTTTGTTCATTAGATTCCACATATGAGTGAAATTATATGGTATTTGTCTTTCTCTGACTGGCCTATTTCACTTAGCATAATGTTCTCTAGGTCCATCCATACTGTCGCAAAGGGTAAAATTATTTTCTTTTCTACAGTCAAGTAGATTTCTGTTTTTAAAAATTTATTGTTGTTTATAAAATAAATTTCGGACATATAGGCTTTTAAAAAGGAAAACAAAATTAAGAACTAGGTGCTCAGTACATTCACTAAAGGAATTATGTTCCCTTTGATTTCATAACAATGTGTAATAGTAGAGCAGAGCAGAGAATAGCACTCAGACTCATCCGTATATTTCCTCCCTTCCAGTCTTTCATTCTCTCATTCATTCATTCTGCAAATATACTCTACGCACCTTTTACTTCTAGGCACTGATGCTAACCAGCAGGGCATAAGATTATCCCCAGAGCTTCAGACAGTTTTGATCCTAGAAAATGCTAATGGAAGAACCACTGAAAAATTCCAAACATCCTATCTCAAGGTATATCAAGCAGCTATGATCTAATATTGTAAATTAGGTATCTTCTGGTTCTAATATTCTATGATTCTATAATAGTCCTATTATTTGGGGAGAGTTTTTTTTTAATTACTTTGGGGAGTAATATGCAGAAAGAAATATAGAAATATGGGGATACCTTTTATTCATCATATTTAAAAAAACAACTTTTTAATAAAATTATCATGGGCAAATGACAAAGATTCTAGAAATTTTTTTTCCAAGATCATTTTTATCTTCTCCTTCAGAGAATTTATCTGTTCTGGTATATTTAGAATGCCCAAATTTATATTATCAATTCAATCTTAAGGATAAAATAGCTTAAATTTTAAATTGGAATTTAAATTGCAATATAAGCAATTTGGTCTTATAACCATATGCATCATTTGTTTGAAATCTGTTTGGGGCTGTTACATTATTGCTTATTCCTGTTATATTCTCAGGAGAAGAATATATAATTAGCTAGAGATCTGAATTCCCATACCTCAACTACATACATATTAAGATCATTAATTAGGTCATTAATGAAAACAAATGCTATTCCAATCTAAACTGAAGATCATTGCAATGGGAAATGTTAATGTCTAATGACCTGCCAGCATTAATGAGTTTAATAATTCTAAGTATATCTGAAACCTGGAAGAAAGATATTATTGCATCAAGAAGCGAGATTCCATCAACACATTTTTGTCTCTCATTAAATTTCATAAAACCTGGAAATACTGTGAAGCATTTTTGAACTGTGGAAACACATTAGTCAGCGGAGGCACACTAGGCCTATCATTCTAATGAGCAAGATGACTGAGTGCTGGAACAGAAACAAGTTCTTATGGGTTTCCTGGATCTCCAGGGCCTGCCCAAAATTTGGCCAGCCAAGCCAGAAACACTGCCTAAACAGAACATAATGTTGTAAAATGAATGCCCAGAGGATGACTCTGTTTTTAAGTACAGGCTTGCCACCTTAGCAACACCAGGCCGAGGAGCTCACCAGCACAGACCACAAGGGCAGGCGCCAAGATGGCTTGGTCCTTCAAGCCAAGACACGTATGGCTGCAGCAGAACATACCTATGTGGTATGACTTGAGAGTCACCAAAAACAGGCCTAATAAATAAAATATTTATTTTTAGTAAATACAGTCAAAGTGATTGAAGCTACCAAATTTTAGCAACATTTTTTCAGAATCAAAGAGTAAATAACTATAAACCTGATTGCCCACACCTCCTAATGAAGAAAAGGCCCCAAAAGAATAGAACAGAAGAAAACTTAGAATTAATGTGAATCAAGTCAAATCCAGTTACTATTGACTAGCAAGGTATGGCCATAGGATTGGGATGGAGGAAGTAGGGAAATATCATTATGAGATAAGAGCTATAGTCAGAGAAAAGCCAAGCATTAAAACTTGGGATAAAAAGCTATCCCAACAGACTGATGGTTGCCAGAGGGGATGAGGGTTGGGGAACTGGGTGAAAAGTAAAGAGAATAAGAAGTACAAATGGTAGCTACAAAATAATCATAAGGATGTAAAGTACAGCATAGGAAAGATAGTCAATAATATTGTAATAAGTATGTATGATGCCAGTTGGATACTAGAAACATCAAAGTGAACACTTTGTAAGGTAATGATTGTCTACTATGCATTATACCTAGAACTATAATACTGAATGTAAACTGTAACTTTTAAAAAGTGATGGATGGAAGGAAGGGAGGGAGGGAGGAAGGAAGGATGGAAAGAAGGAAGGAAGAAAGGAAGGAAAGAAGGGAGAGAAAGAAAGAAACTATCCAAACATAGTGGCTGACTACTCTCAAAAGTCACAAGAAAATGTAATATAGGCCTATGGTCACTTTTATCCACCCCAAGGTTAGTGATCTTAACCATCAGTTCCCAAAGTAAGTCCATTTTACAGTCTAACTGCTTATAAAAAGTATATAAGATCAAAGGTAAGAATAGGTAGTCAGTACTTAGAAGCCATTTCTCTAAATGATTTAGCAAATTTATAACAATTTATTTATTTTTGGGATTCATTAAAATTGAACTATTTTCATGTTTTGAAAATGTCACTTTGGGATGAGATGCTAATTTCTTAAAATAATAAACTTTTCCTTTTGGTCAACAGGTTTGTTTAGTTTAAATGTGAGTTTATTAAAGTTGGCTTTAAAGGCTATCATTAGTCATGGAAATCAGTGGTTGCTATTTTCAAAGATTTTTTAAAACTACTTATTTTTTAAATGTATCCAAAGCAACAGCACTACTTTGAAAGTAACAAATGCTCTAAGCCTTAAATTTGGCTGGACCTTTTAAGATGGTGTTGAGGTGCAGGTCTGAAGTGCAGGTAGGATGCCAGGACACCTCCTAATCCTGTTCTTTGTGCACAACATCTGACACACATGCTACATGGGGAATTCAATTTAATTTGGGCTGTATGTCTGTGAGAATTATGGAGGACGTCTCTGACTGGTGTCTATGGTTCCAGTGACACAAATTTAAAATGAGAACCCGATGCTTGCATTAAATCAAGGAAATGAATTTGCTAGACAAATGCTGATTGATTGGGGTCACAAAGAACAGAACCAGAGTTAACAAGGTCATATATGAACAAATAGCAATCTAGTGTCTCAGAAGAGATGATGTGCTAAGTGTAATTTACTTTTTAGATTGCCTTTTAAGAAAAGAAACTAATTGCATTAAATATACTATTCTCAGAGGCCATCCACTTGATTTCTCCCACTTAGCATAAGGAACAAGGTTGTTTGTTCTGAGAAGAAGGATTTGAAAGGCCTTCTTAGGTGTGCTACTCATTAAGTCTTTTTTTTCTTGTTTCTGAAATATAAAAAGAACAACATTAAAACTCACTTTAACCATGATTTACATCATGTTAGCTCACTCTACATGGTAAAATTGTTTAATTTGTTGTTGTTGATGCTGTTGCTATCTGACCACTAGTTCTTCCTATTTAAATGAATATGCTTACATTATTTTTATCAACATTGCTAAAGTTTGACATATTGAAATAGTGTTCTCATTAGATAACTAGTCTATGTATAAAGTTATTGTTTACTTGAGATATTAGTTCATCTTTTATTAACATATTTCTTTGCCATGTTAACACATGATATTATTCCTTTACCTCCACTATTTTAAAAGTAAAATGACTTAAGAAAATTTAATATTAGAATGTATACAACCATGTTTATGTATCAAGTTATCAAACTTACAAAAAGTTCAGATATTGAACTTAATTCAACCACTAGAAATTCCATATAAACCTGGAAAGAAAATTTGAGGGCTATGGAAAACTGCCAGTGCAGTCCTAACTATGGGTGCCTTACACAGCCTTGTGCTAGAGTTTGGATTCAACCAGAACTAGGAAAACATGGACAACATTCAGAAATACTTCCTCAAAAATGTCATACTGGCGTTGACCTTATCTATGGTACTACAGGAGTAGTGCTAACGGTTGTCCCAATCATTCACATTCATTTCAAATGAAAATCTGTCCCCTTCTTCTTAACTCTTAAAACAAAATCACAGTTTTTTACCTCTAGCAAAATGTGCCTTCCTTCATCCTCCAACTTTAAAGAACAAATATGCTTCCACATCCCCTGACCTGAGTGGGGGTGACTTCCCTCCCTCCCATCGTTCCCGACAGCAAATAGCTTGGACCCAGCCTTGCGGCAAAGTGAAAGGGGGGAAGCAGTAGAGCAGGGTAAGAATTCACTGGCACATAACGCACACTCACCACATGGCCCAAGATGCAAGCAATCATTTGCAGCACCATCTATTCTCTACCTCTGCTTCGAAGGCTTGTTGGACTTAGTTTAATAATAAATTATCCTATCAACTTGACAGCTAAAGCACCTACCCTGAGAGTACTGTCATTAGGCAAGGGGAATTAATTTAAGAAATGTCACATCTGTCTGTAAAAGAAAAAGTCTATATACTAGTTACATTTATGTTGTTCTTATATTACTCTTTTATTTACTGCCCGGAACTATACCCCAAATGAAAAATTGTACTTTAAGAACAAATAAATTTAAATAAGTCCTTTACCAAGTTGCTTCTAATTAGCTATGCCAATTTAGCATCATATGTGTACCCCTGGAATTCATACTCTTTCATTTTTTTAACACTTTTTTTGAAACCTTTAAGTATGTTTTACAGAAAAACATTTTTAAAAAGTTGGTTCAGGCTGTGATTTTATTCCATATGTATAAAGGTACTATGATTTTCCAGTCTTGGTATGACAGCATGTATGTATATCTGTTAGTCCAACATCTGTTTAAAAATTAACTGTAAAATGGGACTTTGAGTCAAAATGCCAGTGTAGGCACACAGGGCTCACCTCTTCCAACAACCACATCAAAATTACAATTAAGTTATAGAACAACCATCACTCAGAACCACCAGAAATTGAGTTGAACAGAAGTCCAACAGTTATAAAGTCAACGTGAATGGAAGTCTGACAACTACAGAATTAGAGAAACTACATCCACCCAGATTGGTAGGAGAGGTGCACACATGGAACAGGCTGGCACCACACCCATGTGTGGTGGATAAAATTTTGGCAGGGATATCTCAAGAGCAAGGAGTCGCAGTCCCATGCCAGGCCCCCCAGCCTAGGGTTCCTGTGCCTAAAAGACAAGTCCCCACAACTTTTGGCTCTGAAAACCATCAGGGACTGAATCAGTGAAAGCAACTGCTGGAGCCCCAAGCAGTTCCTCTTAAAGAACCCACACACAGATTCACCTACTCAGACTCCCTTCCTCAGAGCTCCAGCACTGGGGTAGCCGCTTGAAAGGCACCAGTGGTATAAGGGACAAACTGAAGTGTCTGGCATCAAGGCAAGCAGAGGCCACTGTCCCTTTTCCAAACCCTTCCCTCACACAGACACAGAGCCGGCAAGATGGTGTCATACCTGACTCCTTCAACCAGGTTCCTTCAACTCTTTGACCCACCTTTGAGATCCCCAGAGACTCAGCCCCACTCAAATTCTGGACCCACCCAAACTGCTCCTCCATACGAAAGGCTGGTCTTGGCTCATGTTTCACAACTTCCTAAATCCTATCAAATGGGAAATATAATAGAAATAAAAATCTGTCTTATCACCTGTCATTTAATGCAATCACCATCTCTACTATTCCCTTGACCTCATGTAGAATAAAACCACAATGACACGTACTGATGAAAGGCACTCCAGAGAAATCTTAACAGTCAATTAACTACATTTTTCTGAGTTATCCAAGTACATGCATGAGCCTGTCAGATGTTTTAATGTAATTAATAGAGAAAATATTTCAATAAATATAATTACATATGGTATCTGAAGAGACATAGTATTAAAGTTAATAGTTAATAGTGTGTCTCAAATGGACTGTGGGAACTTTTTACATTTTTCTTTTGTTAAATGTCTGATTTTTCCTTTATGAGCTTGTACTGCCTTTCCTATTCAAAAGAAAATCTAAACAAAATGTGGAACATAGAGGTTCTTCATTTTATAAAATATTTTAATTTATTTTAAGGCAATTATACTTGCTTTTTAGTTTATATTTTGTGTATAAGAAGATTTAGGTGGTTCACACTAATTCCACTTTCAAATATTTACATCCATCCAATTTTTTCCTAAGAGAGGCTGAGCAAGGGTTCTGGAGACAGGCTGGATATAAATATTCATTCTGCCACTTGCTAGTTACATGACATGGTATAAATTATTCAATATCTGTATGACTCAGTATTCTCATCTATAAAATAACAGTAACTGGCCGTGGTCAGTGTGGATCATTTGGTTGGAGCATTGTCCCATAGACCAAATGGTCACAGGTTTGATTCCTGGTCAAGGTACATATTCAGGTTGTGGGTTCTATCTTCAGTCCAGGTGTGACCACCAGAAGGCAACCAACTAATCTTTCTCTCTCTCTCTCTCTCTCTCTCTCATTCTCTCTCAGCAATGAAAAAAAAAAAATGTCCTCAGGTGAGGCTTTAAAAAATGGTAATAACTATACCTAGTTTATAGGGTAGCTATGAGAAATAAAATGGATAATCCAGTAAAAGTACTTTGCTGGCATAAGGAGAATCTCTATAAATATTAGCAATTATTATCAATATAACTATTACTAAACAGGAAGGTATTAAAATTATTTGGATGAAAATAAATAAAAAACTCAAAAATAAAAACACACAATGACACAGGATGTTAATTTATGATTAAATTTCTTTTTAACAATTTAGTGTCACAGAACTTCTTAAGATTATTGCATTCTATATTACATTCTTCATATTGGCCCACTGGGGAGGTATGCAGGAAACAGACCCAAAAGAACTAGGCTACAAATACAAAGCAGAGGTATGTAACATAATACAGTGCTTAAAAGAAAAAAAAAAGGCCTTATGCACAGAATGTATGTCATGCTGTCAGTGGAAAAATGAAAATGCATATAAGACTAATGGGTATCTACAAGCATGAACCTAATATAGATTTATAGCACATTTCAGTCAAAAATCTCTGTTGTTCCAGGGTTCTTTTGACAACTTTTAAAACTACTGTCAGCCCTGGCTGGTGGCAGAGTGGATAAGGCACAGGCTTGCGAACCCAAAGGTCGCTGGTTCAATTCCCCAGCCAGGACACATAACCTGGTTGCAAGCCAGGTCTCCAACCAGTTCTGTAGCTGGAGGCAGGTAAAAGGCAACCATACATTTGATGCCTCTCTCCCTCTCTTTCTCTATCTCTCTGCCTCTCTCCCTTCCCCTCTCTCTAAAAATAATACATAAAATCTTTAAAAAAACAAAAACAAACAACTACTGTCAAACTTAGTCAACATTTATGACCCTTTAGAAACTTTCTGGATTAATAAATTAATCTATTGCAACATTTGTAAAACTTAATATTTTTTCAAATCAATTAACACAAGTAGCTTAGTTCTTCTTAGAATATTTGCAACCACTTTATAAAGTGATTAAAGGGAAATAGTTAACTAACACACTTCAGCTAAAGTCAAAATACAGAGTAACTAATTGTCACCTTTCCAAATGCTAATATTAAATCTTCTAATAAAGGAACAACTAAAAAAATAAGTTCAGAGTAACATAAACAATCATTATTAAAAATATGTTGGAAATTGCCAATTTTAATTTCAATCTCATTTTGATTTTTATGCTATAATTTTAAAAGCTTGGAATTAATGCTTTTAAAAATATATTTTCTAGGGGAAAATCAAGATGGTGGAGAAGTGGCGCTACACCAATCTCCTCCCAACACCAAACTGGGATTACAATTTAATTGGGGAGAAATCATCCAGAATAACCAACAAAACACCAACTGGAGAGAAGTCTTATTACCACAGACAGAACAGAAGAGCCGATTCATCACAACATGTATGGCAGGAAATGTGGAGACGCAAGAGGCTGACAGGGCTCCCATGGGCTGGCAGCTGAAGGGACAGAGAAACATTTCAGTAGCCAGGGGCTCCATCTGAGAAGGGTGGGATCTAAACCTCCAACAGGGCTCCCCAGCCTACAGCAACACAGCTGAGAGTAAAACAGCACCCAGCTATGAAAAGCAAAAAGCCACCAGTTTTAGCCGGCTTGACAGAGAGACAGAGTTCTTAAAGGGACCACACACAAAAATACAGGTGCACCCATTTACCATGGGCTCCAGCAGAGAAAGGACAGAGCGGACTAGAGACACTTAAGGAAGGCTTGGGTCAGTGGGTAGAGGTGAAGGAGCAGCCCATGAGTCCAGTGCTGACCCATCCCCCTTACGGCCAGCAGACCACTCTTCTCCAAAGGGCGGGAGCCTGAGGGGAAGCCACAGCCCCACCCATAGGAATTAATCCACCCCACCCAGGAGTGCCAAACCTGACTTTAGATCACAGTTTGACTGGATTAACAATTGAATTCACCTGCCCCGCCCAGCGGTGCCTAAAACTGGCCACTGATCACAGGCTGATTGGAGTAACAACTAAAGGAGACAAAGACAGTGGATCTCTGGCAGTCTCCAACTGGCTGACTAGGCTCAGACAGACTGGGACACGAGCTGATGTCACCAAGCACAGATCCAGGAAGTAAAAAAAATGCACCTGTACACCACAGAAGGTCACACCACTAAGATAGTAAATCAAAGCAGACCAAATCAAGAAGCAGAAACAAACAAAAGCCACCTAAAATGGGAAGGCAAAGAAATAAACGCTCAGCAAATGGAAAGGAGGAATCCCCAGAAAGAGTGCAAAATGAAATAGAGGCAAGCACACTCTCAGACATGGAATTCAAAACAATGAGCTCAGTGAGTTCAAAGAAAACTACAAACAACCCAGGGTAACTACAAAGAACTCCAGGGATACTACAAGGAACTTACTGAGAACTATACAAGCATTAAAAAGAACATAAACAGCATCAATAAAAGCCAGGAGGAAATTAAGAATACCATTTCTGAATTGAAGAACACAGTAGAAGGAATCAAAAGCAGGCTAGAGAAAGCAGACCAACCGGTCATGGGTGTTGTGAAATCAGTCAATCTTTACATTAGAAAAGATGCTGAGAATGAAGACCAATTTGGATGGAAGTCGCAAACTACTAAAATATATGATTCATGTACATAGACAATATATATTATCATATTAGCATGTAAATTAGATGAGATTCCTTTCAACTAAATCATGGAAATATACATTTCCAGTTATGAAGGCCCCCAAACTGGGGATGCTTGGGAAAAGGAATTAATACTATAGTAAACTTTTTTATTGAAATGTGAACATACCTAATCTTTACCTCAACAGACTCTTAAATAGGTCAGGGGTTAGTTTAGGACCACATAGGAAGTCAACCACAAGTTCAAAAAATAGCTAGAATACTATTCTACAAAAGTATTTAAATACTCGTGATTTTTATTTTTTACCTCAATTTAGTAGACATAATAATTTCCAGTCTGGAGACTGGCTGAGCACTGCAAGTACCATTGTTTCTGAAGGCTTCAACTTGTAAAACACATGTAGAGGAAAAACATAGGGTACTGAAAGAAGTAAGACCTATGCACAGCCTAAATAAATAAATAAATAAATCTACTATTTAAGATGGAAAATTCCAAAAAAGAATAAGTTGTAGTTCCAGTAGCTTAAAATACAGTTGAGTTGTATATTGGAGTGGGGAGGAACTGACTCAGAAACCAAATTCATTTTTTACCATGGGTTTGGCACTGTCTCTAGGACAACTTTCACAAAAGTGAGTTCTGCAATACACATTTCTGTGATATATTTCACAAAAATAGCATTCCAGAGTAAATAAGTATTAAAGAAGAAAAAACTGCTTAATCTTGTTACAATATATCTAACATACTATCATTTAACATGTAATAATTATGTAAGCTATTGGCATATTTTAATTTTTTTGTATTAACTCTTCAAAATCCAGTATGTACTTTAAATATGTGTAAAACTATGTATGGGTGTAAATGTATTTTCACATATGTTTGTTAATATTGCAATTTATATTACTTAAAAGAGTAAATCTTTAAATAAATGAATTAACATAGGCATTTTGGAATAATGAAAAGAAAACTTTGTATTAATATGATTTGAGAAGCTAACAGAAGGCAGTAATTAAATGGTGAGATGTCTGGATGTGAAAGGGGAAAAAAAATGTATACATTGGTGGTTACAGAATAGACAGGGGGATGTTAAGAAGAACAAAGGAAACAGAGAAGCCAAAGAACTTATATGCATGACTCATGGACATGAACTAAGGGGGGGGGGGGCATTGCGGGAGGGAATGGGGTACTGGGTGGAGGGGAGCAAAAGGGGAAAATTGGGACAACTGTAATAGCAAAATAAATAAAATATATTTAAAAAGAGATATATTTTCTCTACTGTGTTGTATTTTGATGTAACATATTTCACAAGTAAAACAAAGAGATGGTAGATTCCATCTCTGAGATAATACATCTCAGACACTACTAAAATTTGACTACGTTCAGAAATTTCCAAGACCATCAAAAAGCTTTTATTGTTAAAGTCTAAAAAATTCATTTTAGTGCATCTTTCCTGTCATGAATTAAAATCTTATCCTTGTACTTGTCCTTAGACTAACGTCAAATTCTTCTTCCCCCTGCTAAGCTCCACCAGAAAAAGCATTCCTTGAGATTTTATAAGAAAATTTCTATATGGGAAAGCTCTCTAACTAAACATGATTGACCCAGCTCTGACCTCCAGCCATGTGAGTAGGAAAATTGAAAACTGTTTTAGACTAGATTCCCTATATTTTAAAAGCCACTTGTGCATGATGTTATTCAAATACATGATGCCAGTAACAGCTATTAACCTGTTAGTACAGTTTCTAAGGTGCACAAGGTGCATCAATTTATCAATGATGATGTGAAATTGTACCAGTGTTCAAAGAGCCCATAGACAATCATCACAAAATCGAGAAAGAGGAAACTATAATTTATAGGGGTTGAAGACACTGAAGTGATCACTTACTGTGAATTCAAACAGAAAAGAACTGTAACTGACTTCCTTGTTTCAACCCAGATACCTATTGGACATGTATTAATGTGTACCATCTGTGCTGACCACAGTCTTCCCAGGAAGAAAAAGCAGTGACATTTGTTAAGAAGGTGTTTTAAGATTTTATACTAAATTTTCACAACACAATTGTTTTGCAACCATTTTTGGGTCATTTGCTTCAAGTAACTGTTCAAACTCCATCCCTGGGTGAAAGTGCATGATAAGGAGAAACAGCAGTTTTTAAATCCCTCCCCTTGAGCCTGGAAAGTGTAAGGAGGAGGTGAGGGGATATGTTTATATCACTCAAAAGATAGCTACAGCTGTTTTGCATCAAAGGAAAAGTTTTTAAAATGTACTAAAAGCTGAGTTTGAAATCACTAAAAAAAACGTTCACCATGCACTAAAAAAGTATATCCACCTTCTTCAAAACCCAGCTTTCTAAGTGATTACGTTACTTGGCATTGTTTTAATGTGACCACCCTCTAACATTTTAATCACAAAAGATAAGACTCGTTATGCCTTTGAAAAAATCCAAAATGCCCCATAAACACAGCAGCTGTGTATGATTAAGAATGTAAATAGGCTCAAGGGACTGATTCCACTTCCAGGTCTTCTGTTTATGAAACACCTACCCAGAGACATAATTTTAATGGAAACGAAATGTCTTTCTAATTAGAGCAACAAATGGATTAACTTGCAGGAATACTAGAGCAAGACAACTCTTCTTTGCTAGCACTGTTGGACTGAACAAACCCAGGCCCCGGTTTCCTTGCTTTAAGACATTTCTAACAGTTGACATGTCATCAAGAAATGAGGGTTTCTCTGTTTTTCATTTTCTGGAGCGGGGGTTGGGGGTGGATATTAAGGTTGCCTCTCCAGCAGGAACTTAAAACTCCAGATCTTGTTAGAGCAGTTCAAAGATCCTCCACTAAGAATGAATGCACTAATTTTGACGGTGAAAGTAGAGAACCTAAGGCTGTTCAAACCCCAAATGGATTGGCTGGCTCTGTTCACCTGCCCCGCCCTCCTTGATCCAGGTCCATGTGCTTGATTTAAATACGAAGATGTAACCCATTCTTAACGTGGGGAGGAGTGGAAAAATTGTTCACAATTTTATTTATTCAGCCAATTATTTAGCACAAGGGACATATTTTTAAGTCAAAATGCCATTATTGTTGCTAAGTGAAAAACAAGGTGAAGATAAACCTGGGTAAAAATAATACCAAGTTATCTGAACTAAGAGGTTGTAGTTGAAGCTGAAGCTAACGGTAAGGTAAATTAATTCCATCTCACAGATATGGGTAGCCTAGTCACTGTTATATGCTGCAGTGCCTGAATGTATGCAGTTTTCCTTTTTGCCTGTCAGATGGTTGATGTTGAAAGTGCATAGATGATATTATTGTGTAACTAGAATTGGCATATTACATTCACACTCTTAAAAACAAAAATGACAAAGCATCAAGATGTGTACCTTAAATGTATAGAATTTTTATCTTTAATTATACCTCAATAAAGCTGTTTTTTAAAAAATTCTGACTATTAATTCTTATTACTGGTCTGAAGACCACAAGATATAAATCATAAAAAATGAAGGCAACTCAAAGAATAAGACTCAGTGACTAGTGACCTTTAACAGTCACTTTAAATTCAAATATAATATGTATGTATTAAACTTACATAGTGTTACATGTCAATTATATCTCAAAAATAAATATGAGAATTTAAAAATAAAGGTATTGGAATATAATAAAAATTTAAATACCACGATTCAAATATACTATTTTAGCACCAGCCTTACTTTAAATCATCTTTCGAAACACTGGACAGAAGCCATACAACATACAATCACCACCCCTACTATTTCACCGATCTCATGGAACTGAACCACAGTGGTGTGTAGTGATGAAAGGCAGTCCACATAAACACTGACAAAACATTTAACCACATGATCCTGAATTATCCAGGAATACCTGTGAATCTATCAGGTGTTTTAATGCAATTAACTGGATTATTTAGTCAGCTAATCCTCTTGACTTTGGTTGTAGAAACCCAGCCTGGGTAGGATCAAAGAAAAGTGAACTGAGGGTGTCCATGACCTGAGTACTTTGCAAGTTTAATTTTTCTGATAATAGTCACTTACCTGAAAATTAGCATGAGTCCACTCCCTTATCTGAAGTTTTGTTTTTAAAGTTTTCACTTCATGGAATTTATTCTTGCTTGGTGATATACTTTTTTCTGAAAGTCACTGTTATTCCTTTGTTTCAGCATAAAATTACATTCACACAATGACACTGGGTAGATTCTACTCACAGGATTATAGAAAAAATTATTTTCGCATACCAGTTGAAAAATCACTGCCCTGGTAAACCAGAAATAGAAATTTAATTGATTAGTTAGCATTGTTACACAGTATTGTGCAAGAGGTTAATAAAACAAGGAAATTATATTTCATTTCTCCTTAATATTGTATCTGAGAAGTCCCAGAGATGACAGATTCTACTTCCAATTGGGAGGCAAGGAAACCTTAAGGATTTCATGAATTCAGTATAAAACTACCAATTAATTTCTTAAAAACTATTCACTTTATCCTAAAAATAGAATTACTTAGTGAAAAAATATAAAAAACAATCTTTATAACACCCCTTTATAAAATTGAATTTATTTCTGACATTATTAGCCAATTATTTTTTCAAGTGGCTTTCATAATGAAATTATTGAAGTTTTACTGTTTATTTATGAAATCACTGAAGCAGACTAGAAAACCTAAAAAATGTCATAATAATTTTCTATTCCCTCCCTGACCACCGGTTGATGGAAACTTTAAAATGGAAAGTAGTAGAGCACTTAGAGTCTGCTTGTTTTAGAATTACAATTCAGGCTTTAAAAAAAAAAAGGAGTGGGGGGAGTTCAATTTCAGGCATTAAATGGAAGAGAGCAATGTGAATACTTCCCTCTTAATTTAGATGTATGTTTTATTTTGATCTAATAGAAAAATAGGATACATAAAATATTTTCAGGCCAAACTTCCAACGATATTTTTAAAGACATCTACATATGTCCCAACAAATAACATCACTTACTTCCACGTAACTAAGACTGTATAGTCAAGACCAAAGATGTATGACTGGAAAATAAAGCAAATATTAAAACCAGAAGAAGAAAATTTAACTTATTTTTATAAAATAGTAAAACAGTATTATGTATCTAAAGAAACAGCCACTGAAACACTTTCAGCAGTGATCTTAAAAGCTAGCCAAAAATAACATGAAATTTACTTTTTGAACATAAGTTTCTCCGCAAACACTTTGAGTTTGGTTTTACATTTTGAGGAAAATACTATATTGATAATTGTCATTTCTGTTACATTTACTATATACTAGAGCTATCATGTAGTCAAGCTGGCCATTATCAATGGCCAAAGGTCCCATTGTCAATTAATTACAAATACAACATTACATTACACACCTGTATCACAATTATACAAATGCACAATATACATTTCTCACTAAAACTCTGCTTCTTTTTTTAGTACTGATCCTTAAAGAGGAAAGAAGAGAAAGAAACACTATTTTTGTTCCACTTATTTGTGCATTCATTGGTTGCTTCTTGTAAGTGCCCTGGACAGAGATTAAACCCACAATCTTGGCTGACGGATTGGGATGACACTCTAACCAACTGAACTATATCTTGCCAGGGCTAAAAGCTCTGCTTCTCAATCTAGAATTTAAATATCTATGGGCTTGAATGATTAAAGACTAATTCAAGGAGGCTTTTTATGATTACATAACAAAGCAAAAAGTATGTTAATATACATGGAATTATATACATTTTTAGTCCATTGATGCATTTTACTGATACTGTAGAGGGGGTAATTCACTAACTTTAAGAACATCAGCTATTATGATACCAATCTTAATTTTTTACTATGCAGAAAAAAGGTCCTATATTATCACCCTGAAGTAACCTAAATTAAGACTTTATCATATATCAAAACATGCATCAAAACTTCAAAACTATGTCACACATTTCAAAGAAAGACTTCACATTTATATCCAAACTTTTAGACACAACTAAATCTGGCCTCATCCTACTTTCTCATCATCACACAGCCCCCCTCCCCCCGCCACCATGTATCTATTAAGAAAACCATACACCAGAGTTACACATGTTCCACAAATCCAGTGTGCATTCCACTGTGCTGTTGAGAAAACCTGCTTTCCCTCTCATTGCCTAGAGAAATTCCCCCCATCATCCAATGCTTAGCTCCAATATCATCTCTTCTACGAAGTGCTCTTAACTTCTCCACAACTATGAGCTGGCTCTTCTGTGCTATCAGAGATTTTTAATATATGCTCCTTTTCTAAGTTATATTGACTATTCCTTAAGACAAGGATCTGTCCAAAAAAAACAAACAAACACCCTTTTTCCAGCCTAGTATCATGATGTACCTGAGGTAGGCCCTGAACAAGTATCTTTGAAAAGGGAAAAGAACAGAGGAAAAAGATACAAAGTAACTAGATGTTGTTTCTAATAACTCTACCTTTTTCCCTTTGGAAAACTATTGGAAGCACAAATGTTTATAAACTACAACCAACATAATTCAGATAGGAAGACTTTCAAATATAGTGCTTTAACATCTGCCACCACAGCAGTGAGGAGTGTAGGTGTAGCATGAGCATCTGCCTTCACTGCTAAGCTTTAAATTAATGAAGGTTCCAAGTTATTAAATGATAATATAAGTAAGGTCAAGTTTGTTTTTTAAGAAATTGTGTATTATTAGAGAGAATAGCTTCCTAACTAAATAAAACTTACAGGGAAGGGAAGAAAATCATATAGTTATTAAGGAAGTTTAAAGAATTTAACATTTATTTGTTGCAACTGTTTCTCAGGAATGAATTGCTACATACTAATTTAGGGGTCAAAGGCACTAGATTCTCTGGTTCTCTAGAGGCCTTTTTCTATTCAAAAGGGCTTTCAAAATAAAGTGGGGGTGGAAGCAGAGGCTAAGGAACGGTTCCTTCGTGCACCAAATGCATTCTCAGAGTACTAACATCTGTTTCAGTTTACATACTTTAAGTATGACTTTACACATGGAAATTAAACTTTGGCGACACGCCTAAGCAGCCTGTCTGCAAAAGAACTATGTGAACCATAAACAGCTGGAATTTGTATAGGTCCACATTCTACATGGCATAGGAGCCTGTGAGTCATCAATAACCCCAGTCTCAAGACATAAATGTGAAAGATCAGCTCCTAATGCTTATGAAACGTTCATGGTAGAGAGGGCTAAGACAGTGAGGGACGAGGAATCTGATTCCAAAACAATATGGAGAAGTTCTAGAATTTAAAGAGATGCTTTCTTTGTAAATAAGGATAATCAAAACTCCAAAGATCTTTTTGAACTTCTTGTTAAAAAATTCTCATTCCATAACATTCCACTAAGCTTATTAGCTATATAGTTAAAATATTTTTCAATGTGTTAATAGGGTAATTATAATTTCTGGTGGACTGAAGTACAGATAATACAAAATCTGCAAAAATAATGATGTACCTTTGCTGCCACCATGTGGTATTTCTGCAGTTGCTGGTTAAGTTTTCGAAGGCTAAGGGTCATACCTAATTCTGAAATCATTATTAGCTCAGGCCTCTGGTATGCAAATACTGTTAGATACATGGTCTTTTCCCATTAGAGTAATTGGAGCCCACAATGCAGGAAGTATTCATTGCATTATGATATCTAGAAGAAAAATACATCATGTTGCCTATAAAGACCATATATCTGTTAAAAGACAAATCGAGCAGTGATGTAAGACAACGCAAGGGCTATTATATCATTAGGTGGCAATGAATGGTAAAGCCAATTTTAAGTGCCTTGAGTGGAGAAGTCAGAAGATAAATGAGAATGTTCATGCAAGAGAGTTGATTAGTTTTAAGGCTCTTGGAAAGGATTTAAGTATGCAGAATAAAAACAAGAGGGCATTTCAGATACAAGTAACATTAAGTAAAAGTACAGATCTAATTGTCATGGAATGCTAGAGGGGTCATACCCATAGTACAGTTCATAAATGTGAGAAAAGATAGATTAGAAAGGTAAATCAGGACAATGTGCGGCAGTCCTTTTATTGTCATGTCAAGAATCCTGGATTTTAGCCTATACAGGAATGGGGAGTATTGATTCAGTATATGATGTATTTTCCACACTTTAGGTATAATCTCTCTGCCACATAAATGAGTTTGTATGAAATAATTTATTTCCCAAACTGAGAATAGTCAGGCAGCTCAGATCTCTAATCCCTCACCCTAAGTGAGTAACATAAGGTAACAGAGCCCTAAAATTAAAGTCAACCAGCAAATAACTGTCAAATCTCCAGGGGTAAAAATAAGTAAAAATATTTTAAAAGATGATGCCTGAACCCAAGGAGATGTAAAACTTTCTTCCTAATAGCACACTGAGATCCTCTGTTCTGAGAGAGTGGGTGAAAATTGTATGGGAGAAGAATTCTAAAAGGAAGAAAGAATAAATTTCACAGCAAAGGGGAGAGAGGGGCGGAGAAATTGGATGGATGTAATACAACAACAATTAAATTAAAATTTTTTAAAAATTTCACAGCCGAGTGTAATGTGGTGTATGTTGAGGGAAAGGTAGTGTCAGGCAAAGGCAAGAAGGATTGGGACAACTGCAAGGAGAGACTTAGGATGTCCAAGAAAACGTCAATCCAGCATTGAGTCTATTTGCTTTAAATGTTTGATGTAAAAATGTATGAAAAATAAAAATCTTATTGTGAGTTGCATACAGTATAATTGGATGTCACACTGATTTGTTCATAAAGATGAATTTACAGTGCATGATGAAGAATTGAGGCTCTCTGGAAGGAGGTTCAAATAACAGTTTTTCGGTCTTCATGGAAGCAAAATCATGGGGGAAACTTACACACAGCCCTCTGAAGGAAACACAGTAATTCTCAGAGAAACACACAAACAATTCATCTTGTAAATGAAAATGTTCTCTTAATTTAACATAATATACAGAGATGTTTCTGCTCCCTAAAAAATAGCTCTTTATATTACTATGGGAAGTAGCGATGGTTTGCCTTTATTCTCCTCCAACTCTCAAAATGATTCCTGGGAGATAATGATGCAGAAGAAAATGTTCCACTCCAGAGCTTTCTGCCCCTTAATGGCTACTCCTTAGCAAAAAGACACAGCAACATTAGACATTCAAATCTTTTCTTTAATTTGTATAGTTGGTATACAAGTAAAATTCATAGGCAAGGTGTTTTCTATATAATAAAAAAAGCAATATGAAGACCTATCCAAATATTAGGATTAAAAATTAGGTATCAACCAAAAAGAAAGGACTATTCTTTCATTAATAAGCAGCACCAGTGAAATGTAATGGAAAGAACTCTAAAGTGTGTTTATCTTGTTATTCTCATTCTGGCCTCTTAAGATAAAAGCTTAGTAATTAACTTTCAATTGTTTTGTGCTCTAATAAATGACATTTAAAGATATCAATTTTCCTCTGAAATTGCTTTCTTTGCAGTTTTAATAAGTTAGTGTTTTCATCATTTATTTCTGTTCATGCTATGCTCTATTTTGATTATTTTTTAACTCCCGTCAGTTAGGGAAATTTTTTAATTTCCAGATGGATAATTTGGTTTTGTTTTTTTCATTATTCTCTTAGCAATTATTTTGCTTTAAATTTTGAATTTTGTTGAAATGTAGTCAATAAATATAGCCTGCATGATGTACTTTTGGGAATTTATTTAAATAGTCTTTATGGTCTAAATGCTGGTCTGTTCTGTGCATATTATGGAAGATGTTTCACGAGAAATATTGTCTGTTGGCTATGTATGTAAATTAGATCAATCTGATTAATTGTGTTATTGACACATTCTACATCTTTATCTTTCTGACCACTTGATGATTGACAATTTATGACTGACAATTTCACCTTTAATTTCTATCAGTTTTTTTAATGTAGTTTGAAGCTATGTTGGTAAATCATAAAATGTTCAGGATTCATATCTTATTAATGGAATGTATCTTCTAAAATAAAATATAAAAGTATTTCTTTGATCCTTTAAAGGACTTTTCTCTAAATTATACTGACAAATATTGCTAAATCTATATTTCATTTATAGAATTTTTCTGTCATATTTTTTCCTTCCCTTATATTCAAACTTTCTGTATCTTGTTCTTTATTATATGTCTTGTGAAAACATGTTTGTAGGCTCATTGGATTTGATCTTCCAAAATATTTTGTCTTTTTCTATTGGGTTGTTTGGAGTAGGTGGGGGTAGGGGAAATAAACTTATGCAAAGATGACCAAAATCACTAGTCATTAGTTAAATGGAAATAAAAACAATTCATTCCCACTACAAACTTGGTATAGTAGCTAAAATACAAAATGCTGAAAACACCAAATGCTTACAAGGATGTGAAGCAACTAAAACTTTGTTACTGATTGGAATGCAAAATGGTGGAGAACTCTGGGAAAACAGTCCAGCAGTTTGTTTTTAATTTAGCATATCATTTGACCCAGCAATTCCGAAGAAATAGCATGATGTAGAGAGACGCTGAACACAGCAGGAGGAGAAGTGGAGAATTCACTCCTTCTCTACTTGACTGCTGAGCTGGCACATCCGCCTCCGGCACTTAGATCGCATTTCCACCCTCCGCTCCAGCGGTTCTCGGGTATTCGGACACTGGCTGAATTATATATACCTCACCTGTTTTCCAGAGTGTCCAACTAGCAGATTGTGGGACTTTTCAGCCTCCATAGTTGTGTGTGCCAAATCCCTTTAATTAATTAATTAATCCTACCGGTTCTGATTTTCTGGAGGTCCCTAATTAATAACGATTTTGCTCCCAAGAACAGGAGGCTGCTTTATTAACAAATACCTAGATGTGAGGAAGTAGTTTTGGAACTAGGCAAGGGTGGAGGCTGGAAGATTTTTTAGGTGTGCGCCAGAAAAAAATATTGCCATTAAGGAACTTTCAAGATAGCGCCAGAAAAAAATATTGCCATTAAGGAACTTTCAAGATAATGATTCTGGTTGGGGTTTAGAAAGAAAGGTGATAAGTTAGAGAAAATATGGGACCTGTCAAAGATACTCACTCAGCTGCCCTCCTCAACAAATGAGCCAAACTTTCCTTGCTCTTCTCTATCAAATGCCTACAGAACTACCTGTTAGTTTAAAATGACCTGTAGAGCCCTGACTGGTAGCACAGTGGATAAGGAGCGGGCCTGCAAACCTAAATGTCGCTGGTTCGATTCCCAGTCAGGGCACATAACCAGGTTGCAAGCCAGGTCTCCAGCCAGGTCTGTAGCTGGAGGCAACCACATATTGATGTTTCTCTCCCTCTCTGCTTCTCTCCCTGTGGAAATAATAAATAAAATCTTTTTTAAAAAATCACCTGTAGAAAATATCTAACCACATTATATTGTCTTTAATATTGTATTCTGTCCAATCCTCCAATCACGTTAGGAAATTTTGCTTGTCTCTTAGTGTTTGAGGGTCAGTCAACAAAAACTGATTCATGATGTCCAAATGCCAATACATGAAAGGAAATAATGGACTTAAGGAGCAAATTCATCACACTTAATTGTTGACAAAGTGAAGCTCCACATTACAATTTACATTTTAAACAATGGACTGACCCCTTGTTACCTTTCAATTGTTGGTCCCTGAAGCAGTATTTTAAGCAATTTTGTTTGCCTTACATCATTTCATAGTCCTTTTCCCTCCTGATTTCTTTTTAAAATCATATTCTAACACTTCCTCCCCTTATGAATTTTTCCCAAATTTTAGATTAAAAACCTAAGCATTCTCTCCTTTTAAAATACAAAATAAAAAATGCAGGTATCCTTCAACCTTGCAATACCTATTCTAGGAATCTCTTCTACAGCAATACTGTAACAGTAACAAACTTATGTGCCCTATAACATTATTAGCCATTTTTTAAAAATGGAAATGATTGAATGCCACCTTTGAGATAATGATGTGATTATGGTATACTCTGAAATACTATGTAGTCATCAAACATGAAATAAAATCTGTGCATGATTTCACGTACGAGAGAAAGACACCTGTAGTGCATTGTAATGAATGTTTTTCTGTACCTAGAAAAGTATCAAGAAGCACACACACCAAATTTTTAACAGTGGATAAATAGTCACAGATTGTAAGATGTATTGGGACCATTCCAATTATATTTCTGTATTGATTCATTTTACCTCAAATCTGTATTAACGTTGAAATATTTAAAAACGTTATTTTTACCTGCACAACTTTCACCAGGTAAAACCTAATCCCTCTCAGAGAAAACTATTGTCCCTCATATTACTGTTTTACTATTTCATTTTCTTCATCACACAATCTGGGATTCTCTTGTTTGTTACACATTTTTACCGTCTCTCTTCCACGCAAGGTAACAACAGGACGGGGACCCGTCTGCCTTGCACTGTCTCACATATAAGGTCTCCCAATAAGCCATTCCTCTCCAGAAAAACTGAGGGGATGTGGTAAATTTCAACACATCAGGAGTGACAGATACATTCGAATAGGCACGTACTACGCTCAGAGGAACAG
Source organism: Noctilio leporinus (assembly GCA_004026585.1). Lineage (NCBI taxonomy): Eukaryota > Metazoa > Chordata > Mammalia > Chiroptera > Noctilionidae > Noctilio > Noctilio leporinus. The sequence continues at coordinate 1,172,774 of PVIW01000012.1, forward strand.
GACAAAGCGACGGCTAATGAGAGGAGCCAACAACTCTGGGAAACAGAGAAGGCTATTCTCCCCACCCCAGAACTCATTTGAACCTCCAAGAAACAAAGTGACATCAAACGGAGGCGTGTCATTTGAACCTCCAAGAAACAAAGTGACACCAAACGGAGGCGTCATTCATTTGAGCCCGAATACTAGTGGGCGGGGGGGGGGGGGTCCCGTGATTCGTCCTCGGTTTCCCGGGCGCCTTTCCCTTTCGGCGGAAAAAGCGTTAGAGTCGGACTGACCTGTCCGGAGGGACAGTTGTGTGTTCTACAGAAGAGTTTAGAGGTACCACTATAAATTCGTTGTCTCTAGTCTGTTTCGCTTCCACGCGAGCTCCTGTCTGACGTTGCCCACACGAAAGATGGCGGCGCGGACGCCGGGCTCTACCATAGAGATGCTGACCTAGAGGCGCCCTGCGTGGCCGGCGTGGGTCGCCCGGCGCCGCTAAGGATGTCCGGGGCGGGGCCGCCACCGGGGGCTCCTGCGTCTGCGTGAAGATGGTGGAGGAGGAGAGTCTCCGCGTGGTTCGTTGTGGCGGCAGCGAGTTGAATTTCAGGAGACCGGCGTTCTCTGCGGATTCGAAGTATGGGGGCACTGCGCCTTGTCTGCGGGCTGAGGGCTGTGGGCGAGTCGCGGGGGGCGGAGGGAGGAACTGTCCAGTGTCCAGGCTCGCCAGGGGCAAATCGGGGCTCAAGGCAGGGGCGCGCGTGCGGGAGACCCCAGGGCTCGCGGGCGGGAGCTGTGGCCTCGGTGCTGAAAGGAATGAGAAACCCTTTAGTCCCGAGTCAGCGCAGGCTGGGGCGCGCTTCCCTCTCCTCCGACGTCTTGCCGGCGCAGGTAGATGGAGGGGCCGGACCCACGTGTCCAGAATCGGCTTGGCGTTGCGCGTTAGAAAATGGTCCAGGCTCTGATGTGGGGGACAGAATCGTGACTCGGAATGACAGCACTGTTAAAGATTTCTCTTTCTCCACATTCCCCTACTCCACGCCCAGAATGGTTTAGCAGCCTTTCGGAGCTTTACGCAAAAAGTGGTATTAGGATCTGCGGGATAAAAGCCTGCATAATCCCTGGGTCCAAAACCTGGTTTGCCATTGTGTGATTTCTGCAGGTTTCTTAATCTAAACATGCGAGTCGTTCTTGCCGTTTTTATTCCTTAATCATCGCAAAGCTATGTTCCTTATTCAAAATATTTTAAAAGTGTTATTATCATAGTATTAGCCTAACCTTTATTTCTAGTCTTAGTCTCCTGATGCCTTAAATAAGCCCTTCCATCTGGCGTTCAGGGCCAGTTCGTTCAACTCACCTCATCCACCTGTGTTTCCTGATATTGCCCATTGTGCACACATTGTTTCATAAGTATGAGTCTCCTCTCTCTCCCTCCCTCCGCCCCCCCACTTTTCCCTGCTTTTCTTACCTTGCTATTATGCATTTCTTTCCCAGCCCTTAAATCATACATCCTTTAGAGCTTCATTTAAATCTAGAATCCTAGCCCTGGCTGGTGGCACAGTGGATAAGGCGCCGACCTGCGGTGGTTTGATTCCCCAGCCAGGGCACATAACCAGGTTGCAAGCCAGGTCCGTAGCTGGAGGCAGGTGAAAGGCAACCATACATTGATGTCTCTCTGCCTCTCTCCCTTCCCCTCTCTTTGAAAATAATAAATAAAATCTTAAAAAAGAAGAAGAAGAAGAATACAGCAGCAGAGCCACTGCCTGCAGTGAGGCACATAATACTTAAAAAAATCCAGATTCCTGCAGGAGAACATCCCTAACTTCTTACTTCTCTACTTCATCATCAAAGATGCTTGAGTCCTGTGTGACAGGCATTACAGTGGGTGCTTTGCACACATTTCTGTTTACAAGGTTTAGGTATTATCCTTATCTTACAGAAGCATTTATTGTCTGCTCTGGGGCCTAAGGTTGGGTTTATATGCATTGCTTCATTTAATCTTCATAATAACACCGAGAAAGTGTTATCTTCATTATACAGTAGATAAATGGGAGGTTTAGAGAGGTTAATTAAATTTTCCAACATCATTCAGCCAGTACATGGTAAAGCTGTCATTCAAACCCATTTGTGTTTGACTTTTTTAAAATGCACCTTTTCTACCATACTGTATTTCTATTCTAATTTATAATAAGCACACAGTTCCTCCCCTCAGGAATCTCACAGTCTGTTAGGAAAAATCTTTCATAATGTCATATGGATAATACTTCAATAGAGCTAAGACCACCATCCAGTAGAAGTGCATTGGGACTGGTACTGATCTAGAATGAGAAGATGAGGAGAGGGATTTAGGGGAAGGACCCCTGAGCTGAATCTTAAAGTAGTCAGAAGGAAAGAGTGTTTGTTACATGTAGGTAGCAGGATGTTCAAAGGCATGGAGAGTTTCCTTTGGGAACCTGCATCCGGTAATGGCTAAATGGCTAAAGCCATTACTGTCTATGGAGGACATTCTTTTCCTATAGGGAGTCACAACAGAGTCAACTATGGGGAGTTTTCCTTGCAAACAGTCTCCACTACCATCTCAAGAAAACACTGTCTAAAAGGACCTATTTGTTGATAACAACGGAATATATCTTAGGGGGAGAAGGTTGTTGGAGTTGTGAAGCACTTGACACACTGTTAACTGAGAAAATAGATCCAGTCAGATCAGGGTCAAACCACCAAAGGCCTTAGGAGTTTGGATCATACCCTGAAAGCAGTGGGAAAATATTGAAGGATTTAAATTTCATCTTATCTTTATTTAAATAAGTAATAGAGTCAGATTTGCAAAGTTATTCTGGTATAAGCATGAAAGATGGATTAAAGGGCCTCATGTGGAGACTATAGGAAGTCCTAAGAGAGCCGCAGACTGGAGATGGTAAGACCCTGAACTAAGGTACTGAGAGAAATGGAGAGGAGGCTCCAGCCAGTGGGGAGACCAAGTACTCCAGATGTTTTGGTGCTCTCTTTTCTTGATCATACTAGACACTTGCACACAACCGTGCTGTGACTGCTCCCTGGCTACAGCACTTAGAAGATGCAAACTGACTTGAGAGAGGTAAACATGAAAAATCAAAGTGTCTTAGAACTGATGAAATAGTGGTGACCCCAGTCAACATCAGAATATGTACTCTTATATTATTTTGTAATAATTGTTTTTTGGTAATTTTATCCAGTTGATTTATAAAAACTTTAGAGATTCAGGCAAGTTCTGTTCAACAAACTGGATTAGACATTGGGAATAAAAAATAAGTAATACCTCTTGCCCGTAAGATCTTGTCATCAGGTAAGGGAGTAGCAAGTACTTGTAAACAAGTAATTTCAACACAGTGTGAAAATATCAGGATCAGGTCATGCACAGGATACCTTGGGATCACAAAGGAAAGATCCAGCCAAAAGGTTCAGTGATTGATACCTTCTACAGTGTGTGGGGAAACACTGTGTTAGACATGTAGTGTTAAATGTAATTGGCACAAAGCAAACTTTTTTTTTTTTTTTTTTTTTGCATTTCTGAGCTTTGTCCTATGGTTATATGAGTATAAGGAAAATAGTCAAACGAGCATTATCCCAACTTTATCACTCTTAATAATTTAGTAGTTTGTGCAATATAGAAGAGAGCCACAAGTACAGAAAGACAAAAGCAAAACCAGCATTTTGACAAGAAAAGAGCTGTCATAATGTCTTTACTTTGCTATAGAAGAGACCTCACTGACTAGAGAGAACCTTTGACTTAGTGTTTATAAGCTGGTGTCCCCAGCAGGCAATGGAAAGCTGGGGACATGGGAACATGGTGCTGGTAGCAGAACCACTAAAGAAGAAGAGCTGATAGTAAGGGATGCATAGCACAGTGTCTGCATCCATTAGTGAGCAGACAGCTTGGTTAAGTCAGCTATTTTCACTGGATGGTTCCATAGATCCTCTGCCTGTGCAGCCTGTGGATCAAAATAACGCTGTGCCCTCATTAATACACTTTTTTGAGTTAATAAATAATCAGTCTCAAACAGTACAGAAATTTAAATGTACAGTTTTAAGCTATTATCACATGTTGTATTTTTCACAGGCAGTAAGAAATTTTACTATCTATAAAGTATGTGGAACATTTTCCTCTGTTATTTCCAGGTATATCTTCTGTGCCTCTGGAGACTTTGTTAAAGTTTACAGCACAGCTACAGAAGAATGTGTACACATACTGCAAGGGCACAAAAATCTGGTGACAGGAATCCAACTCAACCCCAACAACCATCTACAGGTATTAAATTATTTATACTTGCATATTTCAATCATTGGCTTTATTGTTGCCAGAAAAATTTGAATTGAATTTGACTAGGAAACCTTCCAGGTAACAGTCATGGAAAGAACTATGTTGATTTCCTGAATCAGGATATTTTTTACTTATTTTTAATTATTAGAATAGGGTCACAGCCCACAATTACATTGCCTGTGGTGTATTCTGTGAATCAGTTGTTAGAATTGTTAAAAGCTGTTCTTTGACTGAAGGGGTTTTGGGCTATATAAGTTTCTGAAATTTTAGGTTTGGTTTGGCACATGAGTGAATTTTTTTTTATTGTAAGTCTTGCCAGGTTTCTTCATATGCATTGTAAATATCTTAAAGGGCCATAGAGTATTTTATGTTCCTTATACTTACTTGACATCTGAACTCTTGTTTCTGCAACATGTTTTCTTGTTTATTTTTAATATTGACCAAAAGCTAGTTATTGATTGTGTAGGTCTGTTCTTTTAGAGATGAGACTTCTTGGTATTAATGCAGGTGTCACCTAATCTTAAGGCCAACATCTGGACAAAGAGAAGGGTTTCTTTGGTCAGTGGATCAACCGTTAATTTTAGGACAAACTTGGACCTCGTACTCCCTCCACAAATCAACTTTGCTCCTCAAAATTCAAGAATAAGAAATGGTCATTTTAATTCTGTTCATAATTTCCAGCAAAGCTACTAAAGAGTTATTTCAAAAATACTCTTGCTCTAGTTTTTGATCAAGTTCCACTTTTCTGGATTAGTTAAAGCCAATTTGGAAATTATTGCTGGATTTACAAATGGATTGTCATTCACTGCTTTATTGCAAAGGAAGTAGAAAATTAAGTAACATGGATGTTTTCTTTCCAAAACTAAGTGAGCTACTCTTGAAGATCAGTTAAGTAGCTTTTCTGCAGGGCTTAAGTACTTTTTTATTCTTTCAGTCCTCACAGGGTTTGAGAAAAGCACTTATTGTTATGTATAGCATTGGAATGTTTTTCTTTTAGTAGCCGAAATACCCTTTCATTAAATTTGGAATTTGTGAAGTCTCTAGTACTAAGCTTTATAGCAAAATGAAAAACTACATACACATTGCAAAGAAACTATTTCATGGAACTGAAAGTTAATAAAATTAGAGGAGGACAATTTCAGCAATAGGTTTTGTTGAGGTGAGGGGTGGGTGCCAGAGATTTTGTGAATTTAGTCACAGTATTTGTATTAACCATTATTTGGACAGTGATTATATATTTGCCTTGTATTTTACTAATCCACATTCATGATTCTGAGGTTTTATGTAGTATTTGTGATACATGTTTTTAACTCAATATAAATAATTTACTTAGATAAATATTATCATCATATTTTATTTCTACAATCCTGTGTCCTTGTTGGTAGAAATCTTAATTGCCACTTTCTTTGAAAAATACTTAAAATTTTTTGCATGTTATTAAGGCGTTCTGGTGCTACCAAAGCATGGTTTCACAGACCAGTGTTATAAGTGATTGGTGACCAGTCTGCAATGGGACAAATATAAAAATTGAGTGTTCCAAAACCTTAGCATATCCAAGTACATAATAATTGCTGTTGTACTTTACGAAAGTATTGGTCCTTGATGGTTTGGAAGTTTTAAAAAAAGAGAACTAGACATCTTTTTCAGATAATTTGAGAAGCACTCCTTTAATAACTCATGTATAATGAAAGCATTTCTAATAAAGAAAATTGGCAACAAGCTCTTAATGCTTTTCATGTCAGTCCTTTACCATCTCCCTCTTAAAGACAGAGGGTTGACTTTTTCCCCTCGTTGTAGTCTTTAATTTTTTTTTACACTTAATGGTTTTTAGAGAGAGGAAAGGAGAGAGAAATGTTAGTTATGTGCTGAGTTACCAGGCCAGAGCTTTAATTAAAACTTTAAATTGATGGATCTGCTTCCTCCAAAGAGCTGTGATAAGACTGTCACAAACAATATAAATTTTACAAAAACTATAAATCAATATAAATGACTACCTCTCTTATGGCAAATAATGAAGTAATTAACAAAGTGCCTTCTGTAATTCATATGGTATCTGAAAGAGTTCTATTTTTTAATCGGTTTTGTACTATTTTTACCCTTTTAGCTGTATTCTTGTTCCTTTGATGGCACAGTTAAACTGTGGGACTATATAGATGGCATTTTGATAAAGGTATGTGCATTAATCTTCCATTTTTATTATGTGAAAAGGAATGGCAACATATTTTAATGACAGATATATTACTCCTCTGTATTAACGCCTAATCCTTAGATAGCATTCCTAAGCAAGTCATGAAATTCACATGTAAAAGACAAAGTTGACAAAAAATTTTAACTTCTCACAAAAAATGAGCAATAAAACTGGAAGAAATTACTTACCAGTAAACATGAAGAGATGCATAAAACTGAAAGTGAGTATCTTTGCTTCAGCAATTTCACCTTTAGGAATCTCTTGGTGATGTAATGTCATGTATATATAGTTCTTAAAGTACTGTTTATAGTGTGAAAAAAAATTGAATATAACTGATATCAGTTAAAATTTGTATTTATTCAATGAATATTATATAACCATTAAAAAGAAACAGCTGAATTTATGTTAACTTGAAAGGTTGTTTACCTTAACGAATATGTATTGAGTATCTTCCATATACCAGGTACTCTTTCTGATCAAAATGGGTAAAAATCCCTGCCCTAATGGAACTTACATTTTGGGTGGGCGTGGGGAGTTGGGGAGGACAGACAATTAACAATATAGTGGTCTTATCTTTCAGACTTTCATAGTTGGACATAAACTTCATGCCTTTTTTACCCATGCCCATGCTGAGGACTCTGTCTTTGTTATAATAAAGAAAGAAAAACCAGGTGTAGTATAATTAACTTACTTTGTTTCATATATAGCATTGAGTAGCTCTTTACATTTTATAGTTTCTTATATTCAGGAATGCCACTGCACCCTGTGTTGTCCTTCCTGTAATCTTCTTGTAGTCAGAATTCAAAGTACAAAGTAGTTTTGAGATGGTTACTGGGCAGTCAGCTAGATTGGCTCACACGTCATTAGCTGAGTGACTCATTTCCATTGCTCTTTATTTTTCTTTGGGGTGGGGGGATTGTTTGTTTTGGGGGGGTTGGCTGAAACAAATTTGCAAATTGTTATGTATCTTGGAGTTTTTATCAAAATTTCACATTAAGGAACAAAATATAGTAAGTATAGTAAGTGTAGTTTTTCTTATGTTGCCCTTAAACCATCTCCAAAGGATATTCCAAAAAAATATTCTGGAAATGGCAGCATTCTAAAATAATTAAGTTGCCTTTCCAAATGACTACTTTAAAGATCAGTCTACAATATTTAGGTTCTATTTTCTATATAAATGTATGGATTCTTCAAATCTATCCCCATGCTTACTAAAACTTCAGATTCCTCTCTGACTGACAGTTAATTGATTCACTAGATTTGAAATTTAGTCTAGATATCTGCATATTTAGTATCTCCCCAGGTGATTCTGTTCATCACTCATATTTGGTAATCACACTTCAGGCCCCCCTATGATTTCTCAATTGGAAGGGCAGTTGCCAGTAGCAGAAACAAAATCTCTTATCCATCAGTGACGGCAGTGGTCCTTAATGCTGGTTGCACGTTGGAATCACTTCAAGGAACCTAAAATGTAAGGTTCTTTATGGTGGGACCTATTTCTTTACTTAAATACCCCTAGTTGAGTCTATGTGCAAGCTATATTAGCAAAATACTGATCTAAAGTAAGATTGCGGTCATTAGCATTTTGAAGTTAACTATGCAAACTTTATTTGCTGAGATCTGAATTTTATTCATATTGGGGTTTAGGGTTACTCTACATATTTTGGCACATCATGGGCAGTCCGTGTGAAAATCTAGTTATCTATTACATTAAAAATGGAACTCAGGCTTTAAAAGATTCCATATAATTGGATCTTCAAAATACACAGTTGGCCCTTGAACAACAGATTTGAATTGCATGGATCCACTTATGTGCAGATTTTTTTCAATAAATACTAAAAATTATATTTTCTTAGCATTTTTTTAACACTTTCTCTAGCTTTATTGTGAGAATACAGTATATAGTACTTATACAAAATGTTATCAGTAAGGCTTCCTGTCAACATTAGTCTGTTGGTTAAGATTTTGAAGTCATAAGTAATACACTGGTTTTAGACTGAATGCTCAGGGAAGGTCCTGGGAGGAGATAAAGCTGTGCAGCTGTACTGGAGAAGCATATTCTGTGGCACTCCTGGCATGTTTGAGGAACAGCAGGGAGGCAGGATTGGAGTGTGTCAGGGAGAGTAGATAATACAGAGCTGTGTAGGTCATTGAAAGGACTGGCTTTTACTCTGGATAGATAAATAACCATTGAAGGGATCTGAGCAGAGTGACATGATCTGACTTAGTTGTAATAAAATCATTGGTTTCCATGTTGAGAATACTAAAATAGGACAAAAATAGAAATAGGGAGAACTATCATTGCTTCAGAAACTTAAAATAATGAAACATGATCATGGCTTTAGATTAGGTAATAGTAACTTGAAGACATAGCCAAACAAGGTTTGCTGATGGTTTAATGTGGAGTATGAGAGAGAAGTCAAAGATGACTTGAGCATTTAGCTAGTCTGAGCAACTGGGTAAATGGTGGTGCCATTTCCTGCAGTGGGCACTGTAAAGGAAGACTAATTATTAAAAGAAAGGTCAAGAGTTCAGGGTTTGGGCATGTCAAGTTTGAGAAGGCTAGAAGAAGCAAGGGTTCAGAGGATACAGTAAGGCTGGAAAACAGGAAAATGGTAGATCATTTTATTGCAAAATTTTATATTCGTTGTAAAGTCTAAGGATAAAGAGCATAGTAAAATACTGCTCTTTCCTTTCAGAGAGAATTTTTTTTTAATGGAATGTAAAGAGAAGAGGTATGTCAGTATTACAGAAAAGGAGTGTTAGTCCTTGCATTGCAAGCCCAGAGAATTTCTAAAAATTCAAATGGTTTGTTGCTTTTGGCTGTTCACCAATCATAGCATATTCCATCTCCATTTTAAAGTTCAGCTCAGTACTTTGGAATATGTAATGTACCATAAAACAAATTGTCTTCTATTTCTACATATATGGAGCATGTATGCATATGAGTTGTGGAACTATACTTCATTTGAAACTTGTGTATCCAAATGAAGACTCTAGCTTTAAGGTACATTTTTGTTCAAAATAGCCTAGAATTATTATCTTGACATCAAATGGATTCTAGAGCGCTTTTTAACAGTTCTCTAGGAATAAATGCACATCTTCACTTTCTCTAGAGAAGCTTTATATTAATACAGCTTCCTTTGGCTAGATGCGTTTCAGCTGGCTTCAGTGAAACTGCCTAAATCAACAAGCCAGGAAGTAGAAGCTGAGGAGCTCTCCCTTGTTTTGGATTACATAAACCAGTCACCCAAGTGCATCGCTTTTGGACATGAGGTAAAAGTTCTTTGCTGGTTTTTTCTTTGGACATAAAATCTCTTTCCTGTAGCCTTTCCTCTGAACACGTTTTGTTATAGAGATTTAATATTGCCTTAAGTTACAATATGTTTGTTAGTAACTGAGAGATCTGTTTCATTTCTTTGGTATGTATGTATAGTACAGATTTTTGGACCACCCTAATTTTGTATATTCTATATTTTTGCTCTTGTGACCTCTGCAGTTGTCCAAAATACGGTCAGTGTTCTTGTCATTTGCACAGTATCTCTTCGCGTGTCCCACATAAAAGCCACTTGCATGTTTTCATTTTAGACCCTGTGTCTTCAGAAAATATGACCTCCCTGGCAATATATATATATATATATATATATATATATATATTATAATATGTCCATTAAGAAAAATTGGGAAATTATAGGAAAATAAAATGAAGAAATTAAATCTCATTAGTGATAATATATGACAAGTCTTTTCCTAAACTTTTTTTTTTCACTTCACTTTGCAGCATGAGTAGTGCTTAAAGGAAATAATGACTGTGGGATGTTCATACTATGATATATTTAGCCATCTCTTGTTAATAATCACTTTGTTAAAATCAGGTACCACCAAAAGACCCTAGTAATGTTATTGTAGAATGTTTCTTCAATCTTAAGTTTCATAGCGTTATTTTGGCTTTATTCTGAAAATGGTTAATTTCTTAGAGTAGAGAAAACTTTAAAAAATGCAAATGGAAATCACAGCAAGATAGTATTTCATATTCACTACAACAGCTAAAATTTAAAGACTGACAGTAGTGAGTGTTGACAAGATAGGGAACAAAGGTAAACGTACACCTTTACAGTGACCCAGCAGTTCCACTCCTTGGGAGAGGAATGAGAACACGACCACCAAATGACATATATGCAAGAATGATGAATATTTATCACACCTCCAAAATAGAAACAACTCAAATGTTCATCAGAAGGAGAATATATTCAATATATTTGTTCATTGGAGTACTGCTTCAAAATAAGGGTGTGGGTGCATCTCAAAAGGGTGATGTTGAATTAAAGAGTTCAGACATGAAAAAGGATGGATTGTACCATTATGTTTGTATGGCATTCTAGAACAGGCATGGACATGACTATAGAACTCACTAGTTGCTGGCAAAGGTGAGGGCATTGAGCAATAACTGGAAAGAACAAAGGAACATTCTAGAGGTAAAGAAAATGTTCCAAATCTTGATTATAGTGATGGTTTTATAGATATACACGTATGTGGAAAATTACATTTTATTGTATATAAATTATACCTTAATGAAAAAAATCAAATAATTTTTATTGAGTTTATTGGGTGGCATTGGTTAATAAAATTATGTAGGTTTCAGGTGCACAGTTGTTTAATAATGCACCATTTGTGTATTACACTATGCGTTCATCCCAAGTCAAGCCTCCTGCCATCACCATTGATCCCCTTTTTACTCCCTCCTACTTCCCCCTAGGGTACCCCCACTTCCCTCTGGTAATCATCATACTGTTGTCTTTGTCTCTGAGGGGATTTTTTCCTTTGCTTAATCCCTTCACCTTTTACAACTGATTCCTAACCCCTCCCCTCTGACAGGTTTCAGTCTGGTTTCTGTATCTATGAGTCTGTTTCTAGTTGCTTTCTTTATTTTGCTCATTAGATTTCACATAAAAGTAAAATTGTGGTATTTGTCTTTTACATTTAAAGATAGATAACCTAGTAATTTTAGGATTTAGGACCTAAGTTCTTTTAATTTTCTATGATTATGATTATTTTTAAAGTAAGATTATTCTATCCATAACTAAACTATTGTATTTTGTTTTATGTTAATATACTGTTAATCTGCAAAATATTATTGTTACTATATTTTGTGATAAGAATGTCTTTTGTTCAAGAGTATTGACTATTTTTATGAATGTAACCTTTTTTGAAATACCAGGGGGAATATGTTGCTGCAGTACGGGACTTCTACTTGTCTGTTTATTTTTTCAAAAAGAAAAAGACATCAAGGTAAGTATTTCTTTTTGAAAGTTTTATTTACTTGAGAATTTTTTAATTTCATTCTCATACCTAGATACAGAGCTGTTACAAGTTTCTTGTTACAAATGATTGTGAAATCACAATATACAGAGGTAGTTTGGTTTTGGGGGATTTTTAATTTGGCTTTTTTGTTTGGTTTTAGGGAGCTAATACCTAGTAACATTTAATAACTTAATTACAATACTATATTTTGTATTTAACTTTATAGGTTATGTTAGGCCTTGGTATATACATTTTTTATTTGATCTATGATATAGCCCTGTAAGACAAATGTTACTGTTGGCCACATTTTAAAAAATTTTTCTTTTTCACTTACAATTGACATATATTAGTTTTAGATACTCAGTGTAGTGTTTAGACATCTATCTACTTATGAAGTCTAGTACCCATCTAATACTATCGTAGTTATTACAACATTATTGACTATATTCCCTATGCTGTACTTCACATCCCCGTGACTATTTTATAATTACCAATTTGTACTTCCTAATCCCTTTAGTGTTTGCACCCAGCCTTCTAAACCCTCCACTCCCCACCTGGCAACCATCAGTTTGTTTTTGTCTATGAGTTTGTTTTTGGTTTGTTTGTTCATTTATATTGTTTTTTAGATTCCAGTTTTTTAACCCACAGTGGATGGGGTTGAGGAATTAATCACAAAAACCCGGGGAACTCTACTAGCCAAAAAATCCTTGTACACCAAGATTCTGGTGTGCGTTTTTGTGTCAGAATTGGACTTGGTTCAAAAAGGCTTCTGGAGGTCATGCTCATTGCCTTATGACAGATGTAGGAACGAGTGAGGGCCTTGGGATGCATGGATTTAAAGGAAGTAAAATTATCCATATGAATTTCACCATACCTCAAATTACCACATATTTTAAAGGGGATAATATAATTCTAGCAGAGTCATGAAGATGTGTTAGGGACTGCTAGTCTGCTTGGCAAGGCCCAGCCAGCAGAAACGGGTGTTTGGCAAGGCCGGCCCTAGTGCCAGGTGGACTTGGAACGGACACTGTGTGTAGGGAGTCAGCCCAGTGTGTTTACCCCATAGACCATGAAGCATGGAAAGCAGAGAGTGTGCTATGCCTTGTTCTCTGCAGCTAGCTTAGCTTCTTGGTTTCAGTTGAGCAGGTGCCAGTAATACCTGCATATAAGCTTAGTGTGATTAATAAACGGGACTCGCAGCTTGGGCGAGCCTCCCGACCCCAACTTTGTCTCTTGTCTTTTTCTTGTGTCCAAACCTGGTGCGTAATCCAGGGACGGCTGGTCCGTCACAAAGATGAATGAGCTAACGTATTTAAAGAGACTCTTGCTGAGCATGAGTAGTCACTCTTCAGATGCCACTGTACCCTCTTCCCTTTTACCATGTCGGGATTAGCATGTTTTTCTTTGCAATGTAATGAAGATCCTGACATCTTTAGACATGTTAGCCAGTTGTCTCAGGGATAATTCCTTAGGCCTGTGCATATCAGATGCTAAAACTTAACCTTCAACAAGAAATTTGAACAAACTACGTCAAGGCAAAAGTCCACTGAAAGGACGGTCTTTTCTTCATTTCAATGTCAGTGGCTTCTGTAAACAAGTTACAATGGTAGAATGTTAGTCATACGGAGTATATATTGTATGTTAATTTTACGAAACAAAATTCTTAATTCTTGATCACAGTTTTTATTTTTAAAGTTCTGCATTTATGTTTAATGAATTCAGAGAGCTTTCATTTTTTCATTAATAAGCTGAGAAACCCCTTTTACTTAATTGCTTCACCACTTACCAGGGGACTTGAGTAACCAAGTAAATTTAATTTTCTTTTAGGTTTACTTTGTCCTCGTCAAGAAACAGGAAACATGCTAAGAACAATTTTACATGTGTAGCATGTCACCCAAAGGAAGATTGCATAGCAACTGGTCACAAGGATGGCAAAATTCGCCTTTGGTCAGTTAACTCATGAAAAGTGTGGTAACGATTGTGTTGCTATTGTGTTAGTGCGACAGAACAGGGCGCAGCCTCTGGGTCCAAGATGGAGAGCAGCGCTGAGAAGCACTGCTGGCAGTAGGGATTAGGCCTTCCTGGCAGCCTCCGTTTTTTGTACTAGTGTGTTCTTCATTGTGTACACTTACTATCTTAGGGGGAGTGAAAGTTTGTCGTTTCGCCTGTAGTCATTTTATTGAAAAGAACTTTTTTGCCAGCTTTTATGTAAAAAAGAAAGGAGTGATAATAGGGAATATCTAAATAATAGGACACCAAGGTGGCCTGTTGTTTATATTGGGCTGGCCAAAAGTTTATTTGGATTTTGGGGTTTTTTCCCATGAGATGGCTTTAGTAGCACTTAGTTGCCTTTAACTTCATTTGAAATAATTTTGTTAGATTGTGTTTTGATAGCTGTCATATCAGTGCACATTTTTAAAAACTTTTCAAAGTCAGTGAATTTTTGTGTATTTTAATATTGAAGATGGAAGAAAGTAACGCCTAATTTTCAGCATGTTATGCTTTATTATTTCAAGAAAGGTGAAACACAACTGAAACATAGTAAAAGATTTGTGCAGTGTATGGAGAAGGTGCTGTAACATCCAATGTGTCAAAAATGGTTTGTGCAGCTTTGTGCTAGAGAGTCCTCACTGGACGAGGGGATACTTCACAGATAGACCAGTTGAAATTGACAGCAATCAATTCAAGACATGAATTGAGAATAATCAGTGTTCAACAATGCAGGAGATAACTAACATCCTCAAAATACCCAAATCAATAAAGTTAGTGGTCAGAGTGGAAAATGTGTCTTTATTTTATAGACAAAACTAAATAGGACCCAGTAGAAGTGACTCCAGTTAGAAATAGAAAATCTGCTTTGGATATTATGATCCATAAGCTTGATATCAAGATTTACTATTTTGGCATATACAAGGGGGAAGCCAAAAAATTGGAATTCATTTATAAAAATTATGCATTCTTTCTGACATGTTCAGATTTCAGTCACCTTCAAAGTACTCACTCTCCTTTTGATGCAATACACCTGTGGAGGTGTTTTTTCCACTGCTCAAAATAATTTGAACTTGTTGATTTTGATGCCTTTTGGTGCTTCTGCCATTTTTTGTTTCACTTCTTCCACATCAGCAAAATGTTTCTCTTGGAAGACTTTTTTCATCCAGGGAAACCAATTTAGAAAGTCGCTTGGGGTAAGAGAAGGTGAATAGGGAGTGTGGGCACAGGGGCCATGCTGTTTTTAAAAGGTCGAAAACTGCTGAACATTCAGTGTGGTGTGGGCAGATGCACTCATAAGTCACTCATCACAAAGTGGGCTAGTGCTTAGGGTCTTCAAAAAAATTCAGTGAAGCCTAATGCAGCCTCTATTAACAGTGCCAGTGGGGACTCTGATACAGATGGGTTTCTAGAACACTCACCCATCAGGGGAAGCCAGTACTACACGGGATCCACCCTTCCAAAGATAATTCTTCTGTTTTGTGGGAGGCATTCCCTGCTTATGCTATTTTCATTATGTGGGGCATGCAGTTACTTTTCTAGCTTTTGCCATTGATGAAATTTAAAATTTTGATTTTTTCCAATAGGAGGAATTTTGATGATGATAAAAAATACACATACACATGTCTGCATTGGCATCATGATATAGTTATGGATTTGGCTTTTTCAGTTACAGGTAAGTGTAAGTTGAATAATTAAATCTTTAAAGCACGTGAATCAAGTATCTTAGCTCACTATACTTAAAATCAGAAATGTCTAGAATTGCATAAGCCAAATGAATTTTAAATACCTTTATATATATCACCCCCATGTTTTGGGAATTGCTTAGCACAATACCATACACTTGAACTTTCAAAGCCCTTTAGAGTATCAAAGTGTACACCTGTGGTCAAGTCTCATCCTTGACCCTATGAATAGGTTATTCTCACTTCACAGATGAAAGAAGTGAAATTTATCATTGAGAACTAACTTGCCTAAGGTCACATGGCGAGTAAGTTGGATTTGGATGTAGGTCTAACTCAAAGGCTTGTTTTAACTGTTAGGTTGCTTCGTTCACATTCACTATTTTAAATTAATTCAGACCTTTGTTCCATTTAAGCTGCATGAGAGGGTAGTAAAAATACCTCCTTGAAATTAGGATGAAATTCAACGGAAGTTTGAAGTACATTGCGTCTTTGGTTAACTTTAGGCATCCTTACACCCTTGCGATAAAAGGTCAGCATTTTTTTTGACTGGTCCTTTAAAAAGAGAGCTAGGTGCTAGAGGACTGTATGTGCCTGGAGAAAGTGACTTTTCTTTGTGCGGGTCTTCCTAGAGAATGCCAGGACAAGTCCCTGTGCCCTGGATCCTTACCTGGTTACTTGGGTTTAGCTCTGCAGCCTCAGGAAGTAGAGAGGTATCTTAGCCCATCTGCGCTTTTCGTTTGGGAAACAGTGACTGGTATGGAGGCAGGACCCAAGCTAACACCTGGAATAGTACATCAGGAGTACAACTGTGATGTGTGAGAACTTAGAATAAAAAGAGAATGAAAAAGACACTAATCCTACAAGTAAAAGTGGACTACCCTTTACTTCCTCACCCTCCTCCCACTGCCCCTGCAAGTGTATGAGTGTGTGTGTGTGTGTGGTATACATGTGTTGCCCTTACCATCTCCTGTCGTTACTAGTTAAGCAGTCACAGCTTTCCTGTGGTGGCCTTAGTTACCCTTGAGCCCTGAGACGTTCAGGATTGGCTTTTTCAGGTGAGGGTTAGAGAGGAAGAAATAAATAGATTATTTGGCACTTAAGGAAAGGGTAGGAAAGAATACAAAATGCTTCTACCTTAAGCCAGGGCTTTGGTATAGGAGGTACTGTAGATAATCTTAGTTATTAGACAGTTGAATTCTTTGGTTTATAATTTAAGGTCTGTGAGTATTTATAAATGAGAAGTAATGGTTATACGTAGTACATGGCTGTCAGTGAGATGTCAGTATTGACCCTGTATAGGAATAAGTGTTAATAGAAGTAGAAAGAAATTAGCTGTCTATGTAAAAAGAACTGTAAATTGTGGTTGCTTAAGGCCAATAGGAACATTTAAACTATTTTGACTATGCTCTGAACCCACTCATGCTATGTGTGAACACTTAAGTAATTGTTGCTTGTTTCTAATCCTTAAGCCTTTCTTTCTTAGGACCTCCAGATAATGTTGACTAAAAGTGTTAATAGTGTTCCCAATTAATAGTTTTCACTATTTTATCCCTTAAAAGTGATATTTGCTATAGATTTTCTCTAGGTATCATTAATGTAAATATAAAAACCCCCTCAGTTCCTAGATTGATGAGTGTTTCTATCGTGGCTGTAGAATTCTATAACTTAGTACTTTTTGTGCATCTATTAAGATAATCATGATATTCTTCATTCTATAAATAAATTACGTTGATGTAGTTTTCAAATGTTACCTCTGCAACGATGTCCTATCCTTTTGATAGATAATTGGATTCAGTTCACTAATCACATTGTTTGGGAATTTTCATCTGTCATGAAATTGGCTTGGAATTTTTTAATGATATTCCTGTTTTGGTACAGGATTATGCTGGTCTTGTGAAGCAGACTGGGAGGTGTTTTCTTTTTGTTACCTGGAGAGTGAAATTTGATTTATTCATTAAATATTTGGGAAAACTCACCAAAGAAGCCATCTGGGTCTAGAGGATATTTGTGTCATTCCGTTTTCCTGGTTAGCACAAGAAGAGTTGATTACCTGTAGGCTAATCAGCTATTCCTAGAAAGGAAAATCCCTGAATCAGTCTTTTTAAATCTTTTGTCTGAGCAGTAGATTAAGAGATAAAAGCAGACTTCTTTGCATACTTTTAAAAAGAGTTCAGTTCTCTAACATGGTCAGAAGTTTTTCATTGCTGACTATTTTTTCTCCCTGTTTTTCTCTCCTGAAACTGTCCTGTCATTTCTGTGTCTGGACGAGAAGGCGCCAGCCTGCTGAGTGGAGGCCGGGAATCCGTGCTTGTGGAGTGGCGGGACGCCTCTGAGAAGAACAAGGAGTTCCTGCCCCGCCTGGGAGCCACCATCGAACACATCGCAGTTTCTCCAGCAGGCGATTTATTCTGTACCTCTCATTCTGATAATAGTAAGTCTGAATTTGTTATTGTGAGGAGCAATACAATTTGTATGATGCCTCAATTACTTAGCATTTTAAGAAATGGAAAATGTGAGACATCAAACTAAAAGTAGCATTTTAATGAGCATTTTTTTCTTCTATTCCTCTTTCTCACCCTTTCTGCCATAAGAATACTATGTTTTCAGAATTGTTATGAAAATGTAGGGCTAAGTGTATTAAGTTTTTAATTATTATTTTTAGAGAAGGGCAGAGAGGGGGAGAAACATCAATGTATGGTTGCCTTTCACCTGCCTCCAGCCACTGACCTGGCTGGAGACCTGGCTTGCAACCTGGTTATGTGCCCTGGCTGGGGATCAAACCAGTGACACAGGTGGGCACCTTTATCCATGGAGCCACCAGCCAGGGCTGGTATTTGATTTTTATTGTGCCACTTATATTTCAGAGCCTTTTCATGTGGAATGATGTGGGGAAGTAAAGGAAGGGCTTTGAAGTAGGTATTTGTGCTTTCATAGATATAATGGCATTTTCGAAAGAACACTGAGCTTTTCCTTTGAGAATGCCATTATTATCAGTGTGGGAGTTCTGTTAATTCTGGCAGAAATGGAGGCATCTTGTATTCTTCCAGAACTTCGCTCGTCCTATTCCTATTGTCCTGGATGCAGCTCCTCTGGCCTGTTGCCTCCTTTCCCTTCAAAACAGAACATAACTGACTGAGCAACCCACCAGTGCAGTGACTCACTTCAAAATAAATTGTCCATTTCTTCCAGGATATTTAAGTTTCTGAATTAACATGTAAAATGTATTCATAGCCACAACCTATAAACCTTAAGAGACTCTTATAGACACTCCCCAGGCAGTTAGTTCACAAAATACATTCCTGATTTTCTAATAACACTCTAAATAAATCGAACATACTAAGTTATTTTATATTCTGATATGTTGCAGAATAATATGTTAACTTTTTTCTACCTTGAAGTTCTGACTTCTGTATGTTTAAATATTTTTTTACCCACAGAGATAATAGTCATTCACCGAAACCTTGAGGCATCCACAGTAATTCAAGGCCTCGTGAAAGGTACTGCAGAACACAGTGGATTTGGAATTACATACATTTTAAAAGCAAATATTTGTCTGACTTTAACTATTGTTTGTCACTTATTTTGTAGACAGCAGCATCTTAACCGGTTTGATGATTGATCCAAGAACCAAAGCTTTAGTTTTGAATGGGAAGCCTGGCCACTTGCAGTTTTATTCTCTCGAAAGTGATAAGCAGTTATATAATGTAAGGTTTTAATCTATTAACAAGCCTTAAAACTAATGAAAACTGTTTACAGCACCACCAAGGTCTGTAACTTAGTAGCTGCAAAAATGAGGTCTTATGCCTGCCTGGGTTTACTTAGGCATAGTCAGTCCAATCACATGTTTCCAGCATAATTCTAATAGCCATAGTTGCCCACTAAGTCTACATGTAAACCAGTTGATACTCTTGTGCAGCCTCTCTTTGTCTATTTATTTTGTTTCAGACTACTAATTAGCTATCACATATACCTGTGCCTTTGAGTGTCATGTACCCACTGAATAGAAAATATAAAATTTTTGATGTAATTAAAGAAGATGGCTTCTTATAATCTTGATAAATACAACCCAGACTTTCCCACTTTTCTTTATCTTGTTCTTTTCATCGCCTTTAAACCCCTCAAGGAAAGGAAACTTCTTGATCTTTGTACATTTCTACTATAAGACCTGGAAATGGTTTAATACATGTTTAGTAAGTAGGCAAGGAGATGGAATAAAATGCTGGCCTACTTACATTATTTCTTTTTTTTTCACTTCTTAAAAATTACTGATTTTATTTTGCTTACATTTCTAGTTATGTGAAATCTAGCCTTGAGATTTTATGTAAAGCTCTTAGAAGTTGTTAGAAACAAGTGAAAAGTATTATAAGCTAAAGGCTCTGTTTTATCATATAATGGGTTAAAGCCATCATTGATATTCAAGGACATTGAAGAATTATTACCACCGAATTTGTATAACGCACTCCGTTTTTTTATTGGCAAATTTAATGTCCATGACTAACAGTTTATTTTTCCCACATCTAAAAGTCTGTTAGTATGGATTCTAGAAGTTATGTATCATAATCATTAATGTGATTAATTACCATTTCTTGAATGCTTTAATATTTATGTATTTACATTAATAAGCATTTTGGATTTTTTTAACCCATCAGTTAGATATTGTACAGCAAGAATATATCAATGATTATGGTCTGATCCAAATTGAGCTAACAAAGGCTGCATTTGGCTGCTTTGGTAACTGGCTTGCAACAGTGGAACAACGTCAAGAAAAGGAAACTGAGCTTGAATTGCAAATGAAGCTGTGGACGTATAGTAAGAAAACACAAGGGTAATGTTACTTACACAGCCATATAGATTCAAAATAGAAAATAGTTTCCTTTCTGTTTTATGGTTTCAGATTTTAGTCTTTACAATGTTTTATTATGATAAATTTTAGATTTAGATTAAATGAAGGAGGTATTCTCACAAACCCTTTAAACTTTCAGCTCTGAGAAAGCACAAGTGGTCTCCCAAGTTATAATGTCATTTCATTGCATAAATGAGAACACATGGAAAAGTGACACCCCCAGTGACATCATACCTAATTCCAAGCAAATCTAGGATTAGAATCTAAATGTCTTCATTCCTAACATACTTCAAGAACAAATTTATACTACCTTCTTTGGGAAAGTGGCAGTGGTAGTCACCAGAGTTGTAGTGTAGTGTGTGTGTTTTGAGACAAGGAGCCCACCAGTTTTTCCTGCAGTAGTGCAGTAGTGCCCCAGGGACTAGGATTTGGGCCTTTGTACCCCTTGTTTTACTAATTAATCTTCACAAGAATACTGTAAGATAAGCCTATTGTCCATGTTTCACAGGTGAGGAAACAGGCCCAAAGGGATTGTCTCTAGTCAGTCACCTCCCCTTACAACCTGAACTTTTAAAAACCACAACGCTCTTTTGCCCTGATGTTCTTCAAAGAACACAGTGCTAGCAGAGCCTTGTCTTTCATTCACAAATAAGCTTTGAAAGGTAGTTTGCATGATCATAAATACTAAATACTGACCAGGAAATTTGATTAGGTAGTTTTCTTTCTGTATTTTTTTGCCACAAGTAGGATCTTTTATGGTCATTCCAGTTTTTGCTTATTTTCAACAGTAGCTAGTGAGGCATCTGTATTCTATGCAATTTTCCTGTAGAGTTTAGTACAGTAGGCTTTTTGTTATCTTTTACTTATTTATTTTTTTGTGACCCCAATTCTATACTCATTTTGCACCATTAGGTTGACATTATACATAATCATCTTTGTATTATGTAGGTCACACAAGGACAAAGATAATGTGTTAGGACTGCAGTCTACATTTAGCTATTAGAGACAGCACTCAGTTGTTGGTCAGATGCTATTGTAAAGGTACAATATGTAAGAAATTCTTATATGACAGTATGTCATATTGTCCTGGTGGTTGTGAGAATAAATTGATGTATTCCTTCCTACCAGGTTTGCTCTTAACACAAAAGTTAACATGCCACATGAAGACCACATCACAGCTCTCTGTTTCTGTAATGCAGAAAACTCTGAAACGCCCACATTGGTTACAGCTAGTAAAGATGGTCACTTCAAAGTGTGGATATTAACAGATGATTCTGATATATACAGTAAGTTAAATATAGTATGCCTAAATATAATATATGAAGTGGTATATTGATGTCGTGAATTGCGTTCATTCTGGGAAGGCATTTAATTCTATAAGGTATTTCCTAATTGTAAAAGATGATAGTTACTATTTTGTGAGTATGATGTGCCTTTATTCCAAAATCTATACTTTTTTTTTATGACATAATTATGTGCTGGTCATCTATTGCAGTTTGTGAGAATCTAGTAAAAGGAACTTTGTGTTTATAAACATCCTATTCACTGTTCCACTAGAGGGAGGTCAGATCTTTAGGAAGGGGCAAAAATTTTAAACCAATTTTTAAATCAATGCTTTGTAGCACTTCTAACTAGAGTTTGGGGAATAGGGTTTCTGTTGTGTTTGTTTCTCCTTAGTGATTATAACTTCCCTAAAATGTTACCTAGCATTTACACCATTTCTGAACTCTATGGTCTGTATTTTCGCAGAAAAGGCTGTTGGCTGGACCTGTGACTTTGTGGGTAGTTATCACAAATACCAAGCAACTAACTGTTGTTTCTCTGAAGATGGCTCTTTACTGGCTGTTAGTTTTGAGGAAATTGTTACAGTATGGGACTCAGAGACATGGGAACTTAAATGCACATTTTGTCAGCGAGCTGGGAATATAAGGTAGGTCAATAATATGGGGAGTATGAAATACTGTTTTCTAATTTAAACAAGTAATTTATGTAATTATTACATAAGCTTTAGTAATAATTTATGCTTTCTTTAAAGGTAGCCTTGGGTCAGTCGGGCCAGCAGCTAATGAGAGTTCCGAGAAGCCAAAAATTTTTGCATGTGAACCATAGACAATGATTTGCCTATTTCTGAAATCAGGATTAACATTTAATTCCTGGCCCACAGATTTTTTTCCTTCGTACTAATAATTTCAAGGGTTGTGCAATATATCATAATAGAAGCTATACTGAAGCCTCAGCGGATCTAAACAATGCTTATCTCGGAAATATCTTCCATTTTACTTCATGCAACAGTGTAGAATGGCAGGTGGCTAATGAAATTGATCCTAATTCCCAACATACCTGACTCGGAATTTATACTTTGTGAAACAGAAGTCATTGCAAACACAGAGGGGGTTTTGTTAAGCGACTACATTTTGCATACGCTTTCTCTGTCTTAATTATATACCACAATGTCTTAGTAAGGAAAAGAACTGGTCATCTAACATACTTTTCTCAAAAAACACTGTAAACAAGCCTTTTGTACTAAGTAGTCCCTTTTCTGCAATATAATTATGAACAAAAACGTGCGTCTTATCTAAAAATCAGCTTTGCGTAAAACTCATACTGTTCGGGAAGTCTGATAGTACTGACATGTTAACTTCCCTGTGGTTTTAACCTAGGCACCTTTGCTTTGGGAGACTGACTTGTTCAAAGTATCTTCTGGGTGCTACTGAAAATGGAATTATTTGCTGTTGGAATCTACTCAGTTGTGCATGTAAGGTTATTTTTTCCATAAAATGACTTGGCAAAGCAAGTACAAATAGGGATTAAACTTTGGCAATTTTTTTTAGGACTTCGGATTATATCTCATGTCTCTACCCAGAGGATATATTATAATTTTTTAAAAGATTATTATTTTTAGAGAGGGGAAGAGGGGAGAGAGGGAGAAAAACATCAGTGTATGGTTGCTTTTCACGTGCCTCCAGCTAAGGATCTGGCTGGAGACCTGGCTGCAACCTGATTATGTGCCCTGGCTGGGAATGGAATCAGCAACCCCCCCGCCCCCCGCCCCCCGCCCTGGGTTCACAGGCGGACGCTTTACCCACTGTGCCCACTGTGTTATAATTTTTTAAATAGTATATTATACCACCAAAATTTAGAGTACTAGACCTATAATAGACTTGCATTATTTATAAGTGATCTATTGTCAGTGAGGAGACTTCATAATCACCTTTCCCCACTATCTTCACAGTGTGGGTAACTCTGCTGCCCTTCCTTCTCCATCCTCCAGACAATTTGAGGATCATTTCTGCTAACTCATAATGCAAAATAACCTGCCAAATCCCTAACAGCTTTAAATTTAAATGGAGCCTGCCACAGTGGTCTTAACATGTGGTTTGTGGCATCTATTCATTTGAATACAGTTTGTAAGGCATAGTGGTTTCTTAGTAATGAGTGTGTACGATGACATTTCTTTACATTCTTCGTGTAGCTTTTGCTAACATTTTGCCCATGCTTAGTAGCAGCAGAAAAGCACCTGACAGTAGTGCATGAAATAACCATTTCATAGCATATGGAAGGAAACATTCGTCCGGCACTCTCTTGAGTGCAGCCTTCCATAGATAATTTCAGTGCTTGTTTATGTATTTGGAAATGTAAAATTCCTCTTCCTAAGAACAATAGAATTGATTGTTCCAATGAAAATTAAGATTACCTGATTTAAATAACAAGCTTTGAAAAACTTTTGACATCTCTCTGAGAAGTTATTTGCTTTTTTCTTTTCCCCCCAGTGGAGTGGAGTGCAAAATTAAATATTAGAGTTTTGGAACCTGATCCTAATTCAGAGAATGTTGTTGTAGTCTCTAAGTCTTCAGTGGGTTCAGACTGTAAGTATAGATTTTACTTGCATAGTAAGATCTAGTTCCTAAATTTTCCTTTTAATATTGTAATATAATATGATTCAAACTTGCCTTCAAATCAGATGTTTACTTTGCCTGAGACACTGCCCTTTTCACTTGAGTTCTTAATCCAGTACCTTGTTATTTAGGCATTTATGCTTAGTTGTAGGAGAACTTCAGTACATTCCTCATTATTTAACATGCCAACTCCTCCTTAGCCATCAAAATCCAAAAGATTTCACCTCTTTGAAGCATTCCAAATTTCTCTGAAAAGCTTTAATCATTCCTTTGTGTTCTTGAAGCAGTTTCTGCATATTTCTCTTCTATTACTTAGGACAAAATACTGCATTGATATTTTGGCAAATGTCTTCTGCATTATTCTCTGGTCTATAGAGCCAAGATACCTTTCTCTCTTTTATCTTCATAGCCCTTGCTTCTAACCAGCTTGGCACAGAGTAGGTGTCCAATAGATACTTGTTGAGTCAGATCTGGGTTATTTATCTACTCAATGGGGTAAGTCCCAACATTAGTGTGGTTTGTCAGTCTGAGGCTAGAACTAACGCTTGCATGTGAAATGTTATTCTGTGTCTTTTTCTTTCCCTCTAGTATTTGTATTTAAACCTAGTGAACCAAGGCCTTTGTACATTCAAAAGAATATCTGCAGAGAGGAAGTCCAGTGGGGAGTGTTTGTTCCACGAGATGTCCCTGAATCATTCACCTGCGAAGCTTACCAGTGGCTGAACAGATCACAGTTTTATTTCCTCACAAAATCACAGGTAACCATTCTTCCTGAAATAATGCAGTTATTTTGTATGGTGTACGTAACTGCAGGTTGTTTTAATATTTGAAAGTACTAGCCAATAATAGGTGCGTGAGTTTTATTAAAGGGTTACTTCTCTAAAGAATTATCTAATGTGTCCACTGCCAGCAGCATTAACTGGTGTGTGTATGAGCACCACTTTATTTAACCACACCTTTGAGATTATTTAAGAAGATGTTTATGTATCAAAACAAAAAATTGACCTCATTTTCTAAGTTTAACATCTTACTTAGATTTGCGATACACAGTTTATATTTTATGTCATTAATTGTTCTTATCTTTTCAGAGTTTATTGACATTCAGCACAAAGTCTCCAGAAGAGAAACTCACACCAACAAGCAAACAGGTATGTTTTTATAGCCCCTTGTGGTACAGACTGAGTTGCTTCCCTATAAGGATTAGGTTATCTTTTAGAATTCAGCTATGAGAAAAAAATATTTTACCTGGCCCTAAAATGGAATTTAAAACCATCCTTATAAACTACTTGCCACTTTTGAAGTTAACATTGTTCTTGTAAAACACAAGTTTTAGTTTTTAATATCCGTATTATATGCTTATGATTTAAAGAGTTGAGTAGTTCTACAAGACTTTTCAGGAAAGACCTTTTCAGCACCACTGCCATTACCCACATTAGCTCCATATCTCTGAGAAACATGTATCATATATTGCCAATTATCTGTACTTTTCAGATTTAGGTATTATCTGTTGACTCAGATCTCTTGAAGTTAAAGTTACAGCTCTCTCCACCAACACACCCACACATACACACTTCCCTCCTTCTTTCCAGTGCCCCAGTACAGATAAATCTTAAAATGGGTCAAGTCAGCATGCATCATTTTAACCAGGTAAACACAATTCATAGGCAAGCCACATAGTTTTTCCCTTTGTGACCAACTTTTTTTTCCTGGAGTTAGTAATTCTTCATTTGCTTACTCCTCTATTTCTGTTCACCTAATTCACCCCCAACTATTCTAGCTGTGTAAGTTTTCTCAGTATTTTCAGACACATTAGGTACTCTTTTAAATCTTGAAAATATATTTTTAAGAGTCTTCTGACCTGCTTCAACCTTGACTGATGGCTCTATAATCCAGGTGTACAGTAATCAGGAGATCTGTTTTACCTTTGCTGTAATAGAACCTCTGGTATTCCTCTCTTTCATCACTCCCTTGCTTTGGCAAAGTACTTTTTGTTGGTGCATTGGAGATAAATTTAAGATCTTCCATGTTTGGAAATGTTTTTCTTTTCTTTCACCTGATTGGTTGGATATAGAGTTCTAGGTTGAAAACCATTTTCTCTTAGAACTTTGAAGGTACGTTGCTCTCAGTTTCCAGTGTTACTAGAATCCCAATACCTTTCTTATCCTTGATCCTTTACTCATTGAATTCATTCAGCATCTTTTTATTGGTCATCCACTATGTCTCTGAATGTTGGAAACACTTAATGAGCAAGGCTGTAAACCTGGTATTTACAGTTTAACATGATAAATAACATGGATAAAATAAGTTAATATGTAGCATTTCAAGTGATATTATGGGGGGAATAAAGTAATGGGTGAAGGGGTGGTGCTGCTCGCCATTTTAAATAGGGTTATGAAAGTCTTAATGAAGAGTTTAGCTTTTCTGCAGGAAAAACGGAACCTCTTGGATGGTTTTAATCAGAACTAAGGAAAAATTCATTACTTCTTTGCTATCATTTTCTCTGTTTCTATTAATGTTTGATCTTCTGGGCTAGGTGCATAAATATTTTTTTCCTCCTATTTTCTGGCAGATTTTCTCATTTTTATAATTAATATTTTGTTTTATTTTGCCTTTTTCCACTTCCTATTTCATGGTCCATTCCATGAGGGTTTGTTTTGTTTTGTTTTGTTTTTTCTTCCCCAATCGATTTTGGACTATTGTTTTGGGAGGTTTTCATCAGAATCTCATGATTCTCGGTTGCCTGCTCTTATTTAGAAGTGAGCATGAGTAAAATAGCTATTTGGAAGTTCTGTCTGGGTGAAACTTCTTCTCTGGCCTCTACTGAGATATTCTGAGAAAATCTTCAGTGTCATTATTTTTTAGGTCTATTTCCCAGATAAAATTCTTCTGAGTTTTCATGTAAAGCCTGTCAGCCTGGCTGCTGCTGCTCTTGAAAAGCACCCTCTCCAAAGTGCAGGTGCTGTCAGCTGTGAATACGCTCCCCAGGCAGTCCAGTCTAGAGATGCACTTTTGTGTTACACTCAGTGTACTTCCAGGCCTCTGCTGGGGCTAAGGAGAGCTGTGAATCTAAGTGCTCCCTAAACAGACTTACAGCCAGACTGCCTGGGTCTTTAGCCCTTTACAGAGCAGTGAAGGGTGGGTTCTGTCCTCTACTAGCTTTTCGCATAGTGATTAGGCTGCTAGGCCTCAGTTGCTTTACCTGTAAAATAAAAGACATACTAGAAAGTTCTAAAGTTCTTCTGTCCCTGGCCTTTTATGATCTAGTACTTCTTACTGAGCCAAAGGCAGTTCCTCCTTTTTATTGAAATACTTTCCCTTTGTCTTACACCCTTAACAGCTACTAGCAGAAGAAAGTCTTCCAACAACCCCATTTTATTTCATACTGGGAAAGCACAGGCAACAGCAGAATGAAAATGCAAATGAAACTTTGGAGAATGAACTGGTACAACTACCCTTAACGGAAAACATACCTGCCATTAGTGAGGTAAGTAAATATTAAAGCAAACTCTGTGAGACAGATCAAATGTACTAAAGCACCCTAAGTTAGACTTTTTACATGTAACAAGTAACTTTTTAATTATGATTTATTTATTGTACAACTACAGTACCCAAACCAAATAGCGTAAACTGGGGATTTCAGATTAAATTTTAGGTGAGGGAGTTGTTTATATAAATGTAGGAAAAGTAGGAGTAATTTTTTTTTTTTTGGTTTGGTATTTCCTGCAGTGAAAGCCTGTTTTGCTTGGCTTTTGGCATTTCATCTTTTTAAATGAAACCTTGTTCTTATGTTTTCACTCCAGCTTCTTCACACTCCAGCCCACGTGCTGCCATCTGCTTCCTTCCTGTGCTCCATGTTTGTAAACTCCCTGCTGCTCTCCGAGGAGACTAACAGGTAATGTAGTGCTTAAAATATGTTTAGGTATCGTGTTTTGGGAAACAGGATGGCTTTTGTTTTTCTTTGTTATTCTTCCACTGTATTTCTCTTTATTTTGGATTTAACATGTAGTTAAAGGACATGGGATTATTAAAGTTAAGTAAATAAAATAGATTGAAAATAAGTGTTAGAAAAGAGATCCTCTGTGTGTAGGATTTAAGGATTTGTTATTTAGTTCAAAATTTCACCTTGTAAATTCATGTGCTCTTTTATAATAAAGTTTTAAACTGCACACAGTAACAAAATAATTTTTCATTGATATATGATTCTAGTTCTGCATTGATCTTAAATTAGAAAGTTCTATTTAGAAATATATATTTAAATATTGAGTTTACATTTTGTTCTGTTATTGTTTAAGTGCTGAAGAAATTCCTGATGATGTAGATATGGAAGAAGAGAAAGAAAGTAACAGTTCCGATGAAGAAAATGATGTCACTGAAAAGGTTGAAAATATAAGTGACACAGATTTGGGAGAAGACATTATACATCAGTTGTCAAAATCAGAAGAAAAAGAACTCAGAAAATTCCGGAAAGTAGATTACAGCTGGATAGCTGCTCTTTAAACCTTGGAGATAGGGGAGGGTTCTTGCACTTTTAAAGTTTTATGTTGATTCTACAAAAACATCTATTTTATTATTTCTGTTTTTAAAATAAATGTTGACAGGTTTTGCTTTTTTAATTACTGATAATATGAAGTTACATTTGCATCATGCTTTCTAGTTGCTGGCTTCGTTCTTGTAGACATCATCACATTTTTATTGTTGATATTGTTACTGTTTTAAGCTTAACAACAAAATTCATTTGACCCAAATGTGAATTGAACTGATAGGAGGTTTTCTTTAGTGCTGATTTGTCTCTCTTAGTGTATTTGTTTCTTTTGAGAAGTTTAATGATTTGATTATGTGGTATTGTACAGGCCTCACTGAGGGTATTATACTTACATAGTAATATGGGTAGCCTAAAATCTGAAAAATTCTGATTTGAAATTATCTGGCGCCCTAGGCATTTCGGATAAGGAATTAACCAGCATATTTTAAAATACAAATTTCATGACAATCTTGGAAGGTAACAATTATAGGATTCCTTTGTCAGTGTTAGTCTATGAGTACAGGCAAACCTCATAGATACTGCACGTTCAGCTCCAGACCACCGCAATAAAATTAATATTGCAGTGAAAGCAGGTAGCAATCTTTTTGCCAGTGGAAGGTTTTGTTTTTAATATGTAAAAACATATTGGCATTGGCATTTAATCTTTTTAAATGAAACCTTGTTTTTCTGTTTTCACTTACAGCTTTGTCACACCCCAGCCCATGTGCTCTAAGCCTGGCACAAGTGTCATTCAGGCTTGGCTTAACAGTGATCTCCCAAGCAGCCCCAAACCGAGCACAAGCTGCAACCACTCACTTTGCATTGCACCTCCTACCTAGTGACCCCAAGCTTGACACACCAGAATCCTACCTGAGCAGTTCCGTAACTGATCCATCCAATAGGCAGCATGGGCTGGCACCAGAGCTCTGTTAAGCGCCTCAAGTTCCATGGGGTCACTACCCCACCCCCAACATACCTGTTCAACAGCTTAGTGCAACTAGTACAGCCAGGTAGCCTAAGAACAACCCCACCTAGCCACATGGCAGCAGCAATTCAGGCCCAACTACAGGAACCCACATGGGCATCCCTGGAGCACCTGACTTGTTGGCCACGGGGTACAGCATCAGTGGCCCCAGAGGGCACCTACAAAAGGCTTCTCTCAAGGCTGGGAGGTGCAGTAGATCTATAGAGTGCATACAAACGCAGGGTGACTGGGGGTGGAAAACAAGGTCTGTGCATACAGATACTGCCTACAACAGACTCACTTTGGATGAAAAGACTGAGCTAGGATACAGTATTTCGTGCAAATTGAAAAAATTTAGTAGCAATTGTATCAAAGGTTGTAATGAGACAAGGGCATAATGATAAAAAGAACAATCCAACAACAGGGTATGACAAAACCATGCACTTACATAAAGGGAGAGATCAACAGTATTACAATAATAGGGAATTTTAATACTCCATTTACATCAATGGCTAGATGGCCAGACAGAAAATAGGACAATGGTGTCTTAAATGACACCTTAGATATGATGGACTTAATAGATACTTACAGAACATTCCACCAAAAACAATAGAATACTTAACATGGAACATTTTCCAGGTTAGACCACATACATGTTAGGCTGCAAAACAAGCCTCAATATTTTTAAATAAAGTGGGGATTAACAGTGGGGCAGGGAAGAGCCGTGGAGAGCAATGGGGGGGAAATTGGGATAACTATAATAGAATGGTAAGTTTAAACTCATACCAAGCATCTCTAATCACAACAGAAACTAGAAATCAATTGTAAGAAAACAATATGTGAACACATGGAGGCTAAACAACATATTAGTAACATTTATTGTTAATGAAATCAAGGAGAAATCAAAAGATCCAACATGAAATTAGCACCAACGACCAAAATATGTAAGACACAGCAAAGCAGTTCTAAGAGAGAAATCCTTAGCAATATAGGCCTCCCTCAAGAAACAAGAGAAATGACAAATAAACAATACAACTTTACACCCAGGGAGCCCGAAAAAAGCCCAAGCAGAAGGAATGAAAAAAGGCCAAAGTAAAAGTAAATAAAGATAAAAAAAATAGAAAAGAACAAAGGTAACAGCTGGTTCTTTAAAAAGAAAATTGATAAACATTTCCAGAATCATCAAGTAAAATCTGAAATGAAAGCTAACAGCACAGAAATACAAAAAATAATTATAAGAAAACACTACATTTATACACTAACAATTTGGACGACCTGGAAGAAATGGGTAAATAGCTAAAAACAATTCTCTTAAGACTGAATCAGGAAAAAAAAATTTTGATTAGTAGTAGCTAAATGAATAATTCAGAAAACTTACATAAGTTTTGGACAAGACAACTTCACGGGCAAATTCTAAAAAACATTCAAATACTGAAACATAAAAACCCCAAATAGCTGAATCAATACTAAGAAAAAAATTGGGAGTACCATATGACCTGATTTCAAACTATGTCATAAGGCTGCAGTAATCAAAACAGTATTTTTGTAGCACAAAAATAGACACATATATCAATGGAACAGTAGAGAGCCCAAATGAAAACCCACGCTTACACAGTCAATCTATGACAAAGAAAGCAAGAATATACACCAGAGTAAAGACAGCCTTTTCAATAAATGGTATTGGGAAAACAAGACAGATACATGCTGAAGATAAAAGCCCATTTTGCATACCATGTACAAAAATTAACTCAAAATGGCTTAGGATTAAATGTAAGAGATCCAAGACAGTAAAATTCCTAGAAGAAAAGGAGGCAGTAAACTCCTGACAAGAGTTTCGGTAATATTTTTTTGGATGTGTCTCCTAGGTCAAAGACAACAAAAGCAAAAATAGACAAATGGGCCTACATCAAACTAAAAAGCTTTTGCATCTCAAAGGGAACCTTCAATAGAACAAAAAGGCAAACTACTCAATGGGAGCAGATATTTTCAAATGATAATCTAATAAGTGCTTAATATCCAAAATAGATAAAGAATTCATGCTACTCAATATGAAAAAAAATCCAATTATAAAATGGCCAGTGGACCTCAATATATGTTTCTCTAAAGAAGACATACAGATTAACAAACAGGAAAAGATACTCAATATCACTAATCATCCTGAAAATGCAAATCAAAATCACAATGAAATACTAGCTCACACTTGTCAGAATGGCTATTATCAAAAAACAGCAAAGGTTAAGTTCTGACAAGGTTCTGAAGAAAAAATCTCGTGCATTGTTGGTGTGATTGTAAACTGGTGCAGCCACTTTTGAAAACAATATGAAGATCCTCAAAATAAAACTACCATATGACCCAGTACCCAGTACTTCTAGGCATTTATCCAAATAAATTAAAAACACTAATTCAAAAATATATATGGACTTCTCCATTCATTGCAGTATAATTTACAATAAACAACTATGGAAGCCATCTAGGTGTCCATCTATGGAAGAATAAAAGAATAAAATCTTGCCATTTATAACAACAAGGATGGACCTAGAGGGTATTATGCTAAGTGAAATAAGTCAGAGAAGGATAAATACCACATGATTTCACTTATATGTGAAGTCTAAAATAAGTGAACAAACAAAACAAAATAGAAGCAAACTCTGATACAGAGAATAAACTGATGGTTGCCACATGGAAGAGAAGTGAGTTAAGAAGTACAACCTGCCAGTTATAAATTTAGTAACGGGGATGTAAAATACAACATAATAGGGAATATAGTCAATCATATTGGAATAACTGTGCTATGCCAGATGGTTACCTAGATTTATCGTGGTGCTCATTTCATAAGGTATGTAAATTTCTAATCACTATATTGTACCCCTGAAACTAATATAACATTACCTATCAAATACAATTTTTAAAATTTGTTAAACTTTTAAAAAGGTAATATAAAATCAGTAAATTATACCAATCATAAGAACACATTCCAATGAATGTTCATGAATTTGCTCTAAGTGGCTTATTAGTGTTTTGTGTCAGTATCCAAGTAAGGTCTTTACAGCTACATTAAGATGTAACTCACTAACTAGACAAGTCACCCATTTAAAATGTACAATACAATAGTTTTTTAAAGAATATTCACAGTTGTACATATTCCACAATCAAACTTTAGAACATTTTCATCACTTTAAAACTCAACAGTCACCCTCCATTTCTCCCAACCTACCCTCCCTCATGCCCTAAGCAACCACAAATATTTCTGTCTCTATAGATGTGTTTATTCTGGACACTTTATAAAAATGGAATCATACAATATGTGGTCTGTTTGTTTTTTTTTTTTTTTTTTTAACTAGCTTCTTTCACTTAATGGCCATGTGTAGCATGTATTCTTTTTATTGTTTTCTTTTCTACACATGTAGGAATAGAATTACTGAGTCACTTGGTAACTAACCCTGTGTTTAACCTTTTGAAGAACCACAAGACTTTACAAAGCAGCTGCACCATTTCACATTATTTTCATCATATGGGGCATAAATTGTTCCACAGTCCAACCTATTAAATTTAAGTACCTTTACAGGGTTGGTTTTTGAGGCCAGTCTTTAAGATTTATTTATTCTGATTAAGGAAGGACTCTTAGCTGTTTATTTTCCTAGTTCTTTCTGGTGAACTAGCAGGTGTGTGGTTTAGCCTGTTGCTGTCATGGGACTACTTAGACTTACCGCCAAACTATCATTTTCAAGACCATCTGTAGGCTTGAACTGCACTCCATTTCAAATAACACCAGAGCTCTGCATTCTTATGGACTGCTTGTTCTGGAGGGCAGTTCTGAAGGCAGGCACTGCTCTCAGAGTGACACCCATTTTTATAAACTGGGCAGAGCCTCTGGTCTCTTGCTTGTTTCTCCTGGCCTGGAAACTCTGCCCTAGGAGTCAACTGGAGCCCAGGTGACCAAGGTTCCAGTATTCACAGTCTGCTGACACACGGGGTAGAGGCTTCATTCTATGTGGGCATGAAGGAAGGGAGACTCCAGCCTCTCAGCTACACTTGCTTGGCATTTAGCCTCTTCCACACAGAGCTGGGGCCATAAGAAATGCGGACAGCCTCTCTTCTGGAGGCTGAGGGTCAGGGGAGGGTTAGGCCTGTCGTGTTGACTAAAACTGCTCAGAGTGGAGCATCTGTCATGCTGTGTTAGGGAGAAAGGAGCAGGCGGCTTGAATGTTACGGATGTTCATTGTTCTTGCTGAAATTTATTAGATTTTCTTGGTTACATGTTTCTTCATTTCATGTGTAATGTACCTTTAAAATAACTTCTGGACACTTCAAATGGCTGGGGTTTTTAATTTTTATTTTTTTAACTAATTAACTAATTATAGTTGTTATGAGGAACATGTCCACAGAATGCATACTGCCATCCCAGGAGTAAAATTCTCTTAAATCTCATTTAATCTACATTTTCTTCTTAGTCTCTGTCTTTTTTCTTTTTGTGCAGTTTATGGATGAAATCAAGTTTGTCCTACAGAGTTTCTCACTGATGTTGCAGGTTACTCAGTAGACGTCTTATATTTCATTGGCCAACACTGGGTCATGTGGCTACTCCTAGCTCAGAGAGAATCTAGAAATCAAGTAAAAAGAACAACAGGATTATCTTAGATCAACTTTGACTCATCCTCTGTAGCTAGGCAAACTGCTGCCTATATTAGTTAGCTATTTCTGTGATATGCTCCATAACAAGTAACCCCCCCAAAAATCTTAGTAGTTTACAAGAACAAACATTTGTTGGTCAGTTATGGGTCTATAGGTCATTTATGACTCTGTTACACTTGGCTTGTATCAGTTGGGAAACAGTTGTGTGTTTTCATGTCTGACCTACATATTTCTTACTCAGGCACCACTGGCTACCCATGGCATATTTTTTTCATTGTAGATGGTAGGTGTACAAGAATTCATATAAAATTACACAAACAAATTTAGAGTCTTTGCTCATGTCATGTCCAGCAACATTCCATCTGCCAGATTACCTGGCCAAGCTCAACACAAAATGGACAAGTTATATACTCTGCCTGCTCTAGTGGAAAGTGCTCCAAAGTCACATGTCTAAAGGTATAGATAAATCTATTGCAGAGAGATAACAAAGAATTCGGAACAAAAATCCAATCTATTCCCTCATTCCAAGCAAATGGGGCCCTGACCACAAGATAGAAAAAAATGGCTGTTGGGTGGCCATCCAATGGTGTCTTCCATGCTATAGTCATCAAAAGAAGCTTTAGAAACTTGTTTATCTGGTTAAGTTAGCAAGAGGAAAAGGAAGAAGTAAGGAAATAGCAGTTACAAATTGCGTTCAGGGCAGGAGATTCCAGAAAAAACACTGATGCATAGTTGAATATGGTGATATACACTAAACAGCATCTCAAACTCTGTTTCATAGCCTGAATTCCTAAGAGTAACATCTCTGATGCAGTACAAGCCAAGTACTACACTGAGCACTTGACATGCATTAGTTCACTTCATTCTCACTTCCCAGCTAAGCGATCAAGTGATTTACGCAGCTACTATAAATGTCAAAGCTATGGCTGGAACCCAGATCTATCTGATTTTATTCACTCAGGCATGTGAGAAACAAGGTAGCAAGTGACTCCTAACCAGGCTAAGCCACAGTGAATAATTATTAACAGCTAGGCCAGATAGCAAATGAATCAGGAAGTCTCTGAGTAAACAGAATATGGAAGGGCTAGGGTATCATGGATACCTCCAAAAACAAAGGAAAGGACGGATGGCTACATTCCAGCCAAAAGTTGCCCCATGCTGGGATTTACACTGCCCAAACAGCTCTGTAGGCATGATGTACTCAGCCAATGAAGAAACGGAGGGACTGCTCACATCAGGGATCAATTCACCCGTTCTTCCCACTTGTTCTTCCCACTCCAGCGTGTCTGCCCACTAGATACCATCAGGCACCCGCTCTTGCAGGAACGCACAGAACCACCTCCGTTTTGCTATACTCCTGGCCTCATTGTCCATTTGCGAGCATATTTCTCAAAGGCACCCACTACTTGCCAGGCACTGTGCTGAGCATGCGGCGCAACAACACAGCCCCTGGGAGGGTAAGGATTTCAATCTTACTCTCAAAGCTGTACAGCCCACCGAAAATTACATGTCAACTACGAAGTGAGGTCAATGCAAGCATGTGTCTTATTTTAAAAATGCATATATTTTTCTAAGGGCATATGATGTCATATATCAATGAACCATCAAACCAACTCTATTAAGTATTATTCCACATTTTAAACGTTAGGAAACTGAGATACACCTAGAGGTTACCTAGAAAGTGGTGGTGCAGGATTAGAAACCAAGCAATCTAACTGGAGAGCTCTTTTCACAACGCCACAAGCAATGCATGATGTTGAAATACAGGTTTATTTCAATATATGAGCATTAAGGAATCCATATTGATTTTTCTGATGTATGTGTTTTCCCAATAAAAGCTACTAGCTATAAATGTAGTCACATAAAGGCTTATAAACTATTTTATGTTAAAAAGGGTTTCTTAAAAGGGGATGGATGTAATACAACAACAATTAAATTAAATTAAAAAGGGGTTTCTCACACTTGAGAAATTTGGGGTCATACGTGTGATTTTAAGTAAGATTTAAAATTTTTTTCAAAATTATAAACTAAGAGGGAAAATATTAAAATCTACAACCGTGTGGTTTCTTTTTCCTTAAATTTCAGACTGGACTTCAGTTACTTCCTTATTTTATCCGCACTGGATGTTCACAAAATACTTTGTAGTTGCTACTGAGTTAGCACGTTCTACTGATCACCGGGGCCATAATTATTCATATCACCTCCTGTGAGGGCGCTGGAGGCGCCTCCAAGAAGCTAGGCTGCAGTGTCGGGGCGGCGGCCACTGGGGGGCGCCTCAGGCGCGGGGACGCCGGCGGCTCCCCAAGCCGACACGCGCCGCCCGCCCGGCCACCCTACAGCCGGGGACGCAGGACCCACCTGGGTCTCCCGACTCCGCAACTGTCTGACGCTGCACGGCACCCCCGGGTGCCAACAATTCCGGAGCAAATTTTTTGAAAACATAAAACAAGAATATAGTCAGAGGTAGAGTGAAACTTGTACTTAGGAAAATGAGCCTCGCCCCTCAGCACCGCACCTCCTTCTCTAGGGTCATTCTAGGGAAGAACAACCGCCCCCTCACCCCACCTCCGACCCCCAGACCCTATACTAGCTAGAATAATAAGTGAACGTCGCTTAAAAGACTAGGGTGATCAAATTTGGGATGGGTATGAGCAAACCCCCTATATCAATCTAGCAGGATATAAATCTTCTGTAAAATTTACACCTGATCAGCTTATGTGACAAGGCCGTAGAAAGCCCAAAAGCTCCGTGGCCTGAAGCATTTTTACAGGTACACTTAATACAACTTGAAAGACCTTAAAAGTTCCTGGTTGCCACAAGCTTCTCTTCCTATTCTGCTCATCCAATAAATTGGTGTATCCTACTGGGGATAGGTTTTCTGAACAAAAAATACTCAGAGCAGCACTTGAGCAAAATACTTCTTCAGTGGCACTGAACAAACGGAGTTTCCCAAGCACAGTTCTGTAAGAAGCATGTGTATATGGCTTTTAAGTTATCATTTGTTTTGTGCAGGTGTTTTTTATCTTGGGGATCCTGGCTGTTCAAAACATTTGTCTGGGCCTTGGCTGGTGGCTCAGTGGATTAGCTATGGCCTGCAAACCCAGAGGTTCGATTCCCAGCCAGGGCACGTAACCAGGTTGCAAGCCAGTTCTCCAGGCAGGTCCCTAACTGGAGGCAGGTGAAAGATAACCGTACATTCATGTTTCTGTCCCTTTCTTTTTCCCTCCTGGCCCTTCTCTCTCTAAAAATAATGAATACAATCTTTAAAAATAAAACAAAAAACATTTGTTTGATCTACAGAAGAGGATTGGGTGATATCAAAGTGTCCAAGAGAAGTGGCCAAATGCTGAGAGCTTAAGTAATAAGAGGGCTGAGGATGAATTATTAATTCAGCACCATGGTGACCACTGGTTCTGTGATAAACAGTCCTGTCATTATTTGCAGATGACATGATAGTGTACATACAAAACCCTGTAGAGTTCACTAAAAAATACTCGACCTAATAACTGAATTTGGCAAAATAGCTGGATACAAAGTCAATATTCAGAAATTGAAGGCATTTTTACACACCAACAATGAAACATCAGAGATAGAAGCTAGAAAACAAATCCCATTCACCATAGCAACAAGAAGAATAGAGTACTTAGGAATAAACTTAACCAAGGAAGTAAAGGACTTGTACTCAGAAAACTATGGAAGGCTGAAGAAAGAAATTAAGGAAGATACAAATGAATGAAAGCACATGCCACGTTCATGGTTGGGAAGAATTAATATCATTAAAATGTCCATACTACCCAAAGCCATCTATAGATTCAATGCAACCCCTATTAAAATACCAACATCATATTTCACAGAATTAGAACAAACACTTAAAAAATTATATGGAGTCAAAAAAAGACCCCAAATAGCTACAGCAATCCAGAGAATGAAAAACAAAATAGGAGGAATCACAATACCAGACATCAAACTGTATTACAAAGTCATAGTCACCAAAACAGTCTGCTACTGGCACAAGAACAGAAAAACAGATCAATGGAACAGAATAGAGAGTCCAGAAATAAACCCAGAACTTTATGGGCAACTAATATCAGACAAAGGGGGAAGAACATAAAATGGAGTGCAAATAGCCTCTTCAACAAGTGGTGTTGGGAGAACTGGACAGGCACATGCAAAAAAATGAAACTAGACCACGAATCTTCACCATCCACCAGAATAAACTCAAGATGGATAAAAGACTTAAACATAAGCAGAGCCACCATTAAAGCCCTAGAGGAAAACATAGGCAAACATATTGCAGATATCCCACACAGCAAAATTTTCACTGAAATATCTCCCAAGGCAAGGAAGAAATAAACAAATGGGACTACATCAAACTAAAAAGCTTCTGCTCAGCTAAAGAAAACATTGAGAAAATAAAAAGGGAACCAACCATATGGGAAAACATATTCACCAATGACACATCAGACAAGCTTTTGATTTTCAAAATATATGAAAAGCTAATATGCCTCAACACCAGGGAGCCGACAAACAACCCAATTAGCAAATGGGCAAAGGACCTGAACAGACACTTCTCCAAGGAAGATATACAAAGGGCCAACAGGTACATGAAAGAATGCTCAATATCACTAGCCATCAGAGAGATGCAAATTAAAACTACAAGGAGATACCACCTCACATCTGTCAGAATGGCCATCATCAACAAACCAACAAATCAACAAACAAGTGCTGGTGAGGATGTGGGGAAAAGGGAACCCTGTTGCACTGCTGGTGGGAATGCAGACTGGTATAGCTATTATGGAAGACAGTATGGAATTTCCTCAAAAAACTAAAAATAGAACTGCCCTGTGACCCAGTGATTCCACTGCGAGGATTATACCCAAAGAATCCTGAAACACCAATTCAGAAGAGCCTATGCACCCCTATGTCCATAGCAGCACTATTTACAATAGCTAAGTGCTGGAAACAACCTAAGTGCCTTTCAGTGGATGAATGGGTCAAAAAACTTTGGTATATTTACACAATGGAGTTCTATGCAACAGAAAGAGAGAACTCCTACCATTTGTGTAGCATGGATGGAACTGGAGAGTATCATGCTTAGTGAGATAAGCCAGACAGCAAAAATTAAATACTATATGTTTTAACTTAATACAGGAGACTAATAAACAAACATGAATACAAGGAATACACTTTCAGTGTGCAGAAGGGAGGGGGTGGGCGAGGGGGAGAAGGAGGCAAGGAAGGGGAACAGTGTAGCCAAGGAACTAGCATGGATGACCCATGGACACAAACAACATGTGAGATTGACTGTGTGCGGTCGAGGATAAGGAGGGTGGGGAAGGAGAGGGTGGGGGGGGGGATGAGATAAATGTAATATAACAATAATAAAAAAATGTATATCTAAAACCAAAAAGAAGTACAAGTAGTAGTCACAGAATAGCCATGGGGATGAAAGTAAAGTATAGGACATGGGGTAGCCAAAGACCTTACACGCATAATGCATAGACATAAACATGGTGGGGGATTGCCTGAAGGAGTAAAGGGTGCTGGGTGGAAGTGGGGCAAAAAGAGAAAAATCAGGACAACTGTAATATCATAATCAATAAAATATAATTTTTAAAAAGAGCAGAGAGGTGGCAAGATTATTTTTGAACAATAACGCAGTGGAAAGTGAATTTGGGGCAGGGAGTTAAGAGTGAATAACAGTAAGTTTGATTAGCACGGTAAGTTTGATTCAACGAAAAGAATTTGAGTCCTGGCTGGTAGCACAGTGGATAAGGTGCCAGCCTGCGAACCCAAAGGTCACTGGTTGGATTCCCAGCCAGGGCACATAACCAGTTTGCAAGCCAGGTCTCCAGCCAGCTTCTGTAGCTGGAGGCAGGTAAAAGGCAACCATACATTGATGATTCTCTCCCTCTCTGCTTCTCTCCCTTCCTCTCTCTCTGTGGAAATAATAAATAAAATCTTAAAAAAAAAAAAAAAAGAATCTGATAGCTTCAAAGAGTTACGGGTAACATCCCATAACTATCAACCCATGTAGAAGGGTTGTATCTGTGGGGAATGTGTTGGAACCTGGGCTTGAAATGGAACAATGACAAATAATTATAATGCTATCAATGTATTTTCCAATTTAAAAATACTTCATAACTTAAGTTAGAAAGTTGTACACTTCAAAATACAAACCAGGATATATGGATGATGAACATATGAAATGATCTGGAACTTCATCAGCCATCAGATATATGAAAATTAAAACCACAATGAAATATCATTACATGGGTATACCTATAAGAATGGCTAATTTTTTTTAAGTGATAACACCAAATGCTGGTGAGTATATGCAACAACTATATCATATATACATTGCTGGTAGGAACTAAAAAAGAACAGATACTCTTGAAACCAGCTTGGTGGTTTCTTATACAAGTTAAATATCCAATTATTATTTAACCCAGTAATTGCAGTCTTAGGGCATTTATTCAAGAGAAATTATAACTTATAGCTACACGAAAAGCTGTACATGTATTTTCATAGCGGCTTTATTTGTAATAGCCAAAATCTTGACACAGCTCAGCTGTCCCTAAACAGATGAATAGTTAAACTGTGGAACAACGATGCCATAGAATATCAATCAATAATAAAAAGAAAAGAACAGCTGATATTTGCAACAACTTAGATGGATCTTCAGATTTATATGCTGAGTGAAAGAAAAGCCAGTCCTAAAGGTTACATAATATATCATTCAAGTTATATAACATTTTAAAATGACAAAATTTTAGAAATGAAGGGCAGGTTAGTAGCTGCTAGGTGTTAGGGTTGTTGGGGCAAGAAGTGGAGAAGGGGAGAAGAGTGGGTATGGTTATAAACAGGATTCTTGTAGTGTTGGAATTGTTTGATATCTTGACTGTGGTGATAGGCACAAGAACTGTATAAAATTATGTAGAACTAAACACACATACGTATGCACAGAGTACAAGTAAAATGGAAGATGTCTGAATAAGATTAGTGGGCTGTATTAATGTCAATAAGCTAGGTGATATACAAGCTTGCAAAATGCCATCATTGAGAGAAAATGGGAAAAGTATAAACAGTATCTTTCTAAGTACCTCTTACAACTACATGGGAATCCATAACTATATAAATGAATTAAAAATTCAGGTAAAAAAGAACACCAAGCAAGTTTTCTTACCCTAGTATTTATTCCCAAAGTACTTCTCTAAGCAAAATAGTGATGAGGAATGATCATGAGCAAGAAAATATTTTGCCACATATAGATTAAGACAGCTGTGTCAATAGGACGTCCTACCACATGAGCTGGAAAATGATAGTTGAAGCATTTTTTATTCATACAGTCAATGAATACTTTATATTCTTTTCAAATAATGTACAAGTAACCAATTTATTATATGAAAGCCACAGCCATTAATTTCCCTCAAGCCCCCACTTTTTATTTTTGGTGGTAATCCACTTCTATGAAAATGTAAGTAGGAATTTCCATCTGGGCAGGATTTTGCAAAAGACTTGCTCAGCAGAAATTTTACTTTGCTTTTTACACAGGGAGTACGTGAAGAGCTCCTACCAATTTACAAACCAGAATTCTGGGACTTTAGGAACAGGCTTGGTTTTGAATTCTCTTCTCTGCCCCTCTTCTCATAAGCCCTTCTAGGGTATTTGAATCATGAGAGGAGAGCTCACTGCCCCAGCTTCTCTACAAGGTCATCACTGCAGCAATCAGCTAATAACTTACTCTAACGCAGACATACTTGCACAAGTTTGACTTAACCTTTTTCCTCTAGAAAGGGTTGTTAAAAGAAATAGACATATGAAGGCCATTTCTGCATTTCCTTAAACTATGAATTGAAGGTACTGCTCACTGTATTATTAAATGTCTCATATGTAATTGTTTTTTGATAAATTGCTTTTAGAAGGTTGAGGTAAACAAAATTTCCCTTTAGATACAAAGGTATACTTCCTTAGATTAAATAATAGGAAAAATATGATCCAATTTATGGTCTTAGCTGCCAAGGAGCTCAGTTCAGATCCAAGTTTTCTGTTTATTTATTACTTTTAGCCTAGCTATAGACATTTTCTCTTTCTCCTACCCTATTTAAATATAATTTGTCTTTAAAGTTGTATTTTTAAAATAATTTTATTAAAGATTTCACCCAATTTAAATTCATTTAATTCTAACAATTTATAAAATCATCTTTATGATACCACTTTAAGAATTATTTATTTTAATTTTTATGTAAATATATGCAATGTACTTGAAGGAAATGGACCTAGCAAAAGTATACATACATTACTTAATGTATATGTGTTTCTCTTTACTTTAAAATTGAATACTCAGGAATGTTTAGTTCCCTATTTTACAATTTCACCGATGTCTTTTGATTTAAAAGAAATTGATTGCTTGAATCTAAATTAAAATTTCCAAATATAATTCATAGAGTAAACCTAAAAAAAGAAGAAAACAAATCCTGTCCAAGATTTTTCTAAATAATTTCTGGCCCTAAATAAAAGAAATGACTCCAATATAAATATATATTCTGCGTGCTTATAAACAAAATCACAAGGAAAGAAAACCTAGGGATGTCGTTTCTGATCTGCTACTTTGCAAAACAAAAACCAGTGACAAAGGACAACATACACTTCTTGGCTTTATGTAACCATCTTTCTCTTCCCTGTCACCACAAGTTCAAAAATAGGTTATAATTCTGTACAACTAGTCTAAGCCCCTGTCTGAAGTGTGTTCCTCAATTTCCCTCTATCTCTATTTCCTACTTATATCAAATGTGACTTCTACTGGAATTTCAGAGAAAGCTGGGTAGAGGCCACTGAGCCATGTGGATTTCCAGCTTGATCCTCTATTTTCCCTCCCAGGGGCCATTTTTATCTTGAGTCTTTCAGCTGTGATTTTCTTTTGACAATAGTTCCCAATGTCAATAGTTCCAGGTGGTGGATCTT
This sequence comes from Noctilio leporinus, assembly GCA_004026585.1. Taxonomy (NCBI): domain Eukaryota; kingdom Metazoa; phylum Chordata; class Mammalia; order Chiroptera; family Noctilionidae; genus Noctilio; species Noctilio leporinus. The sequence goes on from PVIW01000012.1 coordinate 1,216,034, forward strand.
GGTCACTCCTCTGGTGTACTATGGCCTTCCTTGATGAGTGCTCTCACAGGTACCAGCTCTAACCAATGGTAACCATCATGTCAGCAGTATCCTTTAGTCCCATACTTGTCTACCATGATGACCCTACTGACTTACTAGTGCGAGCACAGGCAGTGCCTTGCAAAGGAGAATTCAAGCATCATTACTCTAATTACTGCAAAAATTTCAGACCTAGATCCCTTTATTTATGAGCTTTTTGCCCCTCTTCTTCTTCTTGTTTCTGGATTCCTGCTTGATTCTTGGACCCATAAATGATTTGGTTTTTCTGATTTTGACCCCTAGCATTCTTTCTTAGACATGTGCTACTATACCAAGACCAGTTCTGACTACCTCTCATTCCTATAGTTTAATAGTAACTACCTTGTGTAGTGCCCCAACCATCTGGCTTACTCTCCTTTCAAACCCATTAGGGGGCTCTACAGCTCTTTCCTGGATCATATTCAAAGCTTCTTGTGAATGCTGATTCCTATTCCTTTCAGAAAGCTACTCTTAGTAAGGGCATGGGGGAGAGTATTCAGAGCTATCTCATGGACTTTCTTCTGTTCTTTCCTGAGCCAGGGCCTAAGCTTACTCTTGTCACAAATGAGCCCTCAAAATACTTGAGAACATCTACCCAGGGGACTCTGTACAGATTTCATCACGTCCTTCTGTCCAATTCAGAAATGAAGGCCACTTGACCAGACACCCAAATTCTTTTCATTTTTCTTGTTCATCTAAGTCACTCAAATTGGATCACAAGAGCACCCTTAGCTATTTCATACTTTAGCAAGCTAGAGAAATTTATTAAACTCTAATGTTCAAATTTGTCACTACTCACACTGATGATTTCAAACATTCCTCTTAGATGGTTCCAGTAACAAGAGCCTCCTTGCAATTCTTCATATACACCAAATAAATTGTAACAGGGCTCACTAGGATAAACTGATCAGCTTCTGCTCACTTCTCATTCCCATCTTTTTCCACTTCTTTTGTCAGGTCAGCCAAGCTGAACTCCTTCTGGTTTCTCAAATACTATTACTGGGACCCAGGATTTCATACTTGCATTTGCTTTTGCCTAACATATTTTAGTCCCTAGCTCTTACTCATTTTTACACCAATATTCCCTTAGCCCATGGTTGTATTATATGGTTTATCTCTGTGTATACATGGTGGGGAGCTATAGAGTATTATGTTTTAATGGGAATTAAAATTACATCTGTTTAGCATTTTCAAAATGTTACCCGGATTACACCTGTTTGCTTGTTGGTCTACACCATTAGTCTGCAAGATTTGTGAGGTCAGAGGCTGAATCAACATGGTAAATGGTCAAGATATATTTGTTGAATGAATGAATGAATGAATAATCAAACTATGATTTTCTAATAAATCTCTCCAATAAAGTGTCTCACTTCCACTTAGACTGGTGACGTTATCAGTATAATTTTGCACTTTTGTGAACATGGAAACCCTACCCTGCCATTGTAGTCTGGCCCCAATTCTCCATATCAGTCTTATAGCTAGATTTTGCCTGTTTGGACACAAACATAAAATGTGATTGCCTTGGTTTTGAGTAATTTGTTTCCTAAAATAAGATAAAAACTCAGACAGCAAATGTATCATGTTCAGGGACAAAGCATGCAGGCTTCTACTGAAAGGTAATTGAAAAGACATTCCATTCTTTGTTCTCATAAAAACGTTACCTTTGACAGTTTGTGTTCAAAACACAGAAAACCTCAACTTTGGCAGACAATGTTATCTGGAAGGCAACGTCTAACCAAAGACTGAATTATTATCTCATTCCCAGGAAATGGTCTCCCCATCAGTTACTTTTGCAATGATTCCACCAAAAGCTTAAAATTGAGAGGATTTTTATATACAGTCCATTTTTTATTTTATTTTTAAAATATTTTTATTTATTATTCTTAGAGAGAGGGAAAAGGAGAGAGGCAGAAAGGGAGAGAGAAACATCAATGTATGGTTGCCTTTCACCTGCCTCCAGCTGGGGACCTGGCTTGTAACCTGCTTATGTGCCCTGGCTGGGAATCAAACCAGTGACCCCCTGGATTCGCAGGCCGGCACCTATTCACTGTTGCTACCAGCCAGGACTTTATACACTCTAATTTTAAAAAGGAAACTTTAAAAACAATGTTTTTGAGAGCGAGTGAAAATGGCACTGAGAAGATCTCAATTGTTTCTGACCAAAGCCATCCTCATTTTTGCTGAATCACCAACCAAGCTACACTTTCTTTGCTTTTTGTCCTCAGTGAAATATGTTTATATTCTTACCAAAATAGAAACCGTCACTGTAATCAGTTCTCTGGGAAAGGAAGGAAGCATTGGCTCTTCCTTCACAAGAGGATGTTCGTTCATGGGAACAAGTACCAACAAGCAGTAAGTCCTGATTGAAATACAAGGAGCATTGATTCATTTTTTTATTAGACCTGTTGAAGAATAAAATATTATTTTTTCCTCAAAGTTTTATCTTGAATTTACCACATCTAATTCATGGATTAAGTTAATCAAAGATTTCAAGATTTACCATTTTGTTTCTAAACCTTTTAATACCGAAGGAAATAATCATTTCAGCCTCTAACTTTCAAATAGTTTTATGATAAATCAAGTAAATTGCCCAAACAAATACATTAATACTATTCTATACTTAAGAATCTTCAAAGGTGATCCTGAGACCTGAGATCAGATAAATCTGTGGTTTGAAAGATCAGAACATTCAAACCACAGATTCTAAGAGTCTGTGATCAGTTCTAAGATCCTGGAACATGCCTAACTCAAGAGCCACTAGTGAAATATGTCATGGATGTCCTGGTGAAGTGGCAAGATCATGACCATGGTGCTGAGATGTAGAAAGCTGAAGAGCTGATGGTGAGGAGAAAGGAAACATGGCAGATTTTGTCTTGAGTTAAGCCACAGGTTATTTTAGGATTTTAGGACACTGACCCAGAGAGACATCTGGGACAGATGCCTTACTGGTATCCCTGAGTTACTGAAGCAGCTTGGCCAAGAAGAGCAAGCTCCAGCCATGGGTTTTATTGCTTATTGCCTTGAACTAAATGATCTTTACCTTACACACATCTAGCCTGTGTATTTTCTACTTATTCAGGTCTTTTTTTAGCTTTTTGATGCAAGCATCTGTGCTTATAATAATTGGCACCAGCAGGCATAAGTTTAAGGAAAATGTTAGTTTAAAAAAAAAATGCAAGGCAATATTTTTATTTGAAGAATCCCTCACTCACTTTAGTTTATTTAAAAAACGAATACTCAGCATTTTATATTGCTTAGTCTGGGGCTAGTTCTGCTTTCTCATCTTTGTTAATCTGTATGTTGGTCACAGGCATAGCCATATTCTGAAGTTATTTAATAGTATCAGTTCATCTTTAAGCCAAGTATGGTGCTTCCCCTTTTTAACATCATCTATTCCAGCTTCCTCTACAATCATCCCCATCATGCTTGCTAAAGCTATTTTCATCCTTCACTGTTCAACAAAACATTATTGATGATTAAAATAATTTGCATTTGCTTCTATTCTGTTCCTAGTATATAACAAGAAGTGTATTATTTAATCTTGTAGCAACATTTTACAGGTGAAAAAACCATGAAAGTCCAAAAACTTATATAAATTGTCTATAGTCATGTAGATGTCAAAGATGTTGTCACTGACAGGTAAATGGAGCACAAAAAGGAGTCAATGCTAGAGGAACAGATTTGATACTGGTAATTGTTGACACTGAAAATACATGGAATGACTAATTCAGGGAGAAAATATTGAAAATCAACCATGCCAAGTAAATCCTGGGTGAACAAAAATATTTAAGGATCAGAACAGAAAGAATGACAGAAGCTGAGAAGAAATAGTAAAAAATGGTAAGAAGAGAACTTAAAAAAGAGGAGAGAGATCGATAGTACATTGTTGCAAAGAAGCCAAGAAATGTGAGAATTGAAAAAGAGGTTCTCGATTTAAATATAAAAGTTTCTGGTAATTCCAATTCACATTTTCTAAGGAGTTGTGGTAATGGAAGTCAGTGTACAACAGGGAGTCAGGTAGTTAAGGAAAGAAAAGATAAACAAACTTTACATGAATTTTAGTGCTGAAAGGAAGAAGACACATAAAACAGGAATTGAAGATGGGGGCAAAAACAAGAGAAAATGCTTTTAATATTCTTGGTTTGTTTTTTAAGAGGGAAGAGCCCTGGCTGGTGGCTCAGTGGATAAGGCACCAGCCTGTGAACCCAAAGGTCGCTGGTTCAACTCCCAGCCAGGGCACATAACCAGGTTGCAAGCCAGGTCTCCAGCCAGGTCCATAGTTGGAGGCAGGTGAAAGGCAACCATACATTGAAAAAAAAAAAAAAAAAAAGAGGGAAGAGACAAAGCACAGAATGTGAAGCTACCAACAACTGAAACAAAATCCTAAGGGGTAAGGAGACAGGATGAGAGGAGGGAATGGTCGATAAGTTACTGTATTAATGCTGGAGGAACAGAGAAAGGAAGTAAATGGGCTTTGTTTTATGACTTAAGAGATAAAGTTATACCCTAGGTGTGAGAAGATGAGTAGAATAAAGATGTGCAGAAAAACTGAAAATATTTGGGATCTCCAAGAGAAAAAAAGAAGGTGGGAATCACCTTAAATTCCTCAACTTTCCCAACAGAACTTACGGTCAGCAAACTCCCTGCCCATTGTGGCTCAGGCCAGATTGGTCACATGGGAAGGCTGCACTCCATGAAATCAGCTACATTTAAGAAACACAGAACTTTCAAAACTAGGTGCAGGGCTAAAGTTGTGGGACAAAGTAAGGTCCTCCCTGTACCTGACCCTCTCCATCTGCCGTTACTACTCCCTCTTCCCAGAAAATGAATATCTTTCATGTTCCCTTTATTTCTCTACAGCTGTTTTTTGCAAGCCCAATTCAAGTTGTGCTGTTTATAAAAATCACAGTTGAAAAATGCACATGTATCATTTTCTAATCCAAATATCATGTGATGGAAGAATCTTTCATTTTTATTTCCGGTTGTCTCAGGTTAGTGTGCCAGCTACCAAGCCAGCCACCGGTCTCAGCCGTCATTTCTGAGAACTGCAAAGCAGTTGTGGAAATGACAACGTGGAAGCACTTTGTGATCTGAATTACTAATTAGAACTTGCAATTTTGAAATTTATCTAATCAAAATTCCATACCTTAGCACTCCCATCTTTATAGAACTGCATTTAAAAAACAACTTGCATTTTGAATCAACTTGCATTCATGAATAAAATGAAGCGTTGTGTTTTCAAGTACCTCTTCCCTGGACCAACACACATTCGTTTTGAAATTTTCTTAAATTGAAAATTTAAGGTAACTTAGAAATGGGCTAATTTAAAATTCTTATTTTGCACCTATTGAAGAATAAAATCAATACAATAAGCACAACTTAGGGGGTAATGTTTACATGAAAGCCTGGAGTGAATATGTTTCCACAAAAACATTTCCGTGGCAAGGTAAGTCAGTGCCAAGTTGTTTAACGTGGATTTGCTGACCTTCTTAAACAGTCCTTACAGGTCCTCTACTGAAAGGCAGCTAACCTAGGTCCAGACCCTATTTGAAAGTAATAACATTACATTTCTATTTAAATATGTTATTAATTCAGGTAGTTCACAAGTTCTAATCAGTCACGGTCATAATTTCTTAACATTTATTATGATATTTTAATTTTACTTTTATCTTTTAAAGTACAACAAACCATTTCATTCCTATGAAATTCCTAAAAATAGTGATTCCAGTATCAGTATATTATTTATCCTTTTGTTTCAGATCATAGGTAGCATTTCAAAAGGAATAGTTCTAAAAGGCTGTGAAAGGTCTTGCCAAATAGCTAAGCTAAGTTAAAGAAGAATCTCTGCCAGACAGTATTTCTAAAGCATAACATGAGTTATGCTGTCTACTTAAAAGTAAGAAACCACACCTGCTTTAAAAAAACAATAAACTTTTAATATTTATATTTTGCATTAATTATGATGAGGTACCTGTTGAGTTGTTCATTGGCATGAACACTTGTTTAGTGAAATTGTACCTTTTGTGAAATAACCTTCAATTTCCCTTCTTTCTTTTCAGAGTAATTGATTAACAATGACCTCCTTAAAATTGTAATTTCTGGACACTGCACTAATTCTGTTCATTTTTTATAAAATGGCCCACTGCCTATAATTCTTTCTACCATGCTACAATCTTCTTCATGCTACAGTCATATCTTAGGGACATGTTCTGTCCAGCCAGGCACTATACTGGATGTGGTAATCCAGAAATGCACTCTGCTTTAGAAAAACAGACATTCAAGTGAAAGATCCAATCAGGGAAATATCTGCAGCAGCGAAGATGACTTTATAAAAGGAATATGAATTGATTACACGGTGGGGAAGGGATCACCTACACGGGGCAGTACACGAGACTGTTTTACAGTGGAGGGGTGTTCAGGCCAAGTCTTCATTGAGAAGGCCTTCAAATTTCTTCAACATTGAAAAAAGCTTGAATCTACAAGTTTGACTAAAATCACAACTCCTTTGTTCTTGAACGTAAAATGGTCTAGATGTAGTCTTTAAATAGTTATTTTACTTTGGGAAAGGACATGTTCAAAAAGCAAATTTTCAAGCATGGGGCTCTTCTGGAAAGGGCTGCTCAATACACTAGAGGAAGCAGAGAGGTCAATGACCTGGTGGGTGGAGAGAGAAGGAGACAGGGTACAGGACTCTGGCTTCTTTCTCAGATATCTCTACGTTACTGAAGTCTGATCCGGGAGGGCTCTCCAGAGATGTTTCCTAGTAATGAAGGCAAGTCATGTCTTATAAGGGATGACCTTCTTCCTGATTGTTTTACTTTCTTTCTTTCTTTTTCTTTTTTTAAAGATGTTATTTATTATTTCCAGGGAGAGAGGAAGGGAAAGCAGCAGAAAGGGAGAGAAACATCAATGTATGGTTGCCTTTCACCTGCCTCCAGCCGTGGACCTGGCTGGAGACCTGGCTGGAGGCCTGGCTTGCAACCTGGTTATGTGCTCTGGCTGGGAATTGAACCAGCGACCTTTGGGTTCACAGGCCGGCACCTCATCCACTGTGCTACCAGCCAGGGATGATTATTTTATTTTCAATCCAACACCCAAAAACAAGGCAGATTTCCCAGACATCCAGAAGTTGAAACGCCTAAGGAAAATGGAATCTGCACATCAGCAGAGATAGGGGATCAAATGCTTTGCATGAATAATAAATTAAAACTGCCACGCAGGCCCTACCAGATGATGTGGGAAACAAAACAAAACAACATAAAACCAGAAGTCAGGGTGGAAGATAAGTGCCTGATAAAATTACTTTCAAAGAATGTCGAGAAGTCAGATTTGAAGGTTGTCCTTGTCCATTGTTGAAGTCTGATTCCCCTCCAGAAAGGATGTAATGAATACAGCAGAGGACTTAATTATAAGGAGCATTTTGATTGTTGTTTAAGAAGTACTTAAAAGCAAGTTCTTTTAAGCTTCTTAAGTGGTTAGGCGTGCTATTAATTCATGTTGTGTAAAGAAGATGACTTAGCGTGCACATGTGCATGTTGCCAGCCAATTATCACAAGCGTCAGCGGAGTAGAGTCCAAACAGATGTTTGTTTGCCCCTGCTTCTAATTTAGCATTTGAAGCTAACTTTCAAAGCAAAAACCTATTACCTTTCCTATGAGGCTTCATCAGGTATAATTAAAGATCATACATTGTTACACATTAAATGCATACACACAAGGCCTCCCTCTCTTTAAGACAGACAGACTTTATAAATGGACTATAACGCGTGAGAAATGTAGCTAGCCAGCTGTCAGGGCTCTCCCGGGCGCAAAAACATTCCAGTGGCGGAGTCTCATGCGCGTGGATCAAGGCTGAGTGCTGGGGAGGCAGAGCTCCTCTCTAGTTGTGGGAACCCCAACTCTGGCTGGGGGCTAAATCAGGAATGATTATAAAGCCCTTGAAGTCTGCAGGTACAAAAGGTCATAAAGGTCATACCTCTCAGACAGCCTGAATTGGAAGTGTTGGGTGTTCTAGAGACAGCAGGCTCAAAACCTGGGCGAGGCTCATAAAGCCTGAGGCTGGGGCACAGCCTTGCACCTTGTCAATGACTTCAAAACAACCCGAAGCATGGCTCCCAAGGGAAGAATTAAGGTGCTGACGCAAACCTAAACTTGCAGATTAGTGTTGAACTCTGTTTCCTAAATAAAGCCTTTCAGGGTACTTTGACTCTTTTAGTTCCTAAGGGCAGTATTCAAATAGGATGTTATCTTTATCTGAAGTAAACGGAGTCACCTTTTTATAGTTAGGAGGCATGAAGCAGGGAGGTTAAGGAATTTTCCCTACATCACACAGTGAATAAATGATAGATTTTTAAAAAAATTTTATTTCATTATTTCCAGAAAGAGGGGAAGGGAGAGAGGCAGAGAGGGAGAGAGACATCAATGTATGGTTGCGTTTCACCTGCCTCCAGCCACAGACCTGACTGGAGACCTGGCCCGCAACCTGGTTATGTGCCCTGGCTGGGGAACCGAACCCACAACCCTTGGGTTCGCAGGCCGGCGCCTTATCCACCGTGCTACCAGCCAGGGCTAAATGATAGATTTTTAAACTTTATTTTTATTGTTGACACTATTACAGATGCCTCCATTTTACTCCTTTGTCCACCTCCAACCAGCCCCTGCCCCTCCTTCCCTCTGACCATCACGACACTGTTGTCTGGGTCTATGGGTTACGCACCTTCTTTCATCCAGTCTTGCCCTTCTACCCTCGCCTCTGCCAGCTATTGGTCTGAACCACCTATCCATGCCTGTTTCCATTTTATTCATCGGTTTACTTTGTTCATGAGATTCCACATATAAGTGAGAAAATGTGGTATTTGTCTTTCTCTGACTAGCTTATTTCACTTAGCATAATCTCCAGGTCCATCCATGTTGTCCCAAAAGGTTTCCTTCTTTTTTACAACTACATAGTGTTCCATTATGCACCCTATATCCATTACAGTGTTACAATAGCCAAGATCTGTAAATAGCTCATGTCTGTTAGTAGATGAGTAAATTAAAAAGCTGCAGTAGCCCTGGCTGGTAGCACAGTGGATAAGGCACCGGCCTGCAAACCCAAAGGTTGCTGGTTCAATTCCCAGCCAGAGCACATAACCAGGCTGCAAGCCAAGCCTCCAGCCAGGTCCGTAGCTGGAGGCAGGTGAAAGGCAACTGTACATTGATGTCTCTCTGCCTCTCTCCCCTCCCCTTTCTCTAAAATAATAAATAAAATCTTAAAAAGAAAAGTTGCCGTAAATGAGTTTTTAATAAAATTCAAATACCTTCGACCAATATCTAGAAATAACAATAGTCATAAAGCTCACTTTTAAAAATCACAGTTTCAATTTTTTACATGACTTTTTATGTTTACTTGATTCTATAACCTATAATGTAGGTATCACTGTAATTTTTATTATTATCTATGAGGGAACAAAGCACAATGAGGCTGTATAACTTCTCCAAGGTCACAGTCAACTAGTAAATGTGGACTCAGGAGTGAAACTCAGCCTTGGACTCCACAGTTCATGCTTTCACCACTATACTTTCACCCTTCATTCCTCTACCTTCTTCTTTATAGTAACACTCCATGGGCATTTTGTCTATTAGGCACCATAAATCAACTTGGTATAGAGTAAATCAGGGTATCAAACTCACTTTCACCAGGGGCCACATCAGCCTCAAGGTTGCCTTGAAAGGGCTGAACGTAATTTTAGGACTGTATAAATGTAACTACTTTTTAACAGTTAAGCAAGCCAGGTAGAACTAAGGTGCTGGGCTGGATAAAACAAGGTGGAGGGTGGGATTCAGCCTTGTGTTTGCCACCTGTGGAGTGAATTCTTCCCCTTGACTCAAAGCCACAACAAACCCATGAGGGTACCTTTTGGTCTATCCATCTGTGGCCCCGGATCTGCCTAGAGGAGGCCCCTGTTAGCCTACAATTCCTGTCACAGCCTCTGTGGTTGAAAGACTCAATACTGAGACTTCCTAACTCCAGCAGCTTTCACGTTAGTTGTATTCATGCATTCTCTCCCTGTACATACACAGTGGTTTGTTTTGTATAAACATAAAAACATTTCAACTCCCATCTGTTGCTTAATTCCGCTCTATAATATTCCTGCTAAATGGTCCGGAAATTTGAAATGTTTCATATAGTTCATTCCGTTTTTAGACAGCTTTAACTGAGAAGCTTCTTCCTCATATTAAAATCCACTCTGCCTGTATCTTCCTTTCATTTTCCCCAATTACAACTTTTTGGTCTAATCTGATTTTTATTATTTTGAGAATTTAATAAACATTATAGGCCCAATCACGAGGCGGGGGTGCGGAAAGTAGACTGTAGATACGTACAAAAGGCTTACAGCCAATTTCTGGGGCATTACAGATCCTAAGGTCTATAAATGGTGTCTGGCCCTTAAACTTAGAAACCCTCTTTAGTAACAGCCGTTCAAATGCTTTAAGGGAAGGAGTGCTCTTCCCCTCTGTGCTGTGCCCTACGTCCAAGTTCAGGACTGGCATTCTTTTCTCCGCACTGAATTGCATCTGCTTAGATTTTAGTCTTCCATATCAACCCATGCAGACCTTTCTGAATCTCAATTTTATCATCTAATCTAATCACTTTTGCAACTTCAAGTTACTTTTAGGCTTGATCAACATGCTCCAATGTTTTCACCATAGCCACAGGCAAAGATATTAGCCAGGAAATAGCTCAAGACAGAGTACCAACCAAAGGTTATCACCTGGGGTTGAGGTGGAGGGAGTACCCACTATATTTTTTGCAAAAATCAAATACTGGACTTAAGTTCATAAATACACAGGGAAATTTGCACAATTAACAAACATAATATAATTATATGCACTTAACTTTATCCCCCAAAGAAGTCTGCTTTGATTTTGATTTCTTCAATGTTAGATTAGGTCAGAAATCAGACTGACCAACTCAGAAAATATGAAAACATGTGAGAGCCACATGATTGTGTGTCTAGGTACTAATTGCAAAACTTCCTTTCACAGTCGAGCTTGTGACCTTAAAAAAACCTAAGTGTTTCCTCAGATCTAACCCTCTACCCCTACCCTAAATAAAACAAAATGGCTGTGTCTTTGGTTTAAAGAATTCCTATGGCCAGTAACTACAAATGCCATGTTAGGTATTAACTTTTTTAAAATTATTTATTTGTTTATAAATAAGTTTTTTCATGCCTCAAGGAAGAGTAACTTCTACTTTTATTGTTTTAGAGCTTTGTGGACGAGTTTACATTAACCCTGTCCATGTGAATTGTAGATTTTATAAATTAAGTCATATCCCTTATAGTATCTGTCATTTCAGAACTAAAAGTTTTGTCTATTGTTATTGAATTTATTGGGGTGACATTGGTTAATAAAACCATACAGCTTTCAAGTGTACAAGTGTATTATCTTCATGTACTCACCACCCAAAATCAAGTCTCTTTCTGCCACCATTTATTCTCCCTTTGACCTTTTCCACCTCCCCACACCTGTTTTTTCCCTTCTAGCAACCACCATTATTGTTGTCTGTGTTTTCTTTTTCCTTAATCACCTTTTCACCTTGCTGCCTAACCTACCCTCCCCTCCCACACCTGTCTGTTCTCAATATCTATGAATGTTTGTTAGTTTATTTTGTTAATTAGATTTCACATGTAAGTGAAATCATATGGCGTTTATCTTTCTCTGACTGGCTTATTTCACTTAGCATAGTACTCTCCAGGTCTATCCATGCTGTCACAAAAGGTAAGATTTCCTTTTTTATGGCTGAGTAGTATTCCATTGTGTAAATGAACCACAGCTTTTTTATCCAGTCATCTACTGATGGGCACTTGGGCTGCTTCCAAATATTAGCTATTGTATATGATGCTGCAACATAAAGGTGCATATATTCTTTTGAGTTAGTGTTTCTGGTTTCTATGGATATACGGAGCTGAGTAATAAGACAGTTTCATTTTTAATTTCTGAGGGAACTCCCAAATTATTTTCCACAGTGGCCACACCAATCTGTATTCCCACCAATAGTGCACAAGGTTGCTGTTTTCTCCGTATTCTCGCCAATATTTGTCGTTAGTGGATTTATTGATAACCATTCTGACAGGCATGAGGTGATATCTCACCATGGTTTTAATTTGCATTTCTCTGATGTTAGTGACATTGATATCCTTTCATATGTTTGTTATCCATCCATATGTTCCCAGGTGCTCTGGGTTAGGGATTCCAGCATGGGACTGAGATATCCATGTTCCTAGGGGGAGAGGTTTTGCAGCTGAAATATCTTTCTGGCTTTTCAGCCATGGCCTGTGGGTGTGAAAATCAGACTTTTTTGTGTGTCTCTGCCCTTCTTACCAGTCTCTATGTAGCTTCTTCTGTAAATCATTGATTATAATACCCCTGATCGGCTACTTTTCAGTTGGTTATTCAGGTTGATTGCTTTATAATTTAGCTGTAAATTTGGTTTAGCACTGGGAGGAGGTGAGTGCAGCTTTCACTCACCCTACAGTCATCTCCGAGTCTTACTTAATGTAGCCAGTATTGTGGCAAAGACTGAAAAAGGTTTGTTAGAGAATCCCAGTCTTTTTAACCACCCAAATGGTCATGAATAATTCCACTATCTCTTCCAGACCTCTTTTTTTCTTAGTTGTAAAAAACAGGGGAGGTGGGTTAGTTCCTCTCTATAGTCTCCTCCAGTTTTCAAACTTCTGCTCTTCCAATTTTGTTAAATTAGAAGTGCACATTTCAGAACAAAGACAAGCAACAGTATCTAGATTCCTCTCAGTGCCTTAAGCTTCAAGGCTAAAAGTATGATTTAATTCACAATGGCTATCACAAAACATAATTGCAGTCTATGAGTGAAGCATAGTATGTCATAGGACACATACTCTAACCCAATAATTTCTGAACTTGTTTGCACATAGTAAACACCTAAGAAATTTTAAAAACTAGTAATGCCTAGATCTTGCCCCTAAGTAGACTTAATTGGTAAAGAATGAGGCCACTTAGACCAGCAGGATTATAAAAACTATGGCTCTAATTCACAATTCTCAATTCTGAATACATGCAAAAATCAACTGATAATTTTTCAAAACTCATCAATGTTTAGGTCCATCTCTAGATGATTCAATTAGCCTGGGAGGCCAGGGCATTGACATTATTTTAAAGCTCTCCAGATAAATGTAATGTGCAGACAGGGTTGGGAACTACTCCCCTAATCTCTACCTCACAAATTCTTTCTAGTTGATCATCTCAACTTGACCTATTCCTTTCCACACTGGTCACTCATCAAATGAGAAAAAGACCTCGGACCTAATTACAAGGTAATTATGTAACCTGATATCCTAATTTCCTGCTTTTTTCTTTACAACCATCCATAACCTCTTATCTTGTCAATTAACTAATGCTCAAATGCTCCATGTTCTGGGAACTTACTGCCCACCCTGTGCTTCTTAAATGTTTCTATTGGCTTGCAATCCTATTTCTTCTTATCAACTTTTGTCTGCTTTATACATCAATTCTCCCTAGTATTTTGAATACTTTCCCCCACTATTCCAAACTTCCTTTGCATCCTAGATTATCCTGATTAAATTTTCTTATGATCCTAACAAACTGCTATTAAAGGGAATCTAAAAGAGATACACATGAAAAAAAATAATCTTCTAGTTATCACCAACAACTAACCAAATGCTAGGCATATATAACAAGGGAGTTGAAAACTGAAAATTGAAATATAACATACACACACGTTATAAAGCTATGACATTTTCTTTCAACATTAGCTGTAGTTTGGGTCAGGTACCTTTAGAAACACAAGGACCAATCTAGAAAAAAGCACAGAGATGAGAAGCATACTTTTTAAAGGAAATTAAAGAGCTAAAAAAATAAAAGCAAGATTAAAACTTTATTGTAGATAAAAATGAAAGCTGAAAGTGAATCATTTTGAAAATAATATTGTTTTTTTTTTCAAATATGGAAACTATGGCTGTACAAATGATATTTTAGGAAAAATAAAAGATAATTCTACATAACAATTATAAAACAAAATTCTATAGGGTAAAAAGAAATAGGTTAATTGAAGTCTTCAATAAATTTGATGGTTGAAATGTGGATTTTTCATAAAATAAGAAAAAATCTAACACTTGGGGAGAAATTTGTAAGTTGTTTTTACTTTTAAGATTGTATTTATTATTTTTAGAGAGAGGGGAAGGGAGAGAGGCATCAACGTATGGTTGCCTCTCACCTGCCTTCAGCTATGGATGTGACTGGAGACCTGGCTTCCAACCTCATTATGTGCCCTGGCTGGGGAATCGAACCAGCGACTTTTGGGTTCGCAGGCTGGCACCTTATCCACTGTGTCACCAGCCAGGGCTCAAAAATTGTAAAATTTTAAAGCACCTTTATATGTATGCTCTTATTTAAGTTTTGTAAAAAACAGAAGTTAGAACTATTCTGAGTACATTCTGAACATTTTGAGGTCAGTATTGTAAAGACATCCCTTATCTTCTTCCACAAAACTCCTTTGATAGGCTGTCTGAAACCAATCTTGTGCTGCGTTTGCCCTAGTGGCATTTACAGCCTTATGACGAGAAGTGGATTTAGCATAAAGCTAATGCAGCTTGAATCATTTTTCTTGCAAAGTGTCTGTCTAAGCCTTAAAAGGAACTCTGGCAACAGGTTCCTTTGGTTATGTTTTTGTCAAGTAGCAAATGTAAGTTGTAATTTGTTGTGATTTCTTTTTTTATTCTAAGTATTTACTTTTGTACATACTCTGTATTGTTAATTTTATATTCTTCTGCTTAAATATGAACCATGGATGCCTCCTTGCCTATGACCCATCATTAGGTTAGCACAGTATCTTGCTAACCACTGCAAGGCCATTCATTTCCCTCCTCTTCCTCTTTTGATTCTCCTCCATTAACACTCAGCCTTTGAGCTGCAGCTATTCCTTGCTCTCATCCCAGCCACCTTCCTCAACCCTGACGACTGCCCTCTCACAGAGAATGTCTTCCCAAGGAAGGCACAGAATGTCAGCAAACTTCCCAGTTATTCCCTTTTTCTCTAAAGGTTCTCCCATGTACCTTTTCTCCTCGTCCTCTTCAACCTTGGAGAAGGGTTTCAACCCGCGAGTACTCAAGTTCCACTTTGGGGCTCCCCCCAGCCCCTCCCCCTGCTCATTCCAGCTGTCCCCTCTCCCCTGCTCCTCAGAACCATTCTTGCTACCTTGGAGTACACTCAGCACTTTCCAGCAATTTTGATCTAATTTAGTGGTTTTTCTCTTCTAAATTTCCATTCCTTCACCAAAAGAAAAACACTACACTAAATACTGAAAATGGCTTCTATCCTCAGCCCTTCGGGGCAAGAGTGACCCAGAAAGAAGGGAGAGAAGATTTGTGGCAATCAGTCCTGGGCCAAACCTTGGAGCAATACTTTCTCCCACTGTGGAAGATGTCAGGTTAGACACCAGGAACCATTAAAAACATAGGCACCAAAGCTTTTCCTTCCATGACCTGTGGAGTTCTAAAGCCAGACTGAGCTAGGCAAAAAGGCTACCTGGGGAGGTGTCATTTGAGATCTCTGTTTATACACGTACATACCATAGATCCTGGGTCAGAAGGGTCAGTCAAGATTGATTTTAGGAGTTTGGCCATGAAATAAAGACTTGACTGTGTCCACACTACCAGCCCAATATAGGAAAGGGGAAAGTTTTATTTTATAAAGATTACAATAATGCAGGCTTAAGCTCAAAGAATTGTAGTCCTTAGAAGTTTATACAGAGATATAGTTAAGTAGACTATCTCAATCAAAAATATTTCAGTTATCATGTTTTTTTCTGGATTAATCTATCCTAAATGGTGATTCTAGAAGTTTTCGAAAATATGTTATAATGCTAAAATATCTTATTTTTCCTCCCTCTAAGCCTTCAATAGTTAAAGCCTGGCTTAAATAAAGATTGCAGTTAAATAGAAACACACAGAGTCTGCCAAGAAAAAAAACAGGAAGGAATTTGAACTTTGCTCTAGATTTCAGTCTAGAAGTTTGTAGTACTTCAATGCTGCGTGTATTGTTCAAACTACAAAAACCCAAAATGATTATGAAAGTCTAAGAGAGTCAACTTCTTCTTGCTAAATATTCTTAGTACAATAAAACATTAATATCCACTAAAATTACATTTTATATATTCAGAAAAAAAACCTGCTGATTTCCTGGGTGCAAAAGATTTACTAATTAAAATAGATGAAATTAAAAGTAAACTTGTGGCTTTAAATATTTTTTCGTGTTTTCACTGGCCTTTATTTATTTATAATTATATTTTATTGATAATGCTATTACAGTTGTCCTTATTTTCCCCCCTTTGCCCCTCTGCATCCAGCACTCCCCCACTCCCTCAGGCAATCCCCCTACCATTGTTCATGTCCATGGGTCAGGCATATAAGTTCTTTGGTTATTCATTTTCTATAGTGTACTTTACATCCCCTTGGCTGTTCTGTAACTATTTGTTCTTCTTAATCCCTTTACTTCTTCACCCATTCCCCCCCTCTCCCCTCCCATCTGGCAACCATCAAAACACTCAATGCTCTCTGTATCCATGATTCTGTCTCTGTTCTTCTTGTTTGCTTAGTTTTTTAGATTTCATTGCTGGTAGATTTCTATTTTTTGCCATTTTATTGTTCATAGTTTTGATCTCCTTTTTCTAAAATAAGTCTCTTTAACATTTCATATAATGGTTTTGTAATAATGAACTCCTTTAGTTTTTTCTTGTCTGGGAAACTCTTTATCTGCTCTTCAATTCTGAGTGATATCTTTGCTGTTTAGCGCAATCTTGGCTGTAGGTCCCTGTTTTTTTTATGACTTTGAATATTTCTTGCCAATCCCTTCTAGCCTGCAAAGTTTCTTTTAAGAAATCTGCTGATGTTCTTATGGGAACTCCCTTGTAGGTAACTAATCTCTTTTCTTTTGTTGTTTTAAAAATGATTCTCTCTTTATTGTTAACCTTTGGTATTTTAATTATGTGTCTTAGAGAGGGCCTCTTTGCATCCATCTTGTTAGGACTTTGTGTTTCCTAGACTTATATGTTTATTTCCTTTACCAAATTAAAGAAGTTTTCTTTCATTATTCTTTCAAATTGATTTCCAATTTCTTTCTTTTTCTCTTCCTCTTCTGGTATCTGTATGATGTGAATGTTTTACTTCTTGTCCCATAGGCTGCTTATACTATCCTCATTTTTCTTTTTGTTGTTCGGGTCAGTTGGGGTCTTTTTGTTTGTGTGTTTGTTTTGGGTTTGTTTATTTGTTTGTTTGTTTTTGCTTCCTTATGTTCCGTATCATTGGTTTGATTCTTGGCTTCATCCACTACACTGTTGTTTTCCTGTAAATAGTACTTTATTTCAATTAGTGTATCTTTAGTTTCTGATTGGATCTTTTTCATGCTGCTGAGGTCCTCACTAAGTTCCTTGAGCATTCTTATAAACAGGGTTTTGAACTATGCATCTGATAGCTTGCTTATCTCCATTTTGTTTAGCTCTTTTTTTAGTTTTGATCTGTTCTTTCATTTAGACTATGTTTCTTTGTTTTCTCATTTTAGTAGCATCCCTGTATTTGTTTCTATGTATTGGATAGAGCTGCTTTGACTCCATGTCTTGGTAGTGTAGCCTAATGTAGTAGGTGTTCTGTAGGATCCACTATCATCCAAGTTGGGTACTTGAGGTGCACCCTTTGTGTGGCCTGAGTACACCCTTCTCTTGTAGTTGAGCCTTGGTTACTGTGGGCAGATCAATGGGAGGGATTTATCCAGGACAGTCAGCTGCAAAGATTGGATATAACCACTGACCATCCACTTTCCCCTCTGTGGAGGATCAGCTGTGCATAGGAAGCGGGGTGGTGCTCCCAACATGGTCTATCGCTGTGCACTGGGTGTGCTGACCCTGGGGTTTCCTGGATGGGGCAGGCCAAGGTCAGGCCTCACCTATTTTTTGCTCAGGGACACCCTGCCTGAGCTATACAGCAGTCTGAGATGGCTGCTATTTGTGCTGGTCTTAGGGAATCCCCAAGTTGTTAAACTAGGTTGGCTGTTGCTAGTGCCAGGCCTGGGGCTCACTGCGACCAGCGGTTGCTTATTTGATAGGATTTAGGAAGTCGTGAAGCAGGAGCCAAGACCAGCATTCCTATGGAAAAGCAGCTGGGTTGGGCCTGTAAGTTGGGTAGGGCAGAGTCTCTGAGAATTTCCGAGGTGGGTCAGACATTGTTAGCCAGGTTGATGGAGTCTCAAATGACAGCAGTTTGCTGCTCTGTGGCTGTGTGGAGGGAAAGCTTAGAAAAGGGACAATGGCTTCTGCTCACCTTGATGCCAGATACTTCGGTTTTTCCCATTGTGCCACTGGTGCTTTTTAAGCTGCTACCCTAGTGCTGGAGCTCAGAGGGAGTGAGTCTGAGTATGTGAGTCCATGTAAGAAGAATTGCTTGGAGCTCCAGCAGTTTCTTCCACTGATTCAATCCCCACTGGTTTTTGCAGCCATAAGCTGTGGGGACTTACCTTCCTGGCACTGGAACCCTGGACTAGAGGGCCTGGTGTGGGGCTGGGGCTCCACATTCTAAAATATTCCTCCCAGATTTGTATCCACCACATGTAGGTAAGAGACCAGCCCATTCCACATTTGTGCCCTTCCTACCAGTGTGGTAGGAAGTGGTTTCTTTAATTCCGTAGTTGTCAAACTTCCGTTTAACTTGATTTCTGACAGTTTTGAGTGATGGTTGTTCTATATTTTAGTTATAATTTTTATCTTGTTGTGCAAAGAGGTGAGCCATGTCTGCCTACACTGCCATCTTGACCAGAAGTCCCCTATATATTTTTTACACCTGTCATTTACTAGTTTCCCCTGTACCAATATGCATATGAGTGTATTGGGACTTCTCTTAGTGAAGAAAAAAACAACAGCATACAAATAATAACAAAATCCTTTGAATTTCTCATACTTCTTACATTTATGACATATTAACATTTTTTAGTTAATTATATATGTCTTCATTTTCTCCTACCCATGATCATCACCCCAGCCATTCCTCACTTAACTTAGTGCAATGGTGCACACTCACTGAAATTGCTGAATCACAATGATATGAGATATTATGTAATCCCCTGCTTAGAATTACCTAATGAAGCAAGCTCAATGATAGTTAGCTAAATAATTACCAATGTGAGCACTGGCTGGTAGCACAGTGGATAAGGTGCCGGCCTGCGAACCCAAAGGTGGCAGGTTCGATTCCCCAGCCAGGGCACAAAACAAGGTTGCAAACCAGGTCTCCAGTCAGGTCTGTGGCTGGAGGCAGGTGAAAAGCAACCGTACATTGATGTCTCTCTCTTTCTCTCTCTCTCTGCCTCTCTCTCTTCCCTTCTTTCTAAAAATAATAAATAAAATCTTAAAAAAAAAAAAAAAAAAGCTTATTTAAAAAAAAAATAATAATTACCAATGTGGAATTTAGTTCACTACTAAATGGCTACTTTTCACTCCACTCTTGAGTTCTATAAGACAGCATGAGGAAACAATTGGCTTCTCAAAATTATAGGCCCTATTTCCTACAATATTAATATAGGCCTTACAGCATTATGAAAATCTGTAAGAAATAGCCAAGCTATACATGCTGAAGGTAATAACAAACATGATAACATTTTCCTAAAAGCGTGGGACTAGGTTCTTAGAGTCATCAAAATAAAAATGAACTAACATTCAGCAGTTACCAACACTACTTAGGACATGAGCAGATCAAAACAGCATCATAACCAAAACATTTTGGAACACACTGCAGAAAATGTTAGATAGACCCACTTCCTTCATAGCAATAGCCACAAAAATAATCCTTCAAGTCTCAGAGGGATACCCCAGTACACTGACACTCAAATTAGTAAATATGTGATTGAAAGCATTAAAAAATATTCATTTATAAGGTGGCATTAACAGATGCTTCAAGAAGAGACAATAATCAGGGTAACATCACCATTTCTGTCATGAACAAATGAGAGGATGGGATGGCTAGACTGAGAATACTAGATGAAGAGTAGACTTGCAGGAGAAGAAATGAGTTCAGGTTAAATATATTTAAATGGAGATGCATGAGAAGCAATCAAGTAAATGTTGTATTATTTAGCTCAAAAGGGAGATCTGCATTAGAGACCAATATCTGAGTCATTTGTGTATACCTAGTATTTCGATAAAAGCTATGGGAAAAGAATAGAGAGAGGGTAGGAAAAAAGCAAGGATTCAACACTGATCTCTAAAATTCCAAATGCTTAGTAGAGGAACAGGAGCTACCAAAAGGGAATAAAAGTGCTGGTCATCTGAGTTAGAAGGAACACTAGATGGTGTTACACCAAGTTGTGTATTACAGAAACCAAGCAAAGAGGGAATTTCAAATGGAGGGAGTAATTATTCAGGAAAATTAACTAAGGGAAGGACTAAAGGTGTATGTTGAATTTTGCAATGTGGCTACCATTGACATCTTGCCAAGACAGTTTGAGTGGAATGGTGGCTTAACTATGAGAGGGAAGTGAAGGCATGAGGATATGTGCATAAATAACTCTTTCTAGAAACCTTATCATGTGCAGAATTTTGAGGTTGTATAGCTTGCATTTCTCCATTTTTGAAATGAGGATGTGAATATAACAATACTTAGAAAATAACTTGAGAAATGCAGGGCTAAGGCCCTGTTTTGGGCATCATTCCATTTAGTTAAGGTCAAATAATATTTAGAGAGTACATGCTAGATCTTGCTACACAAAGATGAATAGGACAAGATGAACTCTCACTAAGAGTTTATGATTTAATGGAGAAGGCAGAATAAGACACACAAATTCAAGAAAATGTGAACCCTGTGACTTTGAGCCAAGTCCTTTAAATTCCCACAGATTTAATGTCCTCAGTAAGATATTTTACTTTTAATTTTTGGAATGATAACTTACATAATACAACTTCCTAATATAAAAATATCATAAACTCTCAATTAAGGTTAAAATTATTATCAGAGCAGAAAGGAGTTTTAGATAATCTTATCTAGTCTACTCATTCTACATGTAAGGGAACTGAATCCCAAGGAGGTTGATAATTTACTCAATTTCATGCTTTGAAAAAGCAGCAGAGATTCAATCTAAGTTCTACCATCTGATACTATGACACTATTGAATATTTCTTTCTTCCAGGTGTTAAACAAAAGGCTGAAGCAACCAAAGAGTGAAAGACCAGACAGAGAACAGGTCATCAAATGCCAAAGTATCATTAGAGATGCATTTTTTGATGGTAGACCACAAAATGAAGGTTGAGAATTAAGACGGGAACAAGAATTGGGTTGTGACAGCTACATCTTCATATATCTCTTCCCTCCTGTTGCAAATCTCCATGAGCTCACAGCTTGGCACATACATGGGTGGGCAAAAGTAGGCTTAAAGTTGTAACACAAATAAATAAGTTGTGTCTAGTAATAATCAATAAATAAAATAAACTTTTTATGTACTCAAAGCTGTAAACCTACTTTTCTCCACCCCTGTATATTTCAATAGTCATGGATTTTGACAGAAGCCAGGTTTGCACCCCTATTCCACCATTTACTAGTTATGTGACTTAACTCAAAACTCTTTTATATATCTGTAAATTAATGCCTTACTGACATATGAAGCTCAAATAAGTTAGTATATATAGACATGATTAACATATTGCCTGCCACACAGGAGACACCTATATGTGTGTTTATTCCTTCTAACAAGAATACAGGACAGAACACTACAGATACAAGTTGAGCATATTCAATGATATATGCACACTGATAATTTATTCTCCAGACACCCAGAGAATCTGAAAGTGGACAGTTGTCTATTTTATAGACTTATTCTCTATCTCCAGGTTTCAGACTGACTTGCCAATTCCTGGAAAGCTTATGACAGACTAGTCAACAGCACAGAGACCAAAGATCAGAGTCTGATTTGGTTTGGTGGAATCTTTAGCTAACAAGATAGGGACATGTGATGGGTTAGTAGGGCAGGTGTGGCGTCTGTCTTAGAAATAAATGCAATTAAAGGTAAAATAATTAAAAGTGAAGTAGAGGAAGAGGTTGTCAACCAGTGCATTATTGTCTCAAATGTAAAAAAAAACAAAAAAAAACAAAAAAAAAAAAAGAAAAGAAAGAAAGGAAGAAAGAAAAAATGCTCTGGTTGGAAAGCCATAAAGTGCTTTGTCTATAATTATTAACATCTGTGGCCTGAAAATTATTTTGAGTTCATTCCTATGTAAATAGTAAGAGAGAAAGTGTAAGCACTTAAAAAAAAAAACCCAAAAAACAAACAAAAAAACCCTGCATGGCCTTTAAAGGAAAAGAAAACCACAAAGATTGTTTGAAATAGCCATGGAACTAGTTCTTTAAATTTTCATATTACTTGGTACACTCCAGCTGTCCTGTAAAGAAAGCAGAGGTCTGACGGAGAAACCATAAACAGAGGGTACATGAGGAATTTGAACTTGGTTTCATTGCTGCTTCTTTCCTTCCCTAATATTTGCTAAGTTCTCTATCTTGAGCATTTGGTTATATACATTCTTCCTATTGAAACAGCCAGATAGAAACAAAGGTAGACAAAGTTCCTTACATCTTTTTTTAATTTTAAGTGTCACAAATATTTTTATTTGCCAAAGTCATATCACATATTATTTCTCTTCACATTTTCCATTCTGCAGTCTTCTAACCCCTCATATTATAGGCAAGGTGAAGGCAAAAATGATCTCTCTGTATATAACTCATTCTCCAATTTTCTGTTTAAGAAAATATGATACGAAGAAATTAGAAAACACGGATGAGTTTTAATCACTTTCCAACCATTCATTATCTGCAATAGGTCAGGTTAGGTGTTCTTCTAGTACAGATACATGGGACACAAAGATAAGTCATAGATCCTGCTTCAGTTACTCTCAATCTAGTAGAGAGACAGTCATGAAAACTAGCCATTGCACTGCACTGCAAAAAGTTCAATGAAGGAGGTAAACATGTGATGGGAACCTCTGACCTGCAAAGACCCCTTGGTGCTGCAGATTAAATGAATATTTCCCAGGCAGCTTGTGCTAGGGAAGAGAGAGCCGACCAATGTCTGATAGACAAGGGCCTCAAGCTCCTGTCTCCAAAAACCTTTACTGGGTAACCAAGGTGAAGGGTGTACATACACATCATAGGTCATTGTGAAAGGAGAATGCTTTATAGAATAAGAGTTATTATGTTTAAACCACAATAGAAGGAACATGGAGGTCCTGCCCCAGGGTGTGGTCTGCTGGACAAGATGTCAACAAGGACTTCAGGTGGCCCATAGAAATAAGGAGGGTATTGCCCTGGCTGGTGGCTCAAAGGATAAGGCACCGGCCTGTGAACCCAAAGGTCGCTGGTTTAGTTCCCAGCCAGGGCACATAACCAGGTTGCAAGCCAGGTCCATAGCTGGAGGCAGGTGAAACGCAACCATACATTGATGTCTCTCTCCCTCTCTGCCTCTCTCCATTCCCCTCTCCCTAAAATAATAAATACAATATTTTTAAAATAAATTTTAAAAATTTTTTAAAGAAATAGGGAGGGTAAGATTGCATGAGGGTTAAAGTTTAACATCTGCTGCTATTACAATAAGCAAGTCAGAGAAGTTTGCTAGCTCCAAAGATTGTATAGAAAATGCTCATTGCCAGGTTCCAACCGGGGTCCCCCAATTATAGCATGGGGGCCTGTATGCACCCAGCTTTTCCAGTTTCCTGACCAAGACTTACAGGCTTAGCCTGGTCTTCTCGGGGCTCCATACCCTGCTGCTGTCCCTGTGGGTCCCTGACAAACATGGATTAAAAGAGGTTCTTTCTACCTAGAGACAGATCAAGAAAACATTCATGAATGACAGTTGTTTTAGTGGAATTAAGATGAAGAAATAGAACTTTGCTAGGAAACTACAGGAAAAGAGCATAATGGCAAATACTAGGAAGTATCAAAGGACCTGGCAAATTTAAGTATTTGCTGATGGTTTGTTACTGATGGAATGAGGGTGCAATGCAACAGAGTAGGACTGGGGAGGTGAAACCACAGGCTAAATTACCAAGGGTTTTATATAGCAGAATAAAGGCTTTTAACTTTATCCTGAAGGTAATAGGTACTTATTGAAAGGTATTAATCCAGGAAGTGAATGACTAAATTTAAACATTAGAAAGGTCATCCTTAGCAATGTGGAGAGAGGATTAAAGGGGATAGAGAATAGGGGCAGAATTTCTTGTGCAAAAGTCACGGTATCAGTTCATGTGAGTGATGGTAGGAACCTGATCTGGAGGAACAACAATGGGAATGGAGGAGAAGGGTCAGATTTCAACAATATTTAAGATCAGCCAGCTAATTAGATGTGTAGAGTGAGGGCAAGGGAGATGTAACGAAAGATGAACACTAGATCTGGGGCTTTGGCTGAAGGAGAACCACGAAAGGATGTTAATAGGGAAGATCAGTTTTGGCTTTTTAAAAGTTTGTATTATTTTTCTTTTGTTGGGGTAAGAACACAATGTGAGAGCTACTGTCTTAATAAAATTTTAAGTGTAAAAGACATTATTGTTGACTAGAGGTACTAGATGAATAAGCTGATCGCTAGAGCTTATTCGTCTTGCTTAACTGAAACTTTACGACCTTTGATTAGTAACTCCCCATTTCTCCCTCTCACCAGCCCTTGGCAACCACTCTCTAATTCAATGCATTTGACTATTTTGAATTCCTCACTTAAATAAAATTATGCAGTAATTGAAAGCAGGATCTTGAAGAGATATTAGCACCTTCATGGGTACTATGGGCAGCATTATTCACAATAGCCAAGAGGTGGAAACAAACAAAATGTCCATAGACAGATGAACAGATAAAGAAAATGTGGTATATACACACAATGGAATATTATTCAACCTTAAAAAAAAGAGGGAAATTCTGAAATATGTGGAAACATAGATGAACCTAAAGACGCTATGCTAAGTAAAATAAGCACTATGAATTTCCTATAGGGTACTAAGTTGGTGCAGTCCAACATGTACTTAGGCATTTATACAGATTCTCAGCTGAAGTAGAGAAATAACTGAATGAAATCAATATAAAATTTAGAGCTAAGATGGAAACCAAAAAATTGTACGTGACATTTTCTGCCTCTACCAGAAGCAGAAACTAAGCAGGAACTCTAATGGTTTTAGAAAGCACATTTACATTTTAATGTCAAAACAGAAAGAGAAGAAGACTGGAAACAAAACTGAGAAAGTGTGCTTGCTTCAGCAGCACATAGACTAAAATTGAAAAGATACAGAGAAGAATAACATGGCCCCTGTGCAAAGATAACATGCAAATTCGTGAAGCGTTCCATATTTTTTTAAAAACTGAGAAAGACATGCTAATTAACCTGAGGGATGACCAAGATTTCCAGAGACTAAAGGTCAATGTTAGTGGACATGCAGGAAGAGGAAAAAATGTCTCGAGACCCAGGAGAGGCTGACATGAGAAAGAATATGTCCACATCTAACTACCCTCTTGAGGGTTTTAGAACAGGGGAAAATGGGTCAGTTGCTATCAAATAAAAACTTGTGACCTCCTGAAACAGAAGAGAAGAGACACAATTGGGGACAGCAGGAAACTGTTGAGGAGCATCTTCTTAAAGCCAGAGTGAAACAGAATATCAATTGGGTAACTTAATATTGGGAGAGGTGTGCAAAGTGATTACAGATATCAAGACATTTATCTCTGATGGGAGAAAATAAGGAAGATTCACCTAAGATGCTCAGAAGACTATTGGGTAATGAAGCAGAAACAATAAGTAAGCAGAAACTTTATGCATGGACAAGTATGAAGTAGAAAAAAGATAAGTAGGTTTAGAAATAGCATTTGCTTGGTAATGACAAAACCAGTACAAGCAGAAACAGAACACAGTTGCATCATCATTAAGATGGAGAATTGATTTTTCAATCTTCTGACACTGAGGAAGCCATGAAATAATCCAGTTTCCAAAGTGTGTTCCATATCCCAGGAGGCCCACCTATAAGGGCTGTTCCTGTGTTTCCATGAAATTTTTATTGCCTGGTTTCTACAGATATTTATAATAACCCCTCAGTACTTTTGTTCAAGTGTTAGGCACCTAATAGGCACATACTTTTATTACCAATTTGATGCTGAAATATTTACTACACTAGCAAAATATCTTAGGTACCTAGAAAAATAGGGCACATACAGAAATACACATTATAGAAAATATTGACTTATAATGGAAAATATAACTTATAATGGGATTTTACTGAAATCTGATCTTTTCCTAAGAAAGTATGCCCTGGGAGAACCAAGAGTCAGGGAAGAAAAAGCACAGCTTTTGAGTCAGACAGATCTGGTTTGTAAATTAGCTCTCCACTTTCACCCTGGATTGCCTTTAGCAAGTTTCACCATGTGTCTAATCTCCAGTTTCCTCAACTATCAAATGTGAAAATTAATGCCAATGTTATAAGGTTGTCGAATGTGTTAAGTGATTTACCATATCTGCAGTATGTTACACACTGTAAAATACATTCAATAAATGTCAGTTCCACTTCCCTAAACACTGCTGGCTAAGCTCAGGTAAACAATGGGAAATAAAAGTATGATTTTGTTCAAATGAATGGCA
Organism: Noctilio leporinus; assembly: GCA_004026585.1. Taxonomy (NCBI): domain Eukaryota; kingdom Metazoa; phylum Chordata; class Mammalia; order Chiroptera; family Noctilionidae; genus Noctilio; species Noctilio leporinus. The sequence goes on from PVIW01000012.1 coordinate 1,242,757, forward strand.
CCCAAGCTGTTCTAATAATATACTTACAAATTGCTTGCTATCTCTCTGCAAACCTGTTCTTTGTACTCTGCCATTCATTAAAGCCAAGAGAAGACAGTGAAATATCTATTTTTAAACACTTACCAAAAGATTCAGAAAGGAAAATCTGTTTCTAATGATTTCATGCCTAATTCCATGACATTTGGTAGATGAAAAATGAGTCTTATTCTTTGATTGCACCTATTCTAAAAAGCCACTTAATTTAAAATATATACATTAATCAATATAATACATGCAAGCAGTAGCAAAGCACATAACTCAGGATGAGAGAAAAATTAGCATTCACATCTTTCTTACCCTCTATGCCACACCCAGGAGGCAAACTCGGTCAGTTGTTTCTGTTTCTAGTTTGTTTCGATGGTTGCCTTCCTAATCTAGATATCATAATTTAATCTCTGCTTTGATTTATCCACTTTAGACAGTATCTAATGTATCCCATTTATGAGTACTTAAAACTCAGGTTACTTACTCATTTTTACTCTTCTCATGTTTAAATAGGCTTTCTGTCAGTTATCTTTATATCTTTAAATAATAATTTATTTAAACCTTTATTTCTTATTCCATCTGCTTCTACAGTATCTCTTGCAGCCTCACTTACTAATGGCATAATATGATGTAAGATCCATGAAGATAAGGCGTTCTGTCTAGATTTCTCTTTTCTCTGTATCACAAGTATCTAGAATAGTAGGGAGTGAATGAATGAATGATGACTACACTAATGGCATCAGTGTATGAGCATTCTTAACTGTTCTGCTACATGTTATTTTCTTCCAGTAGCTCTACATTTACTTTTTCACATTGTAAACTTATTAACATTTACAGGATAATTTACATATTATCCTGTAATCACAGCAAAGCCTTCTGTATTTTGTCCGTAAGTGACATAAGGCTAGATATCTTTGCTTCCTCCAAATATTGTTTACTTGTTTTTTTGGGATGAGCACTCTGGTACTTTGCTTGAGTGTAAATGCCATCAGCCTTCATGTTGGTTTGGAGAAGAGGGACTATGGTACCCACTGATGGCAGTGGCTTCATCAGACCTCATGCAAATCCTCTGAATTCAAATTCAGTTCTCTCTTCCTATAAATCCTGAGGTCAGAGATTTTTCTGGAATTCTGCCCTCCCCATTGCTTCTTATCATCTATAAAACTGTCATTTTTTCAGCCTGTTTCATTTGCCAGGTCATTTTGGTTCATTTTCAACCTCCCAGAAATTTGTTAAAATGATTTCTTAGTTCATCCCCAATTTAATTTACTTTAATATTATTGGTTTATTTTTCTTTCTGCTTCTCTACTTATAGTCAGATGTTAAAATGAGAACTTGTGCCTTTTTTAACATCTTAAAACAAAACTTAAATGTTTTACTTATTTGTATTATGTGAAATAAATGATAGAGTACATATGATTTGTTATAGACAACTTCATTTTCCTTTCCTGCTCTGAGTCTGACTTTCCACATGAACTGTAACGTAATCGATGTGTGATTATTGATTTTCTTAACTCTTCTTCCTTGTTTTTAATTTAATTCTGAGATTTATGTTAATTCTATGGTACATTATTAAAGCCACATTGAAATATTTTTTTCTTTTTTACCCAAACAAATGCACTTAAAAATAAGAAAATACATTTTAGCCCTGGCTGGTGGCACAGTGGATAAGGCGCCAGCCTGCAAACCCAAAGGTCACTGGTTTGATTCCCAGCCAGGGCATCATAACCAGGTTGCAAGCCAGGTCTCCAGTCATGTCTGTAGCTGGAGGCAGGTGAAAGGCAACCCCACATTGACATCTCCCTCCCTCTCTGCCTCTCTCCTTTTCCCTCTCTCTAAAAATAATAAATAAATTTTTTTTAAAATAAAAAGAAAATACATTTAAAAAATAACACCCCATTTCTTTCTCCTTCCCCCCACACTGTAAATCAGCACAAATTTTACCTCGTAAGGAACAGAAAAGAGGAAAGGGGAATGAGCAACTGTGATCTGACTTCCTCCTTATATGGCCACAGAGTCAATTTTGACCCAGCAAATAAATATTTCCAAAAGGGGATTGGTATGAAGAATCCTACAAAAAATATTCAAAGATAAACTATGTTTATCATACTTTAACTCAAAGAGAAGCAATTATTCATCTAACAAACATTATTTTGGAAGGAAGGGGTCTCACGTTTATTAATCATGCCATGTTCTAACTCTTCCACCTACTACATTTTTTCATGGTTATAACAAACCTAAGAAATAGGTATTATAGCGGACTCTTATCATTTGAAGATTTAATGAAGGAGGTTTTGACTATTTGCCAGTATTCCCAAAAGTACAGGACTTGTAATTTTTTTATAGCATTTACGTGAAGCTGTTGCCCACCGAAGTAGTGGAGCAAGCAATTAACCAGTGAGTGAAATGAGATTTTTGGTGAATATCTCTATTTCAATTTAAGTCAGTGTTCCTCAGTTCTCTCTTCCATCTGTTGTGATTCTCCAGAAGTACTATGGTAGGATTCTTACATTTAAGAATCCCATATTTCAAGATTATCTCTTGAGTATTTTAAGAGCCTATTATAATTAGGAGATAAAACGATGTGACAACGTTCACCAGGAAAAAATGGCAAACTGGGATTCAAGACAAGTTTTCTGGACTCCACAATTCATGCTCTTCCTTAGCCAAACACTGAACTTTCTCTGATGCTGGGGGCAAAATTCCAGCAATAATTGTGGTCTTCACCAAACCTGAGGCTCCATTAGGAAAAGAGCACTTCTCCCAGCAGTAGACTGTGCTTCAGGCAGGTTAAGGATCCTGGGAAGGTCAGACAATCAACAAAGAGGCTTATCTCATTTTTGTTTTTGTTTTTAATTAAGATTTTGTTCATTATTTTCAGAGAGAAGGGAAGGGAGGGAGGAAGAAAGGGAGAGAGGCATCCATGTATGGTTGCCTTTCACTGGCCTCCGGCTAAGACCTGGCTTGTGGCCTGGTTATGTTGCCCTGACTGGGGATTCAAACCAGTGACCATCGGGTTTGTATTGCCGGGGACTATCCACTGAGCCACACCAGCCAGGGCTACTTATCTCTTCTTTATCCCAAGAAGGTTACAAAGCTAACTTCCTCCTGACAATGAACTGGAATAAGATGATTAAAGTGTTGGAGAGATTGTGGAAAAAAAGGAACTCTCATTCACTGCTGGTGGGAGTGTGAACTAGTACAATCAGTATGGAAAACAGTATGGTGGTCCCTCAAAAAATTAAGAATAGGGTTACCATATGACCTAGCAACCCATCTTCTGGGTATCTGCATTAAAAACTCAAAAACATTTATTTGCAAAGATATATGCATCCCTATGTTCATTACAGCATTAATCATGATAGCTAAGACATGGAGACAACCAAAGTGTCCTTTGATAGAGGACTGGATAAAGATGTGGTACATTTATACTATGGAATACTACCCATCCATTAGGAAAAATGAAATACTGCCATTTGGGACAACATGGATGAACCTTGAGAATATTATGCTAAGTGAAATAAGTCAGTTCAGAAAAAGCTAAGAAGCATATGATTTCACTCATATGTGGGATATAAAACTGAAACTCATAGACACAGACAGCAATATGATTGTTACCAGAGGGAAGGGGGTGGGGGAGGCAGTAAAAGGAAAAATGGGCAAAGTATATGGTGAAAGAAGACAGTTTGTGGCTGGTGGGCACCAATGCAATATACTGATCATGTATCATAAAAATGTACGCTTAAAACCTACATGATCTTATTAACCAGTCACCCCAATAAATTTAATAAAAAATAAAGGAAATGGAAAATACAGAAAAAAGATGAGTAAAAACAAATTATTCAGTTGAATCAGTCAAGCGACCAATTTAATAAAAGGTAGAGAGATGTGTGACCTGAAGAGAATACAAATTAATTGTGAAACATTGACAAAGAAACTAAAATGGAATGAAGAAACAATGGTCTAAATTCTGCCAAACTCTAAGAGAGCCCATGACTCAGGCAGCCAGTGGCTCACAAATCCTTTAATCAGTTGGAGGAGTTTTATACAATTCTACTGTTGTAGTTCATAATTTAGGTAAAATTTGAAGTGTTCCAGTTGTTTAGTAAACCAGTGCCTTTGTGCATGGGAATTGCTTTGTCAATAATCAAATCTACCTCTCCCTCTAACATACCTCATCAATTTGTTTCCTTCAAGCCAATTAACTGTTTTAGTAAGGAGAGGTTTGTCTGAAATTTCTTTAATGAAATTAGTAAGATCAATCCTTCCATGTGTAGAAAGATGCCAAATCCCCATTTTTTCACTGAGACTCCAGCCAGTATTTATGAACTTGTCCTATTTCAAGTGGCATACACTATTTGATATGGATGTGGACTTAGTTGTGGCTTTTTTTTTTTTTCCAAGAAAAAACTTCAAAAACAATTTGCTTGAACTAACAGTGTCTGTATCTCAAAAGCTTACTTAGATGGATGGCCTTAAATAAAGGCTATAATCATTTAGAAGGTGCCTAGACCAGATAATCAGCGAGATTATTCTTGTTTTCTCTTAAAGAGCACAGTACACAAAACAGGTAAAATCTAATCCAAATCTTACAAATAATAATTCAGTATATTTATGTGACACTTTGGAATTACAGAACCTTAATTCCTCTACTTCATCCTTGTAAGATTCTTGTGAGACAAATGCTGTTCTTTTGTTTAATGAGTAACTTGCCTGAAGTGACACAGATACTACATGACCAAAGTAAACTCCATTTACATATTATTCCTTCACTGAGGACAGACTTGGTGCCCGCACTAAGTGATGTGCTCAGGTGACAACAATGAATTTCTTCACCTGTGTTTGCAGTGTGTGGACTCATATTCTCAGTATAATGTCTAGTAGTTTCTGGAATGAGCTAGTAAGCAGTATTTTTGCCAGCAGGCCAAAAAAACTGTCCAGGTAGATATGATTCCAACTTAGCCTACCTGTCCTGGTTCAGCTTTGACTTAGATCAGATCATAAATCATGGTAAAAAGATTGCTTAGTCATTGTGCCGATTCTGTCTCTACCGGAGCCATACAAGTTGCCAACAAAGCTGAAAGGCAACCAGAAACATCAGATGTTGTTACGCAGGCAGTTAATATTACATTCACTGTGCCAGGCTGCATCTGTCCAAGCTGCTCCCTGGGAAAAAGTAGGGGCTAGCTACTCTGGAAGTTGCTTAACAAAAGAGGAAATCATGCCCTAAGAGGCACAGGTGACCATGGCTTAGATACAAAAAAGAATTATTCTGTTGATATGTGAAATGGGTTATAGTGACATGGGATATAGTTTACTCTGTTGTCCCCTAAGTTTTACTGAAATATTGTCAGAAAACCAAATATAAAGCTTTCAAGTGGTTGGCCAAAGGCAAAGGTTAATGGTGTGATGAGTGGAGAGTATCCCAGCAGGCTTGCGGAATGTCACAAATGACTACAACCCCTTCACTCCTCCACCTGCTCACTTCTCTCACTGAGATGCTTCCTCTGGTAAATTCCAGAACAGGCTTTGTCTCAGATCTATCCTGAACTATCTAGCCACCCATCTGAGCCCTGGCCGCCACTGTAGCTCATTTTGCATCGCAGAATCATGTAGACCTTTCCGTCATCGTCCCTTTTGAAGAAAGCTGGCATTCCTTCACATGAGACCAGCAGGCAAGACAGGCCATTCTTTTTTCTGCTCAATCTGTTTGTTTTCCACAGCATCCCCCTACAAAGCTGCATGATGTACCAGGCTTTTCTAAATTGCCAAGGTAGAGGAGGAGGAGGAGGAGAAGAAGGAGGAGAAGGAGGAGAAGGAGGAGAAGAAGAAGAAGTAGAAGAAGAAGGAGAAGGAGAAGAAGAAGAACTGGACCAAGAAAGGAATCATTCAGGTCAAGAGATATAGTCTAGGTGCAAAGCACCCAGCAGATGGAAGCCTTTGCAGCAGCTCCTACATGGACCCTCCTCAACTCCTAACCCCTGTTGTCCTGCCTGCCCTTTTTCTTGTGTAATCTCTGAACTTTACATACCATCTCTGCCATAAAAATCTTCATCTTTGGGAAAAACCACTCTTGCCCCACAGCGGTTGACTTTCCCTTGTGGCTCATAACCCCCAGTTCATTCCATTTAGACTAACTTCCTGAGGTGCGGCAGCTGGATAGTCCAGAGTGGTGCATAGAATTCTCCACCATGTAAAGCAGTCCAGGGTGGATGTAAACTATCATGCCCAGGTCCCTTCAGAGAACTTCCCGTCAATGTGACCTGCAAAACTTTCTCTTTCTTCAGATATGTAGAGAATACTGTTGGCTCAGATATATGTGCACATCTCTAAAGGACAAACATTCACTCTCAGAGACAGTATAGCTAGAGTTTAATTAGAAATCACAAAACAGTGCCCACAGAAATGTTTTATTTGAGCCTTCACTTTTTAAAACAATTTTATTTATTATTTTTAGAGAAGGGCAGGGAGAGAGACATCAATGTATGGTTGCCTTTCACCTGCCTCCAGCTATAGACCTGGCTGGAGACCTGGCTTGCAACCTGGTTATGTGTCCTGGCTGGGAATCAAAGCAGCAACCTTTGGGTTTGCAGGCCAGTGCCTACCCATTGAGCCATCAGCCAGGGCTCGAGTCTTCACTTTAAAAAAATAAAAACAATCCATTTGGGGTAGACTGAATAATGCCCCCCCCCCACCCCCACCCCATCCCCACACAAGATATCCATCTTTTAATACCCAGAACTTGTGATTAAATTAAGGACCTTGAGATGAGAGGGCATCTTTAATTACTCAAGGGGGCTCAATATAGTCACAATGGTTCTTACAAGGAAAAGAGGGGACCAGGAGAGTTAGTCAGAAAAGGAGATGTGATGAGGAAAGGAGAAATTCAGAGTTAGAGAGATTAGCTCTTAGCTTTGAAGATGGAGGAAGAGGCTACAAACCAAAGAATGCAGGCAGCCTCTAGAAACTAGAAAAGGTAAAGAAATGGATTCTCCTCTAAAGCTACTTGAGGGAGCAGAGCTTTGCCAACAGCCTGATTTTGACCCAGTGGAACCCATTTTAAACTTCTGACCTTGAGAACTGGAAGATCATACACATATATTGGTTAAACCACTGATTTGAAGGAATTTATTATAGCAGCAATAGGAACCTAATACAGTTTCCAACAATTAAAAACAAAACAAAACAAAACACCCAGAATATTTGGCATTAAAAAAAAAATCTATCAGGCTTCTCTTGGAAAATGAGGAAATATGTCCAGAGTTGGCATGCTTTCCATGTCAGAAATCAGGTGAGCCCTGGCTGGTGTGGCTCAGTGGATAGGCTTCAGTCTGTGAATCCAAAGGTCACTGGTTCGATTCCCAGCCAGGGCACATAACCAGGTTGCAAACCAAGTCCTTAGCTGGAGGCAGGTGAAAGGCAACCATACATTGATATTCCTCTCCCTTTCTTCCTCCCTCCCTGCTCTTCTCTCTGAAAATAGTGAATAAAATCTTAAAAAGAAAGACAGAAAGAAAGAAAGAAAGAAAGAAAGAAAGAAAGAAAGAAAGAAAGAAAGAAAGAAAGAAAGAAAGAAAGAAATCAGGTGAGTAGCAGCTGTGTTTTTAGAAGGAGAATAGAGTCTCCAGTTCTCCACCATTGGGGAAACAGGATCATCATGGTAAATGTCACCAATGAGGCACCATATCTTTTTGGTCTTCAATTCAGAGAGGTTAATTCTGGCAATTCATTTCATGGGTTATCACAGACAGCACATTCTGCAGATTTTGATCATTTGAAAGCTCTGACTTTTATTTTATTTTATTTTAGTTTAGTTTGAAAGAAGAGAAACCTAACTTAAATTTTAGCAATTTTGGCTAGTGATGAATTTGTATCATGTTTTATAAAATCATATTTTAAATCCTGTGGATGTTAGCCAAAATCTAGGTAGTTTCCTTCCCTCTGGGAAGAAAAGCTTTGGCCGCAGGATAACTTCAAGAGGTCTTGCGAATAGAAATGCATGCAGCTGAGTGCATATAAAAAGGTACCCAAAGCAAATACAGTATCTCCACCATGGAAGCTACCCACGTAGCAACTTGACCACTGAAATGTTTCCACAGTATAGTGAGAATCTTTTTTGCCAAACCAGGTGCAACCATGATGAGCCATAAATGTGTGAAGCTATACAAAGGCTACTTTATAAAACAGAGATATTTTTTCCAATAACACTGAATATCAAAGACAGCACCAATGGTATATGTCCAGAAATCATAATCATTCCCTATGTTAAAAACACCTATTCAGAGCTTGTACTTGTTAACAGGCAACCTCATTTGGCTTTGGTTTTATAAGACATCTGATGGTTCAGCTGTGCAATGGCCAATCATTGTGAGCAGGCCAGTTCTATTATTAGATTGGTTTAGAAGAGTCCACAGTCCCAAACAGTGGAAGAGATTTATATTCTCCAAATCTGACTGCTCTTTTCCAATGTAAACTCTACTCGAAGAACTGCTGTCTCTGGGAAATAAAGTGGGTATGGAAAATAAAACAATTTTAAATGAAGCTTACGTGAATTCATTTTTCTTCAGTGAACTAAGTCACTCTGTTCTACGGTGCATGATTTCAATGTGTGCCACCTGAACAAATGCATTGTTGACCTACCTGTATATAGACCTGTACTAGTTTGCAAGGACTGTCATAACAAAGTACCACTGCCTAGGTAGCTTAAACAACAGAAATTTGTTGTCTCAGACTTCTAGAAGCTAGAAGTACAACATCAATTGTTAGCAAGTTTAGTTCCTTCAGAGGGCTGTGAAAAAGAGTCCATTCCATGCCTCTTCCCATCTTCTGGTGGTTTGCTGGCAATTTTTGTCATTCCTTAAGTTTGTCTGCCTTCATCTTTGCATAGTGTTTTTCCTGTGGGTATCTGTGTCCAAATCTCCCCTTAGGAGCCCATCCTACTCCAGTATGACCTCATCTTAACACAACTAAGGTCACATTTGAAACTACTGAGGGGTTGGGACTTGGACCCAACAATTTTATATTTATAAATATAAATATTTATAAAAGTTTTAGAAAATATTTATAAATATTCATAATTTATTTTGAATATTCATTGGATATTCAAAGGAGATTATTGAACCCATAACAGGACTAAATCCATGTTCTGTATCAATAGGACCAATCTTGGAGAAAATCATACCAAAAGGAAAAGAGAGAAGTTGTAAACTAAACGGATGTTTTTCTCTTACTTTACTTTTTATTTAGGGCATATGCCATCTCCTCTGTCCTTGGCATAGGGCAGAAGGATGCATATTTATGAATAATAGGCCTTTATCAGGATAAAAATATGCAAAATTGTGTTAAAGATTTACACGTTATAACTAGATTTTACTGGAAGTGGTAAAGTAATACCACCATTAGGCTTTATTCTAAGAGCTAAAATCAAAGAATAAGAGTATTTCACGTAAGATAGTTAAAATCATTTCTAAAAATGGAGAAAACTTGGTGTAGGGGTAGTTTTTTGTACAACCAAAGAGTACATATCCTCTATCATCATGTAACTTTTGCCATTGTTGGCCTTCCTTCTCAAAACTCCTTGGTTCCCATACCTAATTCTCGATTTTTGAATCTCCTGCCTTATTCTTACTCTGCCATTTTCAGTGTTTCACACTTCTCTTTCCAGCTGCTAAATGTAGAGTTTTATGTGCAATTCTACTCGAATACTGTCCTCTTTCCTTGCCCTATCCTTGTGGCTGTGTTTACTCCTTGGCTCCAATGATCACTTTTAGACATTTGACTTGTCTGCTTTGCTACAGACTTATGTTTCCAGTTGTTTGCACCTTAAACTCAATAAAACTAAAATGGAAATCATTGTATCATCTTCCTCCATGAGCCATTTTCTCTCTATTACACTGTCCTTGTTAATTTGTTATTGTTTCATTCAACTAGGCTTTTAAACTTGTCATCATCATACCTGTTTTATTTGTTCTCTATATCTAGTCTTTTTTTCCTTCACCTTAATGGTTTAAATTGCTTCCTGTTATCTTAGCCTATTTCTGCTCCATTCCAAACTATATCCTGCTTCTTCCACTTCCAAAAGTTCAGAGAGAAAACATAATTGATTCTCCCATTCCCTATAAATTTTAAACTAAGATATAACTATTAAATTGGCATTTGTGACATCTAAATTATGAATATACTCCCCCTGGTTTCACATCTCTTGCCACTGTTGTACAGGAACTCACTTCTCAAAAAAAAAAAAAAGGAGGTTGGGGGGTTGACAGAAATGCATTCTTCCAAACTGTGCATTCTATATGGCCAAAGACTTTTTTATTCCGCATTCTTCATGAAGTCATTTCCTGAAATCCAACAGGATATTTGATGGGTAGCATTTTATTTAAAATTTCTATTGTTCCCTAGCACAGTCCCTAACAGAGTGATGGACACATGGTATAGACTTAACAAGTGTCTTTACTGACTGCCAGTCCCAGCATTCCTTGCTTTGGAGTCATTGACATGTTTGTCTTATCCTGTTTACTAGGCAAGTTCTTAATGTCAGGCCCTTGAGCTATTGGACCAGCAGGTTCTGGTAGTGGGAAGATAGCCTCTGGTCTGGTGAGGGATGTACACAGAGCTTTCAGGAGATTTGACATGCTTTACTGCAGGCGGCAGGTTGACAACCACACTGGCCAGGCAGCTTGAGTGTCGGCGTCCACATGAATGGTTATTCCACTCCTATCACAAATGCTCTTAGGTTAATGACCAAAGAGAGTCTAGGTGTCCCTGAACCCACTCTCCTTTGCATGCAGCTGGGTGGTTTATTAGGGTTGTCAGCATTCCACGCATGGTTTATCCCACCCCAGACAGCAGCAGCACTTAGCTTACAGTAAGGGCATCTTATATACACACTGGAACAAAGGAGGCTCTATACACATTAGAACAAAGAGGCAGTCTACCCAAAGGCAACACCTGTCTGCTCAAGGTGGCTATGGTGGCTATTCTTGGGACTCTGTGTTCCAGGACTTGAAATAAGATTAGTTTCAAGACTAGCTAGTTAGTAGACCCCAGAGGGAAGGTCCAGCCATACACACACTGAGAATTCCCTGGGCCTGACACTTAAAAAGAAAGGATTTTATTTTATCCATCTCACTGTGTCCTATAGGACCTTTCTTCCAATAGTTTGTTCTGAGCTTTGAATAGATAAACAATTAAAACCTATTTCTTTAAACTAAAAATGATACTATAAAATCAACTTGCCACACCAAGAAATTGTATTACAAACTTCCCAGCCAACAGACGAGCAGAAGGTTGAAATTATTATTTCAACTAAGTATCTACTTTGTTAAATTTATAATAATAACTAGATTATGTAGCTTTGTCTTTGAACATTAGCAATTCTTTTATGGATGTTCCATGGGCTGCTAAAGGCTAGGGAATTGGAGGAGAGGGACTGTGAATAGCAGAAGGACACTTCATGCACCCACGAGCCCTGTTGAAAGTGAAAGGAAAGAAAGAATCTCAAATCTTAATCTTAGGAATGTACCTATGTCAAAATTTTCTTAAGTAGCTATTCCTGTTGCTCTTAGTACAGGATTTCTTGCAAGAGATAAAGGCTTGGTTTTGCCTCTAAAATATTTACATTGAACATTCAATTATAATAAGTTGTTCTTCCTTGTGCAAGCTAACATAAAGTCCGAGTCTATTTTTCACCTCTTTTGGAGGCTGAGATCATCTACAGAGGAATAAGATTATGTGTTCCCTTCCAACATAATAACCTTAGTTTCTTTCCTTTGAGTTAGTGAGATACATATTGATTGGTAATGATGTTGGAGTTTCTAAAAATGCAGAGAAATTTGACACCATGGCAATTTTCAGAGTACCTTGCCTGAAACAAATACGGGTTTAGAGATATGGAAAACACTTGCCATTTTTGTTTATTTATGTAAGTCACACTGGGATTCCTTTCCACTGCAAGCTACTCTCCTAGCTCTGGGTACTTTGAAATACAATTCACATTGCAAAATCGGAAAACAAATCTTTTTATTTTTCAGAAAATGTCTATTAAGTAAAGATCATTGAGAATTTATTAAATGTAAACAACTATTATATATATATATATAATATATATATATATAATAGTTGTGTGTATATACACACACACACACACACTATGTATACTATTGAAAGAAATCAAACCACAAGTAGAAGGAGTTAGATAAAATAACTTGTTTAGGTCTTCTGGCAATAAGACTAACATCCGGGGTAATTGTTGTTTACACAGCAAGGACAATCAAAACCAGGCCAGTCCTGAGTGCTTGGAGTAGCTTAGTGTTTCCAGAGCAGAGCTCTGGAAACAGATGTGGACGTTTAAATACCAATTTCATCTCTACTAACTGCATAGCTTTAACCAAAGTACTTAACTTCTTTGAGCATCAAATTCTTATGTTTGAAATAAGGATGATAATAGTGGTTCCTTCTTCAAAAGTTTATTGTGAACTTACTTAACATAAATTGTCCACTCCCAAGAAGCCGCTCCAGCTACTTTATTATTATTTATAGCAGTTAGTTCCTCTGTCAAATTAAGATAAATGATAACTATGTTTCTTTTTTTTTTCTTTTCTTTCTTTCTTTTCTTTCTTTCTTTCTTTCTTTCTTTCTTTCTTTTTTGCCTGTTTGGTTCTAAAGTATCTGGATTTCTCTATAGCTTTTTAAAAACAGCTTTATTTAAATAGAATTCACATACTATACATTTCAGCTATTCAATGTGTACAATGAAAATGGTTTTTAGATATCCACTGAATTTCACAACTATCCCCACAATTTAATTTCAGAACATTTTAATCTGTTTTTTTTTTTTTTTCAGAAAAAAAAATAGCTCATTCTTTAAAATCATTACACTCTATTTGCTTTTTTTCTTTTTACAATTCTTTCTACAGTTACTGTAGGCTATGTTGAATAATAGAGGATACCACTTTATTAACAGAACTGCCAGGGTTTTTAAGTTGGAGAGGCGTACAAATTTTAATTAATGTGAGGACAACACTGGATGAACTCTGTCTTCCTGGCTGTTTCAGAGGAAGTCCAAGATCAATTTAACTAGTTAGAGAAAAGCAGTGGCCTAATTATTGTGTTTTTCAACAGTTGGGTTATAGGTTGGCATGTAGGCTGGACTCATGCCCTTAGACTCAGGACCTGGACACATGCCTGTACTCACGCCCTGGAGTCATGCCCTTATTCAAATACACAGAGTGTTTTTAAAGAGCTTGGTTAAGGGGAAAATACAACCTTTTAGTTCTAGGTGGTATAGACCAGTAATCATACATCACATGATGAGCAACCATAAATGTGTTTAAAATTATGAGATCTGGTAGACAACTCTGGGTAAAAAGTGCTTTGAGGTACATTCTGTTAGGGGAAATAAGAATAATATTGCTTATTTCTTCACTTGGCTAAGCACAGATGGACAAAACCCAGCTAGTTATGACTAGACATTGGAGGGAAAGGGTTCTGTTTTAGTGTTAGCCTGAATAGGACACAGAATGCAAGTACTTGAACAGGAAATTAAACCCCAGAGATGGTATTTCAAGGTCATGGTTCTGAAGTTGAGGTGGGATGGGCTAAAAATGAGATAAAATGGCAAATGAAGGAAAACTGGAACCACTTCACAAACCTGCATAGATCCTGCTCTGTTCAAAACACCCACAAACACACATCAATCTATATTCAAAAATCTTTGATTCATACATGCAGATTAAAAGCATGTATGACTTTGATATTTTTTAAACAAGTCAGTAGGTTCAGAAGAAGCTGACCATGTATATTGTTGCCAGTCTCCAGAAGTTTCCTGGACTAGTTCAGGTAACAGCTGCATAAATATTTCTTACATTGGCAGTCTGCCCCACTCCACTTCTTTGCAGGAAAAACCACATTTTTTTTTTTTCAAGTTCAGTTTACTGCTGGTATCTCCTGTGTATTGACTAAAGAACATTATTTCTAGGAGCATTCTAAGGATAACTATCACTCCTATTCATCCTTCAAGACTTAGCTCAGAACATTCACTATCAAGAAATGAGAAGGACCTCTGTGAATAAAACCATAAGTATTTGTAAAGTAACATAAAGGAACACTGGAATAAATAGAAAAATGTACCAATTTTTATTAGAAAGAAAAATGAAAAATTTTGAAGAAATCAATTTTTCCTCATAGGAATTATTCTCTGTAATGGCAATCAAAATCTGAATAAGCTTGTTAGAAATATTTTAATGACCCTAAAGCTCATCTAGAAAGATAAAAATGCTAGAAGAATCAGGAAAAATCTAAAAAAGAATAAGAGAACTTGTTCTACAAATTTCTAGACTTTACCGAATATTATAGAATAGTCTAGAAATAACTTCACGTAACATGTGAATTTAAAAAAATGATTTTATTCATTGTTTTTTAGAGAGAAGGGCAGGGAAAGAGGAAGAAAGGGAGAGAAACATCAATGTGTGATTTCCTTTCACCTGCCTCCAGCTGGGGACCTGCTGGAGACCTGGCTTGCAACATGGTTATGTGCCCTGACTAGGGAATTGAACCGGTGACCTTTGGGTTTGCAGGCCAGCATCAATCCACTGAGCCACACAAGCCAGGGCAAATTTGACATCCAATATTAGCTACTATTCAGTGAGCTTTTATTATGTTCCATGTATTCTTCTAAGCCCTTTACAAATACTAGTGTATGAACTCCTGACAACTCCAAGAGATAGGTACTATTCTTATCCCTATTTTGTATAAGAGAAATCAGGTTCACCCAATAAGTAAGCAACAAAGCCAGAATTTGGACCCAGGCAACCTAATTTCAGGACCATTCCCCTAATCACTGTACTGCTATGCAGTATTTTAAATTAAGGGGAAAAGGTCACTCAACATAGGAGATTAACAGAAACTCTATCTCACATTTTATAGGATTCTAGAGGGCTTATGAATATTTTAAAATATTCATATTTTTATGAACATATGAAAAATAAACTCTAGTAATAGAGGAAGATATGGGTTTTTAGAAATCTTAATGTGGAGAGGCCTTTTAACAGCCCACACAAAGGTCAAAATCATAATAGAAAAGACTCATAGACCCGACTCAAACATTTTCAAACCATAATTAAAGTCAAATACAGAAGTGAAATAATAATTATAGTATATAAAACATGCAAATATTAACATCCCTAGCATGCAAAGGTCTTTTGCAAATCAATGATATGTTGATAAATATCCTAATTAAAAAAAAAAAACATACACATGTAATTCACAAAAACAAATAAAATAGGCAAAAAGTAAAAAGATGTTTAAACTTACTAATGATTGATGAAATGCACATTGGAATGAGAAAACAACTTCTCATTTATCAGATTGGCAAAGGCCTAATAGATAAAATATAATGTTGACCAAGGCATAAGAAAACATGGAATTTGTATTGGTAAACATCTCTCGAGAGCAGTTTTGAAATTTGTGATTCAAAATTTCAAATGGGTATAACATGATCTAGTAATTCTACCAAAGAATTATCTGTGGAAATAATTGCCCAAATACCCAAAGATATAGGTATATATACAATGATATTAAGTATGGCATTATTCAAAATAGCAAAAAATTGGAAACAACTTAACTGCACTTGAGTAAAGAACCAGCTAAACAAATTAAGGCACAAAATATAATGAAATACTATGTAGCCATGAAATAGTGACATAATTCTAAATTCATTGATCTGGAAAGATGTCCAGAATATATTGTTGCACAAAAAAACAAGTAAAGATACTGAATAACACATGGAATATGGTGACATTTATATAGAATGATGTCTACCCACACACATACCTGGAAGGGTACTCACCAAAATGTCAATTGTGATTTTCTCAGGGTAAAGAGGCTTGATGTTGCTTTTTATATTTTCATGTATTATTCAGAACTTTTTTTTAAAGATTTTATTTCATTATTTTTAGAAAGAGGGGAAGGGAGAGAGGCAGGGAGGGAGAGACATCAATGTATGGTTGCCTTTCACCTGCCTCCAGCCACAGACCTGACTGGAGACCTGGTTTGCAACCTGGTTATGTGCCCTGGCTGGGGAATCGAACCTGCGACCTTTGGGTTCGCAGGTTGGCGCCTTATCCACTGTGCTACCAGCCAGGGCTATTATTCAGAACTTTTAAATGAACAAATACCACTAAACACGGAAACAGAAAAGACATAACTGAAATATTACCTTTTCTAGGAAGACTCTCTTAACTCTAGGTTGGTGTATTTTTGCCCTCTGACCTCCCACAGCACCAGGTGCACACCCAAACCACAGCAAATCCACATGACAATGCAAAGATATTCATTAGAATGTGTCACTTTCCCCCACGAAAGCCCCAGGTCTTGATTATCACTGGTATCTTTTTGTTTTCCATTCACTAAACTCAGAGACTGGCAGATACAAGTACCCAAGCTATTTGGGAACTCATGTGTCCTGTAAAGTGATATTTTGTATATGACAAAAGGTGTGAACTTTATGAGATGTAGATAGTCATTTTCAATGGTTCTAACAAGATAAATTGTGGAGAAATGCAAAGTAAAGGCCTCTTTTTCTAATGGGTCTATGTACCTTCAAGCAAGATACATGGTCTCAATGAATTAACATACTTCAAATTCCTTCTTGTGGGGACTGCTATGTAAATCTTGACAATGACTGATACTGATTTATTACTGAAAACATATCTTGTTTTTTGGGACTCTCTCTTTCTGCATCTGCAATCTGGAAATGCGAATAATTTACCAAAGAACAAGCATCTTCTTCCAATGACTGTGGTGATGAGGAGTAGCTAACAGTGTTTATTCTAGATCTTTGCTTTAGGCATGATTTCAATCCCACAATTTCCTGTGAAATTGAAAAACAATGTTCTGGCACTGAGTAACACTTGAAACTATTTCCCAATAAGCTCCTCTTACCAGTTTGTTCACTTCATTATGTGAGTTTTGCTGTCAGCCAGATTTCAAATTATATTCCAGAGTTAATACTTTTGAACTATAGTAATAGGCGAATAGTAGTAATAGGTGAATTTCAGGTAGAAAGTGGTCTCTAATTAGCAACTTATTAGATATTAACATGAAATATAAAATACAGGAAAAGGGGAGTAGATAACATACTAGATATCTCAGCAGTATAAAAACTGAAAGACCTGCCCTGGCTGGTAGCACAGTGGTTAAGGCGCTGGCCTGCAAACCCAAAGGTCGCAGGTTCGATTCCCCAGCCAGGGCACATAACCAGGTTGCAAACCAGGTCTCCAGTCAGGTCTGTGGCTGGAGGCAGGTAAAATGCAACCATACATTGATGTCTCTCTCCCTCTCTGCCTCTCTACCTTTCCCTCCTTCTAAAAAATAATGAAATAAAATCTTTAAAAAAAAAAAACAAAACTGAAAGACCTAAACTCCATATCCAAACTGTTAATGTGTTCATAAACATATTCTTGAAGATGGTGTTGGTTTTGTTGTGTTGATAATTCTAATGCTGCTTATAAAAATTCAAACTGAAAACTTCCTGTCAAGGTGGAGGCATAAGTAGACATGCTTAGCCTTCTGGTACAACCTCAGAGAAGTTACAAATATCAAACAAATAGCACCCAGAACTGTCAGAAAATCAAACTTATGGAAGTCCAACAGCCAAGGATTTAAATAAGCCACATTCATCCTCCCCATTCATCTAAATGGGTAGGAGGGGAAGAGACATGGGGACAGGTGGAGAAGTAGGTGTGAGCAATTCCAGCCTCAAGCCAAACCACACAATCCAGGGTTCTAGTGCCAGCAAGATAAATCTTTATAACTTCTGGTTGTAAAAAACAGTGGGGGTTGGGGTGGTGGAAGAAACTGATAGATTTTTCAGAAGATACCACTCTAAAGGGTCTTAGAATGTAAGCAAACCCATTCACTGTGGGGTTCAGCATCAGGGCAACAGCCAGAAGGGTGCCAGTTGCATACAGGAAATGGGTTAAGTGACTGGAAATGGGGTGAGTGCCAGGCAAATCTCCAGAAGCCAAGCAGTGGCACTGTCCCCTCTCTAAGCGTTCCCATGACACAGAGCCACAAAGCAGTGAAGTGGATTTCTCAGCCCTGATGGTTACCTTAGTTTACACCCTACACAATTTATAGGTGCCTGTTCTACAATAGGCCACACTACTAAGACAGGGAGTCAAAGCAGCTCTACTTAATACACAGAAATAAAGATAGGGAGGCTGCCAAAATGAAGAAACAAAGAAATATGGCCCTAATGAAAGAGCAAAACAAAATCTCAGACAAAGAATTAAACAAAATGGAGATAACCAACCTATCAGATGCAGAGTTCAAAACATTGGTGGTCAGGATGCTCAAAGAACTCACTGAGTTCAGCAACAACATAAAGGAAGAAATGAAGGTTATGCTAAGGGAAATAAAGAAAAATCTACAGGGAACCATTAGTGGAGGGGAGGAAGCCAGGATTCAAATGAATGATTTGGAATATAAGGAATAAATATGCATTGAACCAGAATAGAAAGAAGAAATAAGAATTTTTTTTATAGGTAGTTTATTCTTTTTTTTTTTTTTTTGATTTTATTGTTGCTGTATTACATCCATCCCCTTTTTGCTCCCCTCTGTCCCCCTCCCCACTCACCCATTCCCCCTAAAGTCAATCCCATCTGTTGTCCATGTCCATGGTTCCTTTATACTAGGTTCTTGTCTAAGCTGCTCCCCTTTCTTGCCTCTGCCTCCCCTCTCCCCACAACCCCTTTCCCCCTGACCACTGAAGGCCTATTCATTGTATTCATATATTTGTTTCTGTTTTGCTTGTTGTTAGTTTTGCTCATTATTGTCCTGAAATGGGTGAGATCATATGATATTTGTCCTTCACTGAACTGGCTTATTTCACTAAACATAATACTCTCCAGTTCCATCCATGTTGTTGCAAAGGGTACAAGTTCCTTCTTTCTTTTTGCTATATAGAATTCCATTGTGTAAATGTACCAAAGTTTTTTGATCCAATCATCCACTGATGGGCAATTAGGCTGAGAAACAAGAATTTATTTATTTATTTTTTACATTTTGAAATAAATTTATTCTTTTTTTTTAAATTTTATTGTTGTTGTATTACATCCATCCCCTTTTTGCTCCCCTCTGTCCCCCTCCCCACCCACCCATTCCCCCCAAAGTCAAAAGAAATGAGCATAGTCTAAGAAGTCTCTGGGACATCTCCAAGTGTATCAACATCCAAATAACAGGGATGCCAGAAGGAGAAGGGGAAGAGCAAGAAATTGAAAACTTATTTGAAAACAAGTAGCGCAAGAAAACTTTCCTAATTTGGTAAAGGAAATATATATACAAGTAAGTCAAAAAGCACAGAGAGTCCCAAATGATTGGATCCAAAGGGGACCACACCAAGACACATCATAATTAAAGTGCCAAAGGTTAAAGATAAAGAGAGAATCTTAAAAGCATCAAAAGAAAAGCAGATAGTTACTCATAAAGGAGTTCCCATAAGACTATCAGCTGATTTTTCAAAAGAAACTTTGTAGGCAAGAAGTATTCAAAGTGATGAAAAGCAAGGACCTACAACCTAGATTACTCTATCCAGCAAAGCTATCATTTAGAATGGAAGGGCAGATAAAGTGCAAGGTAAAGGTAAAGGATTTCATCATCACCAAGCCATTATTACAGGAAATGTTAAAGGAACTTATTTAAGGAAACAAACAAAAAAAAAAAAAAAAAGAAGAAGAAGAAGAAGAAAGAAAGAAAGTTTATGGACATAAACTAAGGGGGACATTGACAGAGGGAATGGGGGATACTGGGTGGAGGGGGACAAAGGGGAAAAATTGGGACAATGGAAATAGCATACTTAATAAAATAAAGAATTCAAACAGAACAAAATGATAGCAAATGAAAAGTTACAGTTGTATCTTACGTTACACCAACTAGAGATAATCACTTGCATTGTTCTTGGTTCTTTAGGTAGCAATTTCATCCTTAGACTCTTTGCTTCTGTTTAGGTAGATGTAATTTTTTACACTCTTACAGCCAATAAAAGCACCAGCTTTTCCTAACCTCGTGAAATCTGTGGCTCTTGCTTTATAAATATTGACACTGAAAGGTCAGTCACTGTTTTTCAGAGTGTTTATTTACTTAATCTTTTGGGAATTAAGCTAAGAATTTCTACAATGTGTTACATTAAGCATGTGTCATCATTTTGAGCTTAACATGAAATTGTTTATACAACCTGTGAGCATTTACTTACTTAAAATTAACAGTCCAAGTTTGAAGAAATGTAAAACATTAAGAATATAAATAAAATAACTTCCAGGACAAAAAAAAAAGAATAAAAATTAAAGAAAGGATGATTAGAAATGGAAACGGTAAAAAAGAAGTACCAGATAAAAATAACCCACAAACTATAGTCAACACAATTGCATACAATGAAAATAATGTAACGATTGTGAACACATTATGACATATTTTCATTATAAATACTACAATCAACTAAAGAGGTCCAAGATCACACAGTCCTTTCCTTCCATGCCACACAACTATACTTTTCATTTTCAAAAGAAGGCAATCTTCTACATATTTAGTGAAGTCAATGACCATTAGTATCATAATAGACTTTTTGATAATATCTGCTCCTGCCTTCCCAAACATGGATTTCCAAATGAACACTGTAAATTCTGTCAATAATTCAATCATTGGGTTCCTTAGGAATTGTATTTGAGAAGAATGAGCTTGTTAATAAATGTATAAGTAAAAGACTTAGGTAATTATTAGGATCTGCTGGAGTGTGGCTGATGTTAATCCAGCTACATCTAATTTTCAATACTACTGATATCTCTCTCTTTCTTGATTTAGCCATCCAAGACTATAACTCTCAATGACCCACTATGACTGGTAAGTAATTCATTTCACATTACTAGCTGCTTTTCTTCTAATTCTTCTCTCAGGTTTTTTGGTTGCTCTATCGTTTTTAGTTATTTTATTGGCAACATAATTCATATCACATGAAGTATTTCATAAGCTCATATATTTTAAATAATGTAACACATAATTTCAAGTAACATGTTAAAATTCTTTTAATTGTTACATCATTTTAGGCAGTATCTTCTTTCTATAAAATGAGAAAATAACCCTTCTTCACTACCCCCAACTCCAGCTGCTATCAACCGCACCAGGACTTTTCAATTATTAGTATTTATAGCACTTACACTTATAACCCCTCTTATCCTTGTTTCATAACTTTATTGAAAAAAATTCTGAGTGTTGTTTAGAGAATAATTCTAAAAATTAAAAACAAATAGCACATAAAACATTATTATTAGTTTATACTATTCATTGCAAAATAAGTATTATGATTGGACCTTGAAAAAAAGAAATGTATTCCTATGTAAGAAAAACTTTGCCACCCAAAGAAAATGACTTAGGAGTCAAAGTAAAATTAATTTCATTTTCTTTTACAATAAGCCTTCAGAATCATGCCACAGTTTACTTTGTTCCATGTACAGAAATGACATTCTGGTGCAAGATTCTCACCTAGACACTAAAGTTTCTATTGCCTTTTTTTTCCTGTCAGACAAGAAGCATATGAACTCTATTATATCATTAAAGTAATTCAGCTACTCCTCTTCATTCCCTCCCCTCCCATTCATCACCTCCATTTTTCTACCTCTTATTTGTTTCACAATAGAAAAATGTTTGACATCCTAAATTAATCTTTTTAAAAATTTTTATTGTTGTTGTATTACATCCATCCTCTTTTTGCTCCCCTGTGTCCCCCTCCCCACCCACCCATTCCCCCCAAAGTCAATCCCACCTGTTGTCCATGTCCATGGTTCCTTTATACTAGGTTCTTGTCTAAGCTGCTCCCCTTCCTTGCCTCTGCCTCCCTCCTCCCCTAAATTAATCTTTAAGGTCACTTTATACTTTGTCTCTTGGCTCTACTTCTAAATCCACCTTTTAAATTGAATTTTGTAGGGCAACCATATTTTTAATTTCCAGTAAGTTCCTTATGTTCCTTTCTTGCATGAAACCTTGTACTTACTTTATAGATATTCCTTTTCTAATCTCTCTGAGGATATTGACTAGAAGTGAAAAATATTGTTTCTTACCTTAATTTTCTGGGTTCTTTTTGGTTCACCACTTTATGAATTCATCTTAGTCCTATTTCTTGGTGCTGTCGGTTTCTCCTAGTATCTGGTCATCATTAGTTACCTATTGAGAATTATAAGAGAAAGACTAGGTTCATGAATTCAAGTACCTTATGTAGGTTTCCTCCACAGTTGGGCAGATAATTTTTTTTTTCCCAAAAGATGTCATTCTGATTGGAAGGATGTCTGGGGAAGTGGGCAAGTCATATCAATAGGTGGTCATCTTTAAGATTCATAGGCAGAAAACACAGTTATCAAGATATTACTCTTAAAATCAGGGTGGGGTCTTTTTCTGAAGCCCACACCCTTCCTTGAAGCGTTGGCCTTCTCCAGGGCTCATGAACACTGCGTACGTGCTCTACATGGGTGGGGAAGAGCGGCTATTCTGCACACCATCCTCTGCTCACCTCCCTCACTGCTTCTCAAGCTATTGCTGTCAAGCCAAGCTCTTCCAGGAAAAGTAGCTCACCTGGGCTTCATTCCACCTTCTGTGCTAGGGCTTATATGTAAATATGTTCTCATTGGCTTTCTTTCTTTCTTTCTTTCTTTCTTTCTTTCTTTCTTTCTGTAAGGACTTTATTTATCATTTTTAGAGAGAGAGGAAAGGAGAGAGGGAGAGAGACATCAATATACGGTTACTTTTCACCTGCCTCCAGCTACGGACCTGGCTGGAGACTTGGCTTGCAACCTGGTTATGTGCCCTGGCTGGGGAATCAAACCAGCGACCTCTGGGTTAGCAGGCTGGAGCCTTATCCACTGTGCCACCAGCCAGTGTTCATCAGCTTTCTTTATGCCAGAAATTTATCTTTTATCTGCTAATGATTCTCCCCTAGCTGTTTTCAAAGGAACTAGCTGAGGCTTTTGATACTCTTTTCCTGTCATTTCAGTGGCCTTTGAAGAAAAAGAATAGATAAGCATCTGTACTCCATTGACTATGACTAAACACTTATAAATTTCTTCTCTATTGCCCCCAATACACTTCCTTCCTTCCTTTCTCCATTCTTCAGTTCCTCTGTTTCTCTGCTTTTCTTTTCTACATAAAGATCTAGAAGTCTAGGAAATGATATAAATTAACAACAGTGATGAGAATTTTCCTTTTTCTTTTCATAGAGGTTCTTTATAAAGTCCACAATGGAAATCTCAGTTATTTGTTTTCCAAATAATGGGAACTAAACTTAATTCACTGTCTTTTTCTTCTAGACAGGTCTTTTTGTTGACTTCCACTATCAAAGTTGAAAATATCACATTTTTTAAAAAATTAAAAGGTAAAATTAATTGGTAAACTTAACTGACTAGTTTATTCAGCATAACACAGTTGCGTAAGAATAATTTAGGTAACAATGAATTATGTTAAAACAAATAATATCCTTGCTTTTCCCTCGTATGAATTTAAAAAATACTTTATTGGGGGCTTTAAATCAGGTACTAGGCCAAGAGTGCCAATCTTGTATGAGATAGATATTAATATTCCTATTGTGCAAATAAAGAAATTCAAGAAAACTGAACAATTTGCACAAGAGCACAGAAGCTGGTAATTGGCCAGATCAACATTTGGATCCAGGTTTCTCTACTCCTCCTAACCATTTCCCTATTCTACCTCGTACATGTTTTAGGGAGACCCCAAAGTACTGTGAGCAGTGAATAAGGACCAATCAAGGCATTTAAAACTTGTGACATCTATAAATATTGGGGGGGGGGGAAATAGCTCTCTGGAAACACAATGAGAAATCCTCATGTTCCACAAATCAGTTAATCGAGTTGTGCCCATTCACTGTGTGAGTTGAAATGTTTACCATGAACAACCTAGTCCCCTTAAGATATTAAGGATTTTCTGAAACTGCCCATTAGAAAAAGCTCATGCTAGGATTGTGTGGTATGGAGGAAAGAAGACAGCCTTTGGAGAAAGACAGTAATGGTTTGAGAATCAGGCAAGAAGGCAGCCTTTGGAGAGAGAGAGAAGTGGATTTAGAATCTGTCTGCCACTTAGCAGCTGTGTAAGCACATGACACCTATTCTGAGTCACTTTTCTCATCTGTAAAGCTCATGTATTTTTCAATGAGTTATGGTGAGAATTAAATGACTAAAGTGCTAAAAAAATAAAAGATGTTTAAACATTAGTTTCTTTCCATGTAATATCATTTACTTAAATACCTTAGAATAGGGTTCTTTACATATTTTAGAGATCAAACTCTTGTTCAATATATCATTAACAAATATGTTTTCCCATACGGTTGGTTCCCTGTTCATTTGATGATGGTTTCTATAGCCGTGCAGAAGTTTTTTAATTTGATGTAGTCCCATTTTTTAATTTTTCCTTTGTTTCCCTTGCCCTAGGAGATATATCAGCAAAAATATCTCTATGTGAGAAATCTGAAACTTTACTGCCTATGATTTCCACCAGGATTTTTATGGCATCATGACTTATCTTTAAGTACTTTATCCATTTTGAATTTACTCTGATATATGGTGTGAGTTGGTGGTCTAGTTTCTTTTTTGCATGTTATCAGCCACTGTGGAAAATAATATGGAAATTCCTCAAAAAATTAAAAATGGAACTACCTTTTGACCCAGCAATTCCATTGCTAGGAATATACCCTAAGAATCCTGAAACACTAATTTAAAAAAAAACGTATGCATATCTATCTTCCTAGCAGTGATATTTACAATAGCTAAGAGTTAGAAACAGCCTAAGTGCCTGTCAGTAGGTGAGTGGACTAAAAAAAAAATGGTACATTTAGTACACAATAGAATACCACACAGCAGAGAGAAAAGAAAGAATTCCTACCTCTTGTGACAGCATAGATGGAACTGGAGACTGTCATGCTAAGTGAAATAAGCCAGGCAGTGAAAGACAGATGCCATAGAATCTCACTATGAGAAGAATCTAATGAACAAAATAAACTAATGAGTGAAATATAGGCATAGAATTATGGAACAGATTGACAGTGGTGAGAAGAGAGGAGGTCGGTGGAGACTATTTGAAAGAAGGTGAAGGGATTAGTCAAAGAACATATATAAAGGACCCATGGACATGGACAATGGGATGGAGATTGACTATGGAAGTGGGGGGCAGGCTGGTCAGAGGGGAGGGTGAAGGTGGAAATAATTAAAACAACTATAACAGCATAAACAATAAACATTTTTAAAAATACCTTAGAATAAATAGATAGGAAGATATATATATATCTATATATATATGGTCAAAGCATTGAACTAAATAAAAATTAAATCTATCATTGGACCACCAGTCTTTCTAGAATATATATTTCAAATATTACTTATTACTTTAGATATAATTTACTATGTGTCTGTGTCCTACTTACTAGGTTTATTGTAAGGTCTCTAAAAATGAGTTCTTCAAAACAAGTATTTCTCCTGAGGTGTTTTATTTGGTATAAAACATATTTATCTATTTACATCTTCAATATATTTAGTTAGATTAACTTTTGTACTATTATCACTGCAATTGCACACATGTATTAAGGACAGCCATTCTCTAAGACAATTTTGAACACAACTATTTTAGAAACTTTGCAGTGCAGTTTTCTGCCAGTAAAATGCAATAAGGAAAATGTTCAGTTAGAAAAATATATATTAACTCACCTAGAGGCCAGGGTGAAGAGCATGGAAAAAAGCACGTACTTGTACTTTGAACCCTACTTTGTTCATTCTTTAGATAAAATATTTGCTCCCTTTTGGACTTGCAAAATGTAAACAAGGTTCCATATAAGGGAAAAAGTCATTTAACTTTCCAGCCTGACTAAATGTAGCCCAGCCAGACTAGCCTGTGATAAATGGAGGTGATGTCACAAGTTCTTGTAACATTTTGACTGTTCTTCAATTGCTATTTTGTAAAACAAAAATGGTCTGATAGCAAAGGTTTTTCAGAAAGGCGTATCAAAAGATAAAAAGGGACCTTATTTAAAAAGGAGCAATGTTTAACTGAAATAATACAGGGTTTCAAGTAAGTGTCACTTGCAAGGAAAATATTCAGTAGTCTTTAGTATTGGTTGAAAGAAATCTCAGACTAAATTTATTTCTCAATCACAATAAACATATTAAACTAGTAGGTCATTTGTATACCTACTTCTATGTTTTATGTTTTTAAATTTTTTAATTACTGTTTTATGTTAAAATTTTTTTAAATTATTATATTAAGTGACTTATATTATATTATATTATATTAAGATATATCATCTTAATATAACCATCAGACTTCTGGGGATAAATATAGTGATTGATCAGTCAACAGATATAGCTGGGTGCCAATATGATCTTGGTAAACAAACCAAATGAGAATATAAAGTTATTTTTTAAAACTTCATTGAAAAGAAATTATCTATAAAGATACATTAAACTGTTTACAGTGAATACTTATAAGAATTCAGGGAGTGGGGCTGGAAGAGGAGACCTAGACTATTTAAAATTCTGTGCTTGGACCCTGGCTGGTGGCACAGTGGATAAGGCGCCAGCCTGTGAATCCAAAGATCGCTGGTTCGATTCCCAGCCAGGGCAACATAACCAGGTTGCAAGCCAGGTCTCCAGCCAGGTCCATAGCTGGGCACAGGTGAAAGGCAACCATACATTGATGTCTCTCTCCCTCTCTGCCTCTCTCTCTTCCCCTCTCTCTAAAAATAATAAATAAAATCTTAGAAACTAATAAAAATACAAAAAATTAAAATTCTGTGCTTTCTTTGTTAAAACAGAACTCTAGGATTATTATTCAGACAAACTTTAAAAGTTTTCTTTTTTTAAATTAGTCATCATCCTTTAACCCTCATCAATGCAAACAACACAGAAAAATAAGGAGCTATGGGGCAGAATTCTCATTGACTTTAATATGGCAGTAATAAATGCATAACTATTTGAAATTAAATGCCTAATAGTTCAACATTTTTCTACCACAAATATGTTTGCCTAGTTCTTTCTTGTTTTCTGTACTCCAAATTTTTATGTCTAACCCTTCTCTCCTCCTACACTTCATTCAAATACCATTCTTGTGTTCACAAACCATCCTCTTAGAGAAAAGCTAAAGAAAGTGGCAGCTCATGGGTGACTCCTGGGTAGCCCACGGATGTCTCATTTGCCCAGAATTAATTAAACACTTGGAGATTTAACACCCAACTCCAGATTCTCAGTTTCTCTTGGAAAATCAAGAGATGTGAAGACACGGGGCCCCCGTTCCTGAAGGGCCAGTGGGGCTGCTGACAGCTGCCCTCAGCCTGGGGGCTCTGACCACACTGTGGCCTCCCCTGAGTGGCCCTTGGCATTGCTTTTTGTCTCATGGTAAATAGGAAACTAATTTCTCACGTACACCCTTATCTTTCTTTTCTTAACAAAGGGGGTCAGTAATTAAAGGAATGTCAAGCAAGCCAGATGTTTCAAGAAAAAATGATGGGACTAGGCCTATTTCTTTGGGGCAATGAATGTAGCTAGTGTTCCTATGTTTAATAGGCAAAGGGTGTCCATGATGAAAGATCTTAATAACCACAATAAGAAGCCTGCATGGAACAGCAAAAAGCATGAAAAAATGTGAGGAATTCGCTTTTAAGTGGAAACACACTTAAATGTGATTACTTTTGTGAAAGGCAATTGAATGTTAAATGAAAAGACTTTCCCTATAACTAATTTACTTCACTCATTTTTATTTGTAATTGACCCTGTAGGCATTCGAGTTTGTCCTCCCATTTAGAAACTTACCCAGGAGCAGACAGATACCCACCTCATCATCAACCCCTATTCTAGTTCTATACCCTTGGGCAGCCAACAGCAAAGGCTGTCTGGCCCAGAAGATTCTCTTCCACTTTCCTCCTCTTCCTGCTCTGGCCAGTGCTCTGCAAAGATAAGGGAGGCAGCTGTAAAAATTCCTATTAACTCTGCAACTTCATGTTCCTTCCCCCTACACAGGCCTTCTCTCTCTAAGCCCACAGTCTGGCAAAGAACCCATATGAATTGCTGAGGCCTTTCTTCACTAATACAGTTCATTTCACAAGGTCGCAGACCCTCAATTACAGCTGCAAACACTCAGGGCAGGCCTCCAACCCCAGCTTAACTCCTGTGGGAAAGAGCAAATGATCTGTCCAAGACTGCAGCGGAGCTGAACGGAGGCATCTCAAGTCCGTTCAAAAGTCATGGGTAGATCAGTAGCTAAAGGGTGAAGCCAAAAGTTCTCAAGCTCCCAATTTTAGGGAAAAGAAAAGGACCCTCTAGTCAACTGTGCCTGAGTCGAACTGCATCCTAGGACCAATAAAGTTGGGGCACAGATCAGTAAAACATTTGTTGAACGTACAATGTGGCTCTACTCTGGACTCTCCGCAGAAACCGACTTTATTAGGTATGTTCAGCTTCTAGTAATTGAAGCTATCTCATCATGCAGTCCACAGAACACTCCCACATCATTTGACTCAATAGGAAAGCTGTAATGAAGGGAGGGTTGGTTTTATACTATGATCTCTCGTTTACAGAAGAGAAAAGAGAACTTGGGGAGCTTAAAATGATTCCTCAATGTCAGAGAAAAAGTACTGGGCCTCATGTTTACTACAGTTTTACTCAAGCTGCCATAAACTAGAAGTATCACTAAAAATGATGAGTCATTATGAAACTGTAGCCCTTTATAAATAAAAAAAAAAAAAAGTGTCCAAAAAGGTGATCTCTAACAAGAACAGTTTCAAATCATGAAAGAACACAATTCAGGAATAAGAAATCAAGGTTTTAAAAATATATTTATATAGAAATACTTCACAAAGATTTTACAATGTAGCAAATCATTGTCATACCATAGAAAGAAGAAAAAGGTTGAACAACAAAGGCCAAGAAAGTGCTCAGAGCAACATATTGCAGTCTCCATGAAAGTGCATAAACGGTTAAGGCAAAGTACCATGTTGGTACTGGTATGTTGCAAAAGGATTTGTTTAAAACAGTTTTTAAAAATATATACAAAAGTCTTTTTTTCCCACCATTCTTTTCAGAGACATTTAAAAGGAATACATTTATGAACAGTCTTGCTCTACAACTAGGTAAAAATAACTCCTGGATACAAAACAGTAAAGGTAAAAATACTCTACCTCAGCGTGTTCCTAATAAATCAAGTGATCAACTAAACAAAACCTTCCCAAGTGTGGACTTGCTTTCTACATTTAACCTGCCAAGCAGAACGCTGACTCCCTCATATTCCAGGGTAGATATCATTAATGAGAGTGGCAGGAGTTAAAGTCAGATCTTTGCCCTTCTGTGCAACTTGCAGTAGCTTCTAGTTTCTGTGGTCAAACTATCGGCATATTTGAAGTTATGATGCATTCACTGTATAATAAACCTACCTTAGAGCCTCGCTTCTACCTGCAGCTTACCTGATAGCCATTTTACAATGTGCTGCATAGGCTAATACAATATTTTGCCTTACCTGATAATAAAAACACCAAGGTGCTCTCTAAAGTTAAACCCTAAACCTATTAGAGAACTTTAGTGAAATACTTTGTTTTTCCACTTATATGTGAGTCCCTTAAGATTGATAGGGTCAATAAGGATAATACTGGTTATTAAGCCTTCATCTTCATGGTTGGGGCAGAATTTGTCTTTATAATATAGCAATAAAATATCAAAGAAAAGCATATGAGCTAGACTTGAACAGGAATTCATTTTAGGGAAAACTGATATCTGATCAGTTTTATTCTAGTACAGATAATAAATATTGGCCAAAGAACAACTTAACTCACATGATGAACCACTCTTTTATATAAAATTTTATCTACTCATGAACAATAGGGAAAATTAGTGTTGCCATTTTAGTCTCCTCATTTAAATGTTTTCTCTTGGACTATTTTTTTTTTTTTTTTCCATAAGGTAAGTTAACCAGTTCATTCCGCTGACACATGTTTCCTAAATAGCTTTTAGCCCTCAAGATACAGTTGTGGTAAAACCAGAGAGAGACACCTAGCCATTTATTGGAATTCTAAAGTACAAAAGAAGCACACATGCTCTATACAATCTAGTAACAGGGATAAAAACAGTTAAACTGTCTTACACAGCAGATGTATTAGCTTCATTTTCATTTGTAACTTCTTTCTCATCAGAACCACAGACAAAAAGCTTGCTGCCTAGAGTTTTCTGAGCAAATCGGAAATACATGACATGGCCCATTGCCACAAAGGAGACTGAAATCAATACAAGTAAGCCAAAAGCTTCAGGATTTGGAGCCAGGATGACCATGATGAAATGCAGAAGATCAAGAAGATAGTTCATGGAATTCTGTACACCATTTATAATACCTCTTTCAGATTCAATTACATTTTCTTGCAGCAACTGTGTCACAGTTAAATCAAAGGACCAAAGACCTATGAAAAAACATATTTTTTGAGATAGTTACTCTCTAAAAGTTATAACCATTTATTTCATAGTTATTGGTTAAAATCTGTTGACATGTAAAAAATATACATTTTAGTCCTATTATTTTAAAAGTCACTACATATATTATTTATTATAGCTTTACATTAGAGGATTATTTTTCATTAACAAATACTGGATTGTTAGTGGCTCTAAGAAATGATATTTACAGCCACTAGACAAAAATCAACCTAATCTACAAACTTAATCCTGTTTTTTTGGGATAATTTAGACTATGAAAGCAAAACTCTGAAATCAGAGACATCATACGAAGTATAGTTATGTGCCGAGTAATGATGTTATGGTCAATGACAAACAGCATATACTATAGCAGTCCCATAAGATTACAATAGAGCTGAAAATTTCCCATTGCCTAGTGACATCATAGCCATGGTAACATGGTGGTAAGATGTATCGCATGTTTGCAGTGATGCTGGTATAAACAAGCCCACTGTACTGACAGATGTATGAAGTGTAGCACATGCAATAATGTACAGTACTTATTATACCTGATAGTGATAATAAATGACCATGTCACTAGTTTACGCATTTACTATACTTTTTATCCTTATTTTTAAGTGTAATCTTTCTACTTATTAAAAAACAAGCTTGCTGTGAAACAGGCTATGCTGGCAGCAGCCTCTTACATCTCACGTTCCCACATCTATTGATTGAAGTATTTTCTGTTATGCTTGATTTAATCTTGTTTTGTTACACAGTAACATGCTGCACAAGACTTGTAGCCTAGGGACAATAGGCTATGCTGTCTAGGTTTGTGGAAGCATACTCTATCATGTTCACACAGTGAAATCACCTAACAACACATTTCTCAGAACCTATCCCCTTCGTTAAGCAGCACGATTGCACTAGTAGTTTTTCCAGTTTAAAACAAACAGACCTACCTATATATTGTTATAGTTAAAGTGTAAGGAAACTTTAAACCATTATTACATTTACTGCTTGGGTTCTAAAGCTCCTACAATAAACCTGTCTTACTTGAATATTAATGTCTTTGATAAATTAATAAACTGCTTTGAATCACAAGATAAAAAATACGGTTTCATTTCATCTGTACTCTATTAATGATTACTTAAATTTTGCTTTGTAAGAAGTCTTTACATTATGTTTCCTTCCATAGCTATAAAATCCATTTGTTTGGTCAAGTATATAATAAATACTATCAGCTAGAGAGGACCTTTGAGAGTTTTTTTTTTAACTACATGTCTTAAAAAAAATTAAACAAAAAATGCTTTTTTTTTGCCTTATACTATAGAAATAGTCTCTAAATTAGAGTCCTATCAACAGCATTATAGCAATAAAAAGACTTTAAGTTACTAAATGGCAATATAATTATTGCAGCTAGTATCTTTTTAGAAATTAATTCAACATTAAAAAGATTAATAATGAAGATATTCATTTAGAAAAAAATTTCAAGCCCCACTAGTGGTTTATAAAAGTATATGTACACATATACAAACACACAAATGTAGGTTTTTAAACTATAAAATAAAAATTTCATAGTAAAAGACTGGATTATACATAAGGGCGAATTGTGGGTTTTATAAATGAACATTCTGGGAATATTGTGGAATTCCCTGAACCTCTTTTGCAAAAAGACACTTTAGTTTATTCATACAAAAGGAGATGTCTTACCGATTCTAGCAGCAATGACACCTGCAAATAGCAGACTGACGGAGATTATGGACTCAGGGTTAAAACTCATCTGTGGAGCAGCATCAGTAGGAAGAGACCCATTTGGCATGTGCCTTTCAGTTGTAGAGAGGATTTCAGGTCTTTCTGTAGGAATATTTGTGGGTAGTGGCTCTACTTGAATGAACCTAGAATGGATATCTTTAAAAGGAGAAACAGACAAGTCCAAAGGGCTTCCAGGCATGAACACAGAGATCACACACAGGATCAAACATGAAAGCTGCGCAAATCCTGAGATCAGACCAGTCCGAATCAGGCCACATTTTCGACGTAGCCAAGTAAAAGCCACAGTTCCCATTATTCCAGTTATGGCTGACGCTCCCATCAAAATGCTGAGGATGGACCCGCTCAGCCCCTGAGTGTAGGCATAGCCTGTAGTGATGCAGTCGAAGCCCAGGACAGTCATATAGAGGAAAGCAAGCCCCATTCCTGCCAGAAACACCGGCTGATTGTAGTAGGAGATCCATCCATCTCGGAAGGTGCGGAAGGGCTCAGCTATTTGGGAGGCACAGCTTGGCTCTTGCTCCTGTTCAAGCTCACGGATGTTAGGGCCTTTGTCACCCATTAGATGAGTTGCCTCCAGAGATTTTGGCTCAGTTTCTGTTAATAAAATACATCATGATTTAGGAGAGAAGGCACGGGGGTGGGGGGAAGCCAATTATTTCACTCAGTATTTTTCTTCTCTCCTTTCTCTCCCCCATGGGTACCCTTTGCTACAATAGTATAATATGTATTTTCTTGAATGATTTAAGAATTAAAGCCAAGGAACAATCTCCAAGTAGCAATTACGTTGAATAAACAAAATACTATTGATCTCAATTGTTCACATGCTTTCTTTGAAGTTACACCCTGACCAAAGTAAAACTCATCAGATAAAAATACAATTATCTGGGAAAACAAAGCACCTTATTTCTGGGGTCCTGTCTAGATTCCATTTGTCTAGAAGCCCATCTTCCTCTTCCTGGGAAAAATCCACCTTCACATTCTCACTTCTTTTCACTGTCTTACAAATTACCTACAAATGGCAAGTAACTCCCTTCTTCATAGAGTCCTAGGGATTCTTTTCTCATTTTTCTTCCCATTCCTATGGTTCAACTTTGCCCAGTTTTCCCTCAATTAAGTGCCCCTCTGTGTCTACTGCTCACGTGAAAGAAAAGGGTCAGAGGTCCCATTCCAACCCCTTCCTTGGTGTCCTTCCTCAGACCCTCAAAAGCCTGGGTTTTGATTTACCTACCAAAGTGATATATTTTGCAGGCCTCCAGTGGTAATAAAACCTGATGTACATTCAAATTAGTTTGGTCTTCACCAACACATAAAGTCTGGACATCAGAATAAAAGAGTAAATCATCGTGTTGAATTTACCTTTATGTAAATTCAGCTGTTTCAACTCAGCTTCCTCAACTTTAAGAGTAGCTTTCACAGCTAAAGCAGGGGTTTTCTGGTAAACCTTCCAGAGCAGGAAGTACTCCACACCCATGGACACCAAATTCCATCCGGAAATGAAACCACAGCCAATGACTGCAGAGCCAAATGTCATAATCTGGCCAACAGCCATGGGGGCCAAGATGTTGGTTAACTGGTCGATCCTTCGGATTGTGGCATTCATATCTATAGAGGCCAGTGAAAGACAAAGATAAGTATGCAAACCTTTCAGAGAGCCTGCCCTTTTACATAATCCAAATTCATAAATCAAGTGTGTAGATTCCTTAAATGTAAATTTCTAAAGGCACTCTATGAGCAAACCATAACCATTTTCTTAGAAGATTATTTGTTGTTTGGATTAAGCCATATGAAATTTGCCTCAAAAAATCATGATTCTCTTGGGACTGTATAAATCAGCTTATTATCAGATTTAAAGTTAATATAATTGTGAATCTACATTTATTTTTTTTTCAACAAACATTAATTAAATGCCTGTTATGAGCTGGGCACCATTGAGCATTATAAAGAAAATGAAGAATATCCCTTCCCCTGTCTTCATGGAGTTTACATTCCCATGGGGAAAGAAAGACAATGAAATTGGCAAGCATATAAAACCACAGTCTGTCAGATGGTCATTAAGTATTATGGTGAAAAGTAAAGCAGAGTGCTCAGGGGGAAAGGGAGATTTCAGTTTTAAATATGGCAAGGTCAGGGAAGGACTTAGAGAAAAAAAGAGATAGCATCACAGCAAAGGCATGATGTGATAGGAAGCATAAGAGTGAGTCATGCAGATATCAGTGAAAAGAGAATTCCAAAGCCAGGTAAGTGCAAAAGTCTCTGGGTGAGAGGAATATGCCCAGAGGGCTGGATGAACAGCAAAGAGGCCAGTAGGACTGGGGCAGAGAGGGCAAACTGCCTAGTCAGAGGACTTATGACATTACAGGGACATAACTTTTACAATGGATGAGTCAGGAAACTATTGGAAGCTTATGATCAGAGAGATAACACAGTCTGACACATTTTTAAAGGTTCACTTTGGCTGCCATGTTGAGAAAAGACTGTAGCGTGAGAGTGAGAGGGGCAGAGGATAAGAATAGCGGCAAGGGGACAAATGAGGGAAGATGGCAGCATGGGCCAGGATACGACCATGGAAATGGAGAAATAGATATTGGATATACTTTAAAGGTAAAAGTTGGAATATTTGCAAACAGATTAGATACAGAAAGAGAGAGACAGGGAATGGCTCTAAACCTATTTTCTTGAGCAGCTCCTGGAAGGATAAAGTTGCCACCTACTGAGAAAACTGAGAGACTTCAGAAGAGTCAAGACTGGGGCAAGAGAACAAACACTCAGTTCTAGAGATTTTGATTCTGATGGGCCCACTGACATTCAAGAGGCCATACCACACAGACAATTAAATATATGAGCCTGGGTTTTAGGGAATAAGCATGCACCAGCTCTGAGAGTCATCAGCTGGTTGATTTTGAATGTAATGAGACTAGATGAGATGTCCAAGAGGGTGAGTGTAGATCAAGAATAGGAAAGTAATGAAAACTGAGTCCTGCACATGCCAATGTTTAAAGGTCAGGAAGATGAGGAGGAACTAGCCAAAAAGAAGAAAGAAGAGTATGGTGTCCTAAAAGCTAATAGGTAACCGTGTTACAAAGATAAGGAAATAATCAACTAGAAAGTGCTGCTGCTAAGTCAAGAAAATGAGTTCTGAGAAGAAGTTCTAGACTGGTCCTACTGGACTTCAAAGAGAGCAGCTCTGGTAGAGCAGAAAGGACAAATGCTTGATTGAAATCGGTTAAAGAAACTAATGCCAACTCCATGGGACACTATTTATATTATATTTGAAGTGAGTGGCATGGCCTGGATTTACAATGTGATTGATGTTGATCCTCTGGCATTACGGACCTAGGCCGTGACCAGGGAAGGGAACTGGAAAGAGGGAGCACAGACATCTCTTTTTATTACATTTCACTGAAAAGAAGAAAAGACATAGGGTAACAGAGGGGTCAAAACAGGGACATTTAGGAAGAGAATTATAGCATGTGTATTTGCTATAATGGGAATGATATAGTAGATGAAAAGGTACAGAATGTAAATGTACCACACAAGGGGGAAGAGTTGTTCTTAGATCGCAACACTAACAATTCATTAATATAAACAAGGGCACAGGCCACATATATGGCTCCAAGTAGAAAGAGTGATGTGATGTTTGGAGTACATGGCAGTTCCCTTCTTATGTCTTTCATTTTCCCACTAAAATACAAAGCAAGATTATCAGTGAAAGTGAGAATGGGAGAGGAGATAAAAGATAAAAAAGGAAGTATAAAATAGTCCTTCAGAAAAGAGGAAGAAGAAAGGGAACAGGGAAAATAATACGGTCATCTGGCAGCATGAAAGAGTCAACTTGAATCCAATGGTCATGAATTTTAAGAACAGTGAGCTAGATTGTGTTTTTCTCCAGCCATGTTCTATCGTGGAGAGGTAGGTTTAACCTGGGTCTTATAAAAGAATAGTAACAATAGGAGAGAAGGCCAAATGAGCAATTCTGACAATCACATGGTCAGAATGACTGGCCTTGGAATTTAAGCTGGATGAAGCAAGGGAGGCAAGAGGGTCATAAACAGTGAAAAGGTAGTAAGTAGAATTAATGACTAGTCAGTTAACAGCCAGGTTGGAGGATCCATGTTGGGGTAAACTGAAAACCAGGAGGAGTAAGCTGAAAATATAGGAGGTGGTAGGTTCAAGACATGGATACCTAGGAATGAGATTATGGAAGGGGAGGGTTTAGTAGTGATGACAAGGTTGAGAGTATAAGCATGGAAATATACAGCTGAGTCAGAGTGGAGGACAAGATGAATAAGGACAGGGAGTCAAGAAAATGACTTACTGTCTCATTCTCTATCTCATAAAGTAAAAATTAGTAAGTCCTATCAATCACACAGGGCACCTTAAGGAAAAAGCAATACGTGACTAAAAGTACATTAACAGAAAATTGCCTTTATTCCTTCTCTAGTTCTTCCTGGTCCTAAATTACCTTCCAATTAGTCCTGTGAGTGTATAATGCTTGTATGATAACAAAAGAACTTTGACACAGTTCACCTTTCACTTGAGAGGCAGAGGCAGTTTTCATTGAACTTATATATGATCATTTTTACAGAGCCTTCACTAACTTCCATTGGCCCCCCACTATTCAATTTCCAACTCATGCTAACAGAAAAACACAGAATTGATCTAAATGATTCAATAATTTGAATCCAGAAATCAGGTATTAATGAAAATATACACTTGGATCTGAAAACCCCAGAACAACAAAATTAATTTAGTTACAATGATTTGTTACTCTTTCACAATCTCAATTTTCAAGTGCTCATGAACCATCTCAATGCCACCAATTTCCAGCTTTTATATTATACCTTGGAGCTTAATAATGTTCATGTGTAACTTAGCGTCAGAAGCAGAAAGAATTAAATAATTCATTCTGCTAATAAATACATTTTTTGTGAAGCAGAATGAATTAAATAATTGTTTAAAAGACCTAATCATTTCCATGGTAACAGGCTAGAGAAGAATCAGTTATCTGAATGCACAAACATGTTGTTTTGTTGTTTTTTTTTTAACAAATTCTATACAAATAGATAAGTGTGTACTCATTTAAAACCAATTTAATTGTTTTCAGCAGCTGTGGCACAGAACATGGCATTAAATAATCACTTGCCATTATAAAGGGTATATTATATCTCACAGAATAATAGTTTAAAATAGTGGATTTGCTGAGCAAATAGCAGCCAGCAGGTTTGTGTACCTCAAATACGGAATCAATTTTTTCGTCAATAGAGTTCAAACAAGAAATTTATCTGCCATACATGATCAAGCCAACCAGCAGACGTTTTTTTAGAACAGTGGACAAGATAAACTTCAGAAGCTATTAATAAAGAGCGATTAACAAAGGAAATAGGAAATGAAATAAAGCAACAGATGGAGCAAAACGTCCAGGAAAAAGAAGTGAGTTTAAACAGGTTTGATAGACTAAGGGTCATGCATAAGAGAATGTTTCAATAACACACTGATTCAAGTGCCTAGACAAATTAGTTAACAAATTAATTAATGGTATTTATGTGAAAAACAATTACCATTTCTGGAGCTGTCTAAACTAGATGGTAACATGCTAGCCTAATGCAACTATAATTCTAAGAATTTTTTACCTTCCACAGAATTTTCTCCTCTTTTACCTACAGTGATACAAGGTCCAACTTTAACACCTACTCTGAAATCAAGAAATAATGGGATATGGGAATGGGAGCTGCTGGCATCCAGCTCACTTTCCTCTCCAGGTGCACATCCCTCCCCCTTGACCCCCTCACACATGCACGCAATGCACACAGGTTCAGTCACCTGCCCTGCTCAGGTTCCTAAGTCTTTGCTGGTAACTTTGAAAATCATCCCAATTCCTGTCGACTATTCCTGCCTGACATAGGTGCCTCTGTGTACAAAAGCACAACCTCCGAGGTACCTGGAATCCCCTCTCTGTGTACTTTTTCCTTTCCTCTTCTATGTTTCCTTTATCCTGCTTCTTTTTCGTTGATCTTGAACTCGGCCCCCAAGCAGGAATGCATGGCTGGACCCTTACTGACCTCAGAATTAAAGTTTTTGTATCCTGTTTTGAAACATGGTTTCTAATTAATTGGAGTTAAAACCTGAGGCAAGAACATGCAGGTTCTCTCTTTGGGAGGTTACTGGCTGCTGGCTGAATGAACGCCACTTATTGTAAGCGAACTCACAGCAGACAAGACTTCAATGAACACCACTTATTGTAAGTGAACTCACAGCAGACTAGAGTTCAACATGTAGCTTGTGCCTTCCTTCCTTAAACTTGAGAAACGCCAGGAGGTTAGCAAATAGACTAAATCCTCCCTTCACAGTACTTCCTAATATAAAGAAAGGTAGCTGAAAAACGGCTAGCCATGTCTTTGCTGTTATCCTGGACATCACTGCATAGTCAGAAAGACCCCACAAAAGTTACTTATTATTTATTCATTTTACTTATTTATTTTTAATTTTATTTTATTGTTGTTTTATGACATCCATCCCTTTTTTCCTTCTCTCTGCCCCCTTCCCCACCCACCCACTCCCCACAAAGTCAATCCCACTTGTTGTCCATGTCCATGGTACTTCCATGCCAGTTCCTTGACTAAACTGCTCCCCTTCTTTGCCTCCTCCTCTCCCCTCTCAACTTCCCCTTCCCCTCTGCCCACTGGAGATCTATTCATTGTATTCATGTATCTGGTTCTGTTTTACTTATTTGTTCGTTTTGTTCATTATTGTCCTGAAATGGGTGAGATCATATGGTATTTGTCTTTCATTGACTTATTTCACTAAGCATAATACTTTCTAGTTCCATCCATGTTGTTAAGAGTTCCTTCTTTCTTTCTGCTGTGTGGTATTCCATTGTGTAAATGTACCAAAGTTTTTTGATCCAATCATCCACTGATGGGCACTTAGGCTGTTTCCAGCACTTGGCTATTATGTATTTATATGCGTAAGAAAAAAATTAAGATTCTGAGTAACTCAGTTCTATTTGGGACTTCTTTTCTTTTATAGATTATTCACACTTTACAAGAGTTCAGACATTCTGATAAGGGAAGGAAAATAATTTTAAAAGCCAACTTTCCCCCCAATATAGTCCGACATATATATGTGATCTATTTTCATAATATATCCTTTTCTACCCTTTGAATTCTAACACATGGACATGTATTACATGCCTAAACTAGTACGTTAAAAAGAGAAAGTGAACAAACAAAAAAACCACAAAAAAGGACAAAATCTTACAGCTCAATGTGACAGAAAGAGATCTGGGATTATTTCCTGTTAGTAAACGACCCCAGGAAGAAAAATGCATGACAATACCACGTCAGGTCCAGAAAGAATTCCCTGCAGTACAGACTCACATGCGCCAAATTCATCTCCTGCATACACCCTCATCTGAAATTGTGGTGGCATTCCTACCTACGTACCAATCTGCAGCCACAAAATGAAGATTCAAGCAATTCTTTCTCTTCTAGGCCTTCCACAGATTTTGTTCTTCCTCTTGCCATCTCCTTTCTTTCTTTTCTAAAACCACATGGTCCAGTCAAAGTAATTTGATAACCTCAGCACCTAATCCTGCCTTCTGTGCCCTAGAATAAGCTAATTTAGCCATCAGAAACGCTTTTCTTGTCTGTCAGGATGGTTGGGCAACGTATTTATGATCCCCATTATCTCAATGACCAGCAAGTTGATTCAACTGATCTGACCAGTGGGTAGGTGTAGCCTTTCCTCTTTTATCTTATGTAATTATCAATCCAAATGGTCTGTGTTGTATGAGGAGCAAGTAGGGAATACTGAGTGAGGCAGGTTATTCTGTGCCCAAGTAATATTGATGTAATAGGACACAATGCATTTCACTGTAAGCATTCCTCAGTCTTTCTTTGCCCTCTTGCATATGTTTTCCAATGAACAGCTAAGATTGTAAGCTTCTTAAAAACTGTATTCTGTCCTCTATTTCTTTAGTATTTGTAACAGCAATTATATTACATCATACATAATGTAATAAAAAGTTATACCTTTAAAGTAGAAGGAATGAAAGAAACATAGTGTTTCTTCTAGAAATAAGTTGCTTCCATTTGGTTTGGAGAAAAATAATATCCATTGTATGACTGGTAAGTACTGGTAATAATATCCATAATATGGCTAACCAAATCCTACGTGAAGATTTCAATATTTTAAGTATTAAGTAAACATTTAGAAACAATTGACAGAATTTTCAACACAGCTCAAGAGATACGTTCTTCCATTTGTCAGGTTTGCGTAGAATAAAGAAGAAGTTCACTATCCTATAAATTAATTTCATAGCATTGAGGTAAATCTTTGCACTGAGACTGATAATGTAGTAAAAAGAAAAGACTGTGCTTTCAATTTATTGTCCTTAAAAAAATACCCAGGAAAAAAAAAAAAAAAGACTTATAGTCTCATTTATTACTGATTACAAGTGAATCCTAATATAACCCACTTAGCTGAAAGAGCAAATCAAATTACCTGCTAATTTGCTTCTGTCCTCTCCTGCAACAACAACAATCCAATCCCTTTGGATTGTAATTGCAGTAGCAGTACTGGCCAAATTGGCAATGTTTGCAATAGTGATGATCAGGATATAGCAGGAAGTCTAAGGAATTACAGGGAAAAGTTGAGTTAAGCTGTCATATTTACCACACCACACCTATACTTCAATGTGCAACACACTTTAAAATGGTCTTTGATGGCATAATAATCAAATATTAATTTCATTTATAACCAACCATTTTACTTTGTACATATGAAACAATAAATCCCAATGGTCAAGTTAAAGAAGACAGTATCTTCTTAATCCATATCATCCATAATACATATGGATGTGACCATTACTATAAAGTGTTAATATAGGAGTAGTTTTTAGTGTTTCCCCCACAGATATGTCCTTTGGAAAAAACATTGAAGAGAAAGTGAGAAAACCTGTATTTATAGTGACAGTTCTGACACTTGCTAGTTACATAACAATGGGCAATCAACTAACATTATTTTGTCTTATTTTTTTCATCAACAAAATGAAGGAAATAGACTAGAAGATTTCTACTGCCATACCTGGCTTTGAAATTCTACAATACCAATCCAAAATACTTATAAAGATTTAATCATGATATCAAATCCATTACTTCCTATCATACCTTTTCTTCCTCTTTTCCATAAAGCTATCATAATATCATAGTGTGAGAAACTATCTAGTCCATATCCCCTGAACCTCCCCACCAAATATCAATTTTTATTGGAAGAACAAAATCATGACTAAGTTATATATAAAACATTTCTTATGTAGCATGAACAAATTATAGTTTAATATTAATAAGCTGAAAACTAACAACTGAATTATATAATAAACACTTAGAAATGCTATTTAAAACAAATAGGAAAAAATCCAATAGGACAAAACTTAAATTTAAATAATACTTAATGAATACCTGTTATGGGCTCCCCCCAAATTTTTTTTCAGGGGTATTAGCATTGACACAGAGATCACTATTAAATCATCTCATTTGCAAAACAGATACTCCGGAGCTCAAGGGGTTTTCATCTTTTAGCACTACCAGAAGGTCAATTTTTTGCCATCAAGAATCACATTGAGAACTTACAAGAACCCATCCATGGTACATGGTCCGAAGCTCGTCCTTATGTAAGAAAACCATCATGAGG
The DNA here is from genome assembly GCA_004026585.1 of Noctilio leporinus. Classification (NCBI taxonomy): domain Eukaryota; kingdom Metazoa; phylum Chordata; class Mammalia; order Chiroptera; family Noctilionidae; genus Noctilio; species Noctilio leporinus. Next base: position 1,284,714 of record PVIW01000012.1, read on the forward strand.
ATAATTCCACACAGGATAACCGAGACATTCTGTATCACCAGTGAGGTCTGGGCCACTGCACAGAGCGGGAAACATAGTGTTCATTACACACCATACCAAAATGTCTCAGCGGGGCTGTTTTTATCCATACATCACAGTTATATTACCTTAATCTGTATGCAAATTACTACAGGAAATAAAAAATAAAACATTCCTGAAGTAAATCCTGCCTCAAATATTCCCAGGACAACCCACTAAATCATACACCACCAGTGAAACTTGTAGATAGAATGATGATGCCCCCACCCCTTTTTTCTGTTAGCTGAAGCCATTCATAATGACCACAGTTTCATTTACTTTATCCTCAGGAAAGTTTACTATCATAAACATAACTACATTGCATAGACAAGATCCGCCTCTCAAATCTTTGTTGCTTAAGCTAAAATAACAATATGTAGGGAGTGGTGAAGGAGGTTAAGAAGAGGTCATGGAATCCATAACCTCCCTCACAGCAGGCTGAACCTGATTAGACAGTATGGATAAACAGAAGAAACATGCAAAAATTTGTCAAGGACACAGTAGCAGTGTGTTTCTTTTGTCATATTAATGCTATTTGTCATTTCTGTAATATTCTAATCTATATTTCTCCTCACAGAAAATGCCAACTTTCTTAGAGTGAGGCACCCATGTAGATAAAGTGCTGCAGTAAGGAAAGATAAGTATATAAGTAAGGACACCTAGTAGTCTTTTTACTGCCACTTACTAGGGTAGAGACTCTAGAAGAGGATGCCTAATGTCTTTCATGCCTGTATCTGTAAGGTGAGAATGCCAGTATATACCTGCCTTCATTACTTTACAGAGTCATTATGACGCTCAGATAAAATACTTATTAGAGCCCTTTGCAAAAACAGAGTTGTATATGTAAGGTATAATGATAGCTCTTGTCTTTAAGGACAGCAAAGTTTATTTTGGCTTGGAAGGTCATATCAAAGCCTCAAGAAAAAAACAAACTGAAAAAAACCCTGCATTTTGAAATTAGTTTGAACTAAAATCCAAATGTACAACTCATTCATTGATGCATTCACTCACTACACAGGGATTAATTATCAACTGAGTGAGGTTCTTAGCAGACCAGAGGAAGAGTAAACTTGTGAGTAGGTAATTATCAGAATATAAGTAGAAGAAATGCTGAATTCAGCCTACAGACATCAGAGATTTTCATGGAGGGTGACATATGTGTTGATTACATGGGGTCCAGGGGGAAGACTGGTAGCCCACCCACTTTCTTCCAAATCAGCATTCTTTCTAACCTACAATTGCAGTGCTCAATAATCATAAAGTTAAAGATCTCTATGTATAATATTCCTAGGCTTCTATGTATAATGTAAATAACTAGGATTTTTTTCTAGGTTATAAAACTTTCTTTCTATATGCATTTTGGTCTGTTCATTCTCAAAACGGGAAAATGTTCATCTTGATCATTTTACTAAAAGCATCAAGTCCTAGAATTTGATAATCCAAGGGCTCTCTATCCAAGAGCAATTATCTTACACTGACAGAAACCAAAGATATCTCAATCTTTCCCCAACATCTAAAACAAACACAGCCAGGTATTGGCATTATTATTTGAGCAATTCAGGAAAATTTTGCCCTGTTAGTGTTAATAATGGAATCATTTAATCACTTTCCTACATAAAACAGAAGACTTCAGTATTAATGCTCTAGAATAAATGTTATTATATTGTTTTTTCTTTTCTCTCAAAAATTTATAATTTGGCTTTCTGTGATCCAGACTCAGATATTCTCTCTTGAATCTACAGTTTTCAAGTCCCCTACATACACCTCTATGTATAATACAGTAACCCAGATGACACATGTTAAAGTTGTCCCAGGAACATAACACTAAAATCACTCCAGTGTAAATCAAGGTTAGAATGAATGACAGAGTAAAGTAAGCTTTCAGTGTTTAACATGGTTCTCAGGAAAGTGCTACTGTATTAATCATTAACATCTGGAATTTATTAATAGCCAAGATACCAAAAAAATCTATTAGCTCTATATCCTATTAATCGAACTTTGTGAAGAGTCTCCACTCCTTTGTGTGGAGGTGCTGACACCCACCTCCCCATCACCCCAGTGTGGCACACGGGCCTGCAGTGGGTTAGCTCCAGTGTTTTCCCTCTAGCTCAGGCACTGACTGGTCCCATGAATACAAAGTCATGGCTATCACAATACTCACCTTTGAGTCTGGCGTTTTTATCCACCCAGTCACCGATGATGGCTCCCAGGAGTAGGACAGACCCTGCCACCACCAGCCCATAGACTGCAGTCAAGAGGAGGCTGTTCCCGTAGAGCTCCACCAGAAACACAGATACTGCAAAGTGCCACATCCGATCTCCCTTGAATAAGAGAAAATGTTTTGCTGAAATAGTTTTAATTTCTAGTCAATTGTACTCAGGAAGTTGCTTTCTTATCAAAATGGCACTTTCTGGCTACATTATAAGATTTTCAAGGTCAATTCTTCTACGTGTTGAATACTGGTCAGGTGTCAAAACCATTCATCCTGGCATCATACAAAATATTCTTGACCAAGTAACTAAATAAATCTTTAAAAAGCATGATATTAGTGAAATACACACAGTCCTTTTCATTCTAGAAAATAAAGCAGTTTCCAGACCCAAGAAGGTATTTCAAAATAAAACTGTTTTCTCGTGTATCAGGTTTCTACCTGAGCCTGAACCTCACCTATTATGAAGGAGTTTATTCCTGAACCAGCATGAAACTACAGTATCAATGTTTTGAATATCAAAAGAAGAGCCAATTTCTTAATTTGTGATATAAGAATGAATTGTATGATTTCTAAAGCTTCTTTTACCTCTAATATTCCAAAATGTATGCTTTATTCCACAAATAAATTTCAAAGTCATAAAACAGCAGGGCAATCAGAAAGATAAAATTAATATGGGCAGATTCTAGCACTGCATAAATGAAGATTTCAGAAATAAATGTATAAGCAAGTAGTCATTTTTACATTTTAACACAGATGGGTTTTGAAGGGGGAGGAAACTACTTATTTCTTCATTCCAAAATGTATAGGGACTTTAGGACTTTACTACTGCAAAATGTATTTTTGACTCATCAAAATCTCTTAATGAGTCAGGTGAATTGATGTGTAAGAAATCTATAGTGGACATTATAGTGAGATTTTCCTGACTAATAGGTTAACATAAAACAGGACAACAATGTTCTATCATAACTTATCCCTAGAAATCACTACAGGAAACTACATTTCCAGGCTAGATTCCTTATGGATTTGACCCTACTTGGAAGTGCGTACACTCCTAGTTCCTTCCAAAGTCTATTAACAGCTTTCTGATAAATTCAATGTATTAGGAGCAAAGTATTATCCTGGTATGTCAAATGAGTTTAAATATTTAATAAAGCCAAGACTGCAGTTTTATGCATTTAAAACTTAAATTCATGCACATGCACAGTAGCAATGATTTACAACAAATTTCATGTACACCAGTACTTTTCAAGTGTGGAGATAGTGTGATTTCACCCCTCAGGGATCACCTGGCAATGTCTGGAGATATTTTGGGTTGTCACAACTGGGGAGAGAAGGCGCTACTGGCATCTATAAGACACAAGGGAGTCCCCCACAACAAAGAATTATTCAGCCCAGGATGTCAGTAGTGCCAAGGTAAAGAAACCCTGGTGTAGAAGATTATGAACATAATTTAGAACCACAATTCAAAATTAACATAGGCTAGGGCCATAGAGGGTGGGGTGCATGCATATCGTCAAGTAAACATTAAAACAAACACTGGAAGCACCATGTTTGAAAAACTGATGCTCACTTTGAGTGTCTGGAATGTGAGCTCTAGAACCTTCTGCATTCTCAACCCTCAGCACAGTGCATGGTCTGGAGTAGATGCATAACAAATAGCTGTGGAATCTACAAAGGAGCGGACATGCAGCGGATCCCAGTTGTGAATGAGTAAATGCAGAATGGGTCACAAAAACATAGAATGACACATCAACTCTACTGTTCTAATACATTAGACTTGTTCTGTAACTGTAAGAAGTTTGAGAATTAATCTGCACCATGATTAATATTTCTGTAAGCTATTTTTTAAAGTTTGCTTTGATAACAAAATTAAATTTCCACTTGAGGAGGAATTGAGTTTTAAATACAATTGTACTAAATAATAATGATACACCACAATTTGTTTGAAAACAATTTGAAAAAACAAGTTTATATATTAAGATAAAAGATGTCAATAAGAATAGTAAATTAAATGGTTTTCTTAATCTGTCTTATGAGAAGCAAATGTAGATTTGATTAGAATAAAATGGGATGGGGAGAGAGGAGGTACAATATTACTTCAGTCCTTATTGGCTTCAGAATTCTCATCAAACCCTATATCTCTCTATTTTGATGAGAACAATCATGTTTCAGCACTCAGCACTTGCTCTGGACTCTGTTGCATTTGCTACAATGTGTATGAGCCATGATACTGCCTCACAAGAGAAAATGCTTCGTCATTTGGAACTCTTCGGTTTTGGCACTATTCAAGAATTCCAGAACAAATTAACAGAGTACTGAGGTAACACTGTGCTGGATTCTAATCTCCATTCCTCTGAATAGCTCCCAAGGAAAAGACTAAAACATATAAATGCCCCAAATGATAGGTTGCTGCTATGAGTGAATTACCTCTTTCTTAACCTGAAGAATAAGAAATGTTATTCTACTACTATTGCTTCTTTGTTTTTATTCCTCTATTTTTCCAAGGGAATTTGTTTTAGAATCTTCTAGAGCCTCAAAACTTTTCACGTATTAAATGAAAAGTTTCTCTCTTGCTCATTCCTTTATGGCATGCCACTTCCTTGATGCAGAGGAATAAAATTGCTCTAGTTATTCCAATTTCCAAAGGCTTTCCGTTTTAAGAAGCAGCAGAGTGTATCCTCACAAAGCCCCCAAATCAGGTAAACTCCAAGTAAATGCTGACCAAGTGCAATTGCAAGCCTTCACATTCCTTCCTTATGTCCACTTCCTGCCCTCCCATAAGCTCTCACCATACTTGGATGATTTGCTTACATGTCCATCTACACCCAGTGGACTAAGAGCTCAAGACCAATTGAGTATCTGTGAATGAATAATCAGAGTCATCAATCTACTTAGTAGTTATTGAGAGGCTACTATGAAGGCATTAGAAACTCAGCAATGCACAAAAACCAAGGTCCATGCTTGCATGCAGCTTGCATCCCAGTGAGCAAAAACCAAAAATAAACTTAGAAAAGGTCAAGCAGTGTAAAATACTATGAGAAAAAATAAAGTAAGATGGAATTGGAAGGTGGCATTTTTCATGAAGTAGTGACAGAGACCTGTATAAAGAGGGACCGAGAAGAAGTGAGGGCCAAAGTCATGCAGACATCTGGGACATTAAGGGAGACAATTCATAGAAGAATTACATAATAAGCTATAAGCAGCCAGCCAGTCACCCTTTTCACTGCCTTACACTATTAGTTACATTTTTGTTATTGGACATATTTTTAAAGCCCTTACTAACCTATATTAAAAGTTCCTTGATAGAATCAAATTATGACAGTACTTTGTATTCTGCTAGTACAGAGTAAAAGGTATTGATTCACTGGCAGATAGAAATGAAGTCAGAAATAAAAGGCATTCAACTCTACACACATCTAACTTCTTATAACCTCCTATTCTAATACCTCTATATTCAGCATATAGGAAACCATGGTTTCGCAGAGTGGGCAGTAGAATAGACAGATGAATAAAGAGAAGCAGAGTTATTTTCTTGTAATACTATCAGGCAGAATGTAAAACAGGATGCAAAACTCAAGAGGTATAAGTATTTAGAGCACTCCACTTTTGCACTCTTTTGCATTGAAAAAAAGTGTAAGTCCTATAAACCTTACATGATTGTAGTTTTTTCCTTCTTTTTTAATACAACTTTCCCAAAAGAACTCCCTTTGCTCAACTTACTTGTAAGATTGCGGTAAGCTTATGTCACTTTACTGTGTGGGACATTAAAAAAAAAAAAAAAGTCCTCCTGGAACAATCACAGTTCCATTCTTTTAGCAAATCTGACCTCCCAATCTATTAACAAAAGGTCACATAAACCCAACCTTGTCAGTATTTGGAAGTGAGACACATTGTTATCTTAATATTTAGGTCTAGACCACAGGATAAGAATTTCAGATCCTGTCTTCATCACTTGTTACTATCCCCCCACCCCACCCCAATACTTAATAGTTACTGAATTAAATTGAAAAAGCTACTGATTTAAGAGTAATTGAGGGTAGTTTCACCAGATTTCTACTTAGAATCATCAGCTATTGGAAATGAAACAAACTCATACCGATTCTACTATGTTTACATGTATTTGCAGTCACCCCTGTCTAAGTCTCTGGAAAGATAGGAAGGAGCCTTCTTAAAATGACCATCTTTGAATTGCTATTTCTTAAAGAGCTGATAACTAGCTTAATAATTTCCCAAGGGCATGGGTAGAGATTTCCTCCAGGGCATGAATAGCACACATTCATGTCTTAAGGATGATCCAATAAAGTTCCTGATTTAAAAAGAAAGCAACATTCACAAAATTTACTTTCAACATTCTTTCTCCTTATTTTAAACTAAATATCATATGGCAGGCATGAATAAAATATACTGAGACTTACTGCTTTAAAAATATGAATAATTAATTTTAAAGAGTCTAGTCACCATTAAGTACACAACAAACATCCATTTAGGATTAGTCTGGGGTTTTTGTTTGTTTGTTTGTTTGTTTGTTTTTGGGTGGGGGGAGGCGGATAATGAAAGAAACCAGGCCCACAGAAACATTGGGACTCATACAGAATCACATAGGAACTAAGGGGAAGAATCATGAATTAGTTGATAATTTTCATTGGATGAGGGTTTCAACATAGCCTGAGAAACCCCACACATATCTACTTATAGATTACATTTTTAAAGATCAGAATTTTCATCACACAGGTATTTGTTTTGGAAGTCAATTTTATTTAAATTAATTTTAGAATGCTATTTTTAGCTTAAGTCACTCCACTATTCTGCATTTTCACAGTGCAGCATGCTGAAACATAAATTTAACAAAAGAAGAAAATGGAAATATCTTAGAATGTGAAAGAATGGAAGGTATATGAGACATCCATCCACTCTTAGCAGCGGATATTACCATTTACTAAGCCTAGTAATGCAAAATACAATTCACAAACAAAGCAAATATTACCATCCTAATTAACGCTGTCTTTGGATATTTGTCAATCTACATAAAGTGTTATAACCTGACAATTGAATAACATTTACTAACACCTATGGGACAATACCCTTGTTAAAAAACACTTTTTCATTAACGCATGTTTGTATAATTTATTTCTTTAGCTGCATGACAAAACTGGAAGATGTCTTAAACCAACAGGCCCAAGTAAAAGGAAACAAGAAATTGTGAAAGTGTGTTGTAAGAATTACTGTATACACACACTCACTTACCCAAGTAGATAAAGAATGTCCAACGTAGAGAAGGAATTTCGCCGAGGTCAGGTAGTTTCTCAAGGATCCTGCAAAAACACAGGGGCAGAAGATCAAAAGCATATTTTCGTCACGGGAGTGAAAAGAGGTTGGAAAGTGTATATACATTTCACATGACTCTTAAACATGACTTTTAAAAAACTATTTTGTGGCGCATACCAGGTACATTTTAGCAAGTCAACACTCACTTAAATTTAGCATGACCTATTGGCCAATAACTTCCAGCTTCAAACACATTGAAGAAAGCTCTGTGTCAACATCCTTGAATCCACTTTTTAAAAACAGAGCAATCCAAACTACTCAGTCGCTCCGCCTGGCCTGCCTGCAACCTCCTCTTCCCCTACCTTGAAATTCATTTCTTCCTCCGCCTTCACCGAAATAAGCGTCCAACGACCTACAGCGCAGTCCGAGCTCAGTCACTCACATTCCTCCAAAACCTGCCCGTAGGCGTCGGTCTCCACCGCCCAACCTGCATTTCCACCACCTGCATTCGGTCAACTCACCGCAGCATCCTCCCCGGCGCTTTTGCTCTCTCGCCCCCGACATGACACCAGGCGCCCCTCGCTTGCTCTTCTGCTGCTACGGCCGCTGCTCTCGCGGAGGTGCTTGTCAGCTGGAGTGCACGGAACCGGAGGGAGCACCACTGAAAACACACCAGCCTTGTGCGAGAAGACCCCAACGACTACAAGGGCAAATAAAAGAAAAACGACCCGGGGATCTCTTTCTGGTCTTCTTTCCAAACTTAGCTAACACTGTAGCTGAAGTTGGAAAGGCAAAGCCTTATGGAAGCGGGTGGGAGGCTCTCAACAGGCCGGGAGAGCCAGGTGGGTGCCCCTGCGCGCCGCCGCCACCACCTCCGCCTCCGCCGCCGCCGCCGCCGCGAACTCGGCCGCGGGCCCGGCCCACACTTATACTGGCCCGGGGCGGAGCTTCCTCCCACCGCGGGCTGCGGGCGCCCCTCCCCTTCACCGCCTCCCGGCGTCCCGGCCGAGCGAGGCCAGGGGCGACCCTGCTGCAGGACCGCCTCCACGCCTTGCTCCCGAGCGGTTGCGCGCCCGCGGTTCCAGCGCCGCGCTGGCCGCGACTGATGTGCGAGCCCCGCCGGCCGCGTTTTCCCGCGCTCGGGGAAGCCCCGACAGGGGGTCGGGAAGGCAGGGGGGCTGGGGAGGGGAGGCCGCTGCTCCGGCCTGGCGAGCGCGCGGGGCGGAGGGTGGGCGCAGAGCCCCGCGGCGGGCGCGGGAGAGGAGCGCTTCGCATCCGCCAGCCGGCAGGTTCGGGGAGAGGGCGGCCTCCGGTCGCCCACTCGGCGAAGCCCCAACCCGGGCTTGGGGAATCCATTTTTTTAATGAAGACTATTTTTAAGGCAGCTATCTAAATAAATATAATCCGCGCCACACTGGCGACTTTCCCGGCCTTGCCTTCTGGCCCACCTGTGGCAGAGAATGCCGTTTCTTCCCAGGACTGCCTAGCAGGGCTTCCCTCAAAGAACCAGAATCAAAGGACAGGAAGGGGCCCAGAGATCAGAGTCTAGCCCTCTTCCGAGGATTAAACGTGGGCTTGGGAAGGGCAAGTCCAGCAGCGAATTAAAGACCCACCCCAGCCCATATCTCGGGTCTCCAAACGTTTCTTGGAGATGCTACGTGGAAGAAGCAGCCCAAGCGTTTCCCTTCACCATCCTTCCATCTCCCCCCGCGCCCTCTCGCCCCGCCCCTACCTGCGCCTCCCTTCCCTACCTCTCCTCCGAATGCCTCAATTTCTGATAGGCAGTTAGTTACCAGGAATACCGGTTATCCCAGTTGGGTCTCCGCGTCCGTCCCTGTCCAGATAAAGCCCTTCAGGGGCCTCTCGAAGGGGCAGGTCAAAGATTATAAAGAGGCCAGGTTTAAACCTCCCCGTAGCTTTTTCATCCTCCATCCCTCCCCCCTCCCGCCCGCCCCGTCCCAAACCTCTGGGGCGCACCAGCCCCTGTTGCGAAGCCCCATTACCTTACCCTTCTCAAAGTCGCCAAACCCCCGGGAGGGGCTCCCGCACATTGAAACTGCAAACAGATTCCACCCAGTGAGCACAGGCCCGACTGACACCCAGTAGTGAAGGGAGACTCGCTTGCATGCGCGCCCTGTATCTGAACTCCCCATCAGGAGCTCACAGGTCGCCGGGCGGGGTGCAGCTGGATTCGGTTGGGATGTGGTCTGGAGGGCAGAGATAGGGGATTTACAGTTTAGCTACTGCTGTTAACTGCTTTTGTCCCTTTCAAACCCTCTTCCCCCATCTTCCCACAGCACTTCCCGGTCCTTTCGCTTCACTCCTAGAGAGATTTCGGTTTGTCTTCTGAAGTTAGGGCCATGATATCCAATGTCCTTGAGAAGAAAACCCAAGGCTCGCTCATACGAGGGACTTGCAGAGGAGGAAACCGATGAATTAAACCCCTGCACGAGTGAGGATCTCTTATTGGAGCTGAATGTTGATAGATCCGCAGGCAAAGCACAGAGGATAATGCTATTTGCACATTTGCCTCCCTGTCACTCAGCCACAAAAAACCTCCAAGTGCTTTACATTAATTTTCCCATGCCACCAGGAGTATTGTGCTGTTGTCAACTTCTAGGTGCCTTAAAGAAGACTTGGTTGCTTTAAAATTATTATTATTATTTTTTAGGCCCTGGATGGTGGCATAGTGGATAAGGCTCAGGCCTGCTAACCAAGAGGTCGCTGGTTTGATTCTCCAACCAGGGCACATAACCAGGTTGCAAGCCAGGTCTCCAGCCAGGTCTGTGGCTGGAGGCAGGTGAAAGGCAACCATACATTGATGTTTCTCTCCCTTTCTGCCTCTTTCCCTGGAAATAATAAATAAAAAATCTTTAAAATGATTTAAAAATAAAGTTATTATTATTTTGCTTCTGGTCAACACTGCTTGAGAAGTGTTTGTGGAAAGAGTAGCTAAGTGAATTTATACCTCTAATTGTGATTTGGAAATTGTTTTCCATTGTCCTCAAGGAGTTCCCAGAAGCTAAAACTAAGAGATCGTGAAAAGAACAGATAGGAGACCACAATGAAGCATGCAGAAAAGATACTTTGGAAAGAAAACAAGTAAAATCTGTAACGTAAAAAGCAGTGAGGTGTTTGAACTTTTGCAGGAAATTCTAAATCGTTATTAATGGGAACAGTTGAGATATGTTAATTGGGGCTCATGAAATAGAAAGGAATTAAAAATGAAAATGTAATAAAAATCCTCACAATACGTGCAAAACAATGGTAATCTCCTGGCCTTGACGTTCTCGATTATAAAGCACTGCTTAAATCACAAGACCCTACTGGCTATTCCTTCTAGAAATAATTTGACTGGTTGAAAATTAAGATTCCTTTCAAAACTCTAATGTATTTTTCCCATAAGTCAGAAAACATGACTTTCATCCCAATGTAATCAAAACTAAGAAAGCCATGCAAGTTTTAAATCAGTTTACAGAAGAAAAAAAAATCAGATATCCTAAACACCATTTTCCAGTTCACTTTCAAACTTTTTAAGTTTGTGGCTAGATTAATTAACTTTAAAAATCCCAGGCAGAATAAAATGTATATTCGAATTTAAAATTGATAAAGTATATATGCTTGGCAAGTCAAAGGGGTTGTATTACTTTATTTTTAAGTTGCTTTTTCACTTACTGCTCAGGCATCTCAAGTTTCCTCTGCTTTAGCTGCCATGCTCATTAGGACAAACGCAGAATAAAGAATGGTCACCACTACACAGCTCTAAATAAAAGTTATGAGGTTACCATCAACTATTACAGGAAGAGCTCTGATCCGGGACAGAGCTTCTGTTGCATGGGAAACGTTTTGGCTTGACTTAGGAACTATAAAGCCATATGGTCAGTCAAAGGCCTTTCTCAGTGTTACAGGCGTATTTCAAGAACCATTAGACATTTCTATAACCTATAACAACCAATTTAAGTTACAGACATCTAACCAAAAATTATTCACCCCTTTCCATTTTGTGTATTTCAAACAGATATGACCATGCACTGTCTCACAAATGCTGACTCTGATTTTTGTCTCTCTCTCTCTTTATCTCTCTCATACACATATACACACACAGACACACACACATCCTCAGTGGTCTACAGTTTCTAGTTGGAGGATTAAATGCAAAATTTAAAAGATGTTTACAGAAATATATTCCTATGGCAAAGTTATCAAGATGGAAAGCATATTAGTAGTTGCCAGGGGTTGGCATGAAGAATGACTAGTAACTGCTTAATGGGTTAATGAATATGTTTTGGGGTAATGAATATGTTTTGGAACTAGATTGTGTTGATAGTTGCATAACATCATAAATGTACTTAATGTCACTGAAATGCACTCCTTGAAATAATTAAAATGGTGAAATTTATGTTATGTAAAGTTTACCTCAATTTTAAAATATATTCCTATATGGAAAGTTTGCCATTTTAAAATATAGCCCTATATGGAAAGTTTGCCATTTCAGAAAGCTCACTGGGATAAATGTAGGCCAAATATGGTCTTAGGAGATTTTAATCAGAAAGAAAGAATTTGTAAAGAAGAAAAGAGATATCTTGCCCATCAGACTCAATGGAACTGAACTGTTTAGTTTTCTCCATGTATAGCTAGAAAATGCATACAAATTCCATTTATTAAATGCTCAGCTTTAGCCATAGGTGGTTTCTTTTTCTGTCTAACCTAACCTAACTCTCTCATGTTACAACACACAGCCCATTATATTACATTCTTCCTCTTGGCTCCCTTATAGCATGAGCAGAGGATTTAGAACTAAGTGTTGGCAGTGGAGGCCAATATAAAACTGAGAGGAAGGGTGACATGGTGGTACTCCCACCCCTTCGGTGTGGTGGGAACACCTAATTCGAGGAGCGTTTGGGAAACTTCCATGTGGTGCCCAGGCCCAAGTCCAATTGATGGTACAGAACCACTTTCAGAGCACTGTATAGCTGTAAGATAGATAAAATAACATTTAGTAGGTTAGTGAGCGCTCGACTTAAAATCTTTAAGTATGAAATGGGGAGACTAGGTCAAGATAAAATATGTGTGGTTTTGGAGGGTTTTATTTTTAGAATGCTTACTGCTGAACGTTTAAATTAGTATTAAAAGTTGGGGTTCTATACAACTTTTCTTATCTCAAAAATATTCTAAAGGAATTGCTTGGCACTGTAAAGGGAAATACAATAATTTTAAAAGGAGGCATAATCAGTGTAGATTTTAGGTGACTAACGAGGTTATTTTTAAGATATTCATAAAGCAACATTGATACAAAGTTATTATTAGGCATAGAAGATTAGTGAGATTGGTGCTAGAAAAAAATGTATTTTTGAGACTATTTTTTCATATTCATGTTCTACCTAGAAAAGTAATTACATTTGCATAGTTAGTTCTCCCTAGTCTATAGTGTGCTTTGATTGTTTTTACTGCTCTAATTACTATACAAAGTTTTTAATCAAATATTGTCCACGGCCTATTGTGTGTGCCTTCCTCCCCCCTGCCCCACTCTCTCTCTCTCTCTCTCTCTCTCTCTCTCTCTCTCTCTCTCTCTCTCACACACACACACACACACATGCACGCGCACACACACACACGTGTGTGCATGCAACACTCTGGAAGTAGGAAAAGGTTTGAGGTGTGGGAGTTGGTGATGAAGGATAATATGGGTTTGGAAAAGGACCTGGGTTAAGGAGAACAGAAGGGTCTAAAGATAAAAGTGAACAAAACAGCAGAGAGAGGGATCAACAAAGTACATCAGAAACAAGCTTCGGATTAGAAATTTGGGGACTGAGTTTCATCTTTGCTAATAACTAGCTTTGTGTTTTCAGGCAACTTGCTTTACTTCTGGCTAAGGTCTGTTCCCTCACTGATAAATGAGGGATGTAGATGATCTCTGAAATCAAATTCATCAAAATTGTCTGTGATTCAATAACAGTAGCCAGCTGTAATGAGCTTTTTTATTTTCCAATTTTCTATATAATGAGCATGTGTTACTTATATATTCAGAAACAAAAAATTAAGCTTTGTAATTTTAATTCTTCAACCAAAAGAAGACTTCCTTCTATCAGTTCATGCCACTTCAACCTTTGAACAGGGCTAACAGCAAATTCTCTCAGGGACACCCGTCCATAAAATACTAATTACATTTAAAAAAATATAACTTGAAAAAATAGTTTTAAAAGAAATTTCAACAAATCTTTCTACCATGTATGTAAGTATTATTTTAATGGGTAATGGTTTTCTATCTTTGACTTTGTACTTGAATTTATCCCATGATTATACTTCTGGGGAACTTTAAGGTATCAGTTAGGGCAACATGTAATCCTTGTTTACTTTAAGACTACTTTATTTATTTACTGTATCCAAATATTCATAATCTGGAAAAGTAATATCACCAAGTAAAGGACCTTGGTTTGGTAACTATTTTCATGTTTCCTCCCTTAATTTCTTTTAAAATTATTTAGTCCACCTGTTATCTAAAATATAACCATGGATAGTTGAAGTTTTTGCTTCCTGAAGAACATCTAATTTGAAGATTGGTTTTCAAAATATGCCTGTAGAGATACAAAATATATATAAAATATGCTGCCAGAACTGATAGGCAAAAGTCTTTTCAAGGCTACCAATCTCAAAGAATGTGTCCTTGAATTTCTGGGCTTCATTTTGTTTTGGAAGTCCAGCTTAAGCTGGCTTTAGCTTCTTCAAGGATTATTTTCTTAGGTTTACCTGATTGTCCATCAATACTGACTGTGAGTCTCCCCTTCTCCACCCCCACCCTTTCCTCCCAGCAGTAATGGCCAATGACTGCACTGGGGCAAGCTCAGCAGTCCATTTCTTGTGGTCACAAGGTATGTACCTTTTGTAAAATCTACCTTGTGTTTTCATCAGCATTAAGATGACCCATCCTTTGAAAAAAAACAATAATGCACTCTTTGGAAGTCACACTGGAAAACATTAATGTTTTGACTAATTTAGAACTGTAAATGAAAAACACCTGGACTACAATTATCAGTTTATGAGGAAAAAGGGTATCATTAAATGAGTTTAGTTGTTTCTTCATAGTACCAATTACTTTACACACGCCTAATTTGTTTTTTCCTTTGCATGTGCAATCTGTTGCCCTTTAAGGTAAATGTGGACTGATGTAGAATGATTTAATTGTGTGTCAGCTCTTCATGGGATGAACCACCTAAGCTCAAGTTGAATGCTAAGGATAAAATGATTTAGGAAAGCTGCATATTTGTGTCATAGGTGTTGCTTTTGTCTGCTATAAAAAAAGAAGTCTCATTTTCTAAGCAGTTAACTAGCTCATAACAAACTAAGTATATTCATCTACCTATTGTGAACTTAAAATGAGCTGGTGATTAAATATTTAGGAAATAATTCCTCACTAAAATCACTTTAAATACATTAAGTTGATATTTATCTTTATTTGTGCTATCTGGCCCCAGGGGAAATATCATCTGACACATTTTCTCTTTCAAACTGGAACATTTTTTAGGATAAAGGTATGTGACAACACTTGGGACTTCTGCTGTTCCCATGTTCAGAGTGGCTCAGCTCATCTCAATGCCACTTGACCCAAACTGCTTTGCAAACCCTAACAGTATATAAAGGCCCCAGAAGTGCCCTATACCATGCCTTTTGGTCAATAACTCGCTATTGTCTTCAAAAAGGAAAAGCTCAAAATAACTTCCAGTTGTTTTGATAGTTCCAGTTCAAAATACTTTGTTTTCTGCCAAATATGTCTGTAGAAAGACAATTCAGCTTATATAACTAAACCTAACAGTCCAGCGATATTTGTCAATTTATGGCTCAACCAATGTAGGAGTGGATACCCATTATAAACCAGGGGTGTAAGTAAGGATTACTAGTAAAGTATCTCTCTGATAAATATCTAGGTTAACTCTAGGTGTAAATATTGTTCATGTTACCTTTGAATAATTCCATCCTTTCAAGGGATAGGAAACTCCTCTACTGGAATCCATTTGTTTTAAAATTAAAAGGGGGAAGAAAAGCCCCCAGATATTTACTCTAAACTGTTTTAATTTAAATTTATATGCTGGCTTCGCTGTTAAGAAGTTAGACACTATTTTTAAACCATTCCCAAGGACAAGAAAGACTATAATTGCGAAGCAGAATTAACCTAACAGTGCATAATGCAAGATTCAGACTGACTCAGGGACAAAAGGGTAATTTGTAGAAAATGATAGTGGTTTGCTTCGTCTTTAAGAAAGTCCTATTAGAGATGTGCTATTCCACACTAGACAAACCTGAGTTCAACCAAGACTGTCCTTATTAACTATGTGATAACATCACCTAATTCTAAACCTCAGTGTCCTTTTTGGTAAAATAGAGATAGAGATGTATCTTTGTATGATAAGTATAGGGCCACAGATACAGTACATGGTACACTGTGAGTCTCAAATGTTAATTACTTTACCAAAACTTAGGCTAGTCACTTTAGAAATCAGTCAGAGAGCTATATCTTCACTGATAGCTACATTTCCTGAATCTGTGTTTTGATTTTGTAACATGAACCAATTATCGTTTCCTATCTGAAAAAATAATCCATTTGTTTACACTCAGTATTTTATTTGCCCTATAAATTCATATTCAAATTTTCAGAAAAGAACACTAATTTAAAGAACCTCAATTTAGCCCTGGCTGGGTAGCTCAGTTAGTTAGAGCATTGTCCCAATATGCCAAGGTTGCAGGCTTGACCTCTGGTCAGGGCACTTATAAGAAACAAAAAATGAATGCATAAATAAGTAGAATAACAAATTAATCTCTCTCTCAATATAAATAAATAACTCTAGTTTAAAATTAAGTACATGCTGTGCTCACTTTAACATATACTAAAATTGGAACAATACAGAGAAGATTAGCATGGCTCCTGCTCAAGGATGACACGCAAATTCGTGAAGCATTCCATATTTTAAATAATAATAATAATACAATTAAATTAAATTAAGTACATGCTTATTTGATCTTTATCTTTTATTATTTCATTGTCTTCAATGAAGACATTCTTTGAAGTCTTCATGTTTATAAATTAAAGTCTTAGTTTAAAGATTAGGAATCTTTGAAAAATTATGGACCATTATTTCTGCTAATATTGTAAAGAGATGAATAATAATGACTGGTCAAATCTCCTGGATAATTTCACAAACAGGAAGTGGGGTGGAAAATGCATATTGATCACCTTCCCTATAGGGAGAGGTGAGAAAGGGAGGTTCTAAGTTAGCCACTGAGCTGAATAAACCAGACTACATCACCCAAACTTCAGGAAGATGTGTCTGCCTTGCTTAACATTGATTCTGGTGTCTAGCATAGTACCTGTCGTATACTAGTTGCTTAAGAAATGTTGTTGACTGACTGAATAAATGAACAAGCAAATATATGCTATTGACAATCAATCCATGTGTAATCTTTGGCAATGTACTGTATGTTAGAAATGCCTGGTTATACCAGTAAGGAATGCTTTCAGTTGCAAGGCAGAATATTGAAACAAATGAGGTTTATTGCTCCCAACAGTCTGGAGAATGTAAGTTGTAGATGTGTTGGCTGAGTGGCCCTTAATTGGATTTAGAGTCACCTACAGTCTCTTGGACTTTGCCAGGTTGCAAGATTGTAGCAGGAGTCCCAAGTATCCTGTTCTCCCAATTACTGTGTTCAACTACAGAACTAGCTAGTGGTATAGGGAAGAGGGCTTCTTTTAGTACCTTGTCTCCTATCAGAGAAGAAAATATCCTCAAGAAGATCCCTAGGAGATTTCCCCTAACACTTCATTAGACAGCACTGGATCACATTGCTTCTAGGTCAAAACTAGAACCAAGAAATACAGAACTTTAGGAAGTAGCAATCTATGTGGTATTTATTACTTAATGGGAGTTTAGTGCTTTCTGAGATTCTTCATATTGCTATTATCAGTACAAATAATGTCACATAGTGTTTTGATATATTGTTTTAAGTGATAGATATCAAATATCAGAATGACTAAAAATTGCCTCAAAGTACAATGTCACCTCCAGAAAATAAAGCATCTGTTTCTAGTAATTTTTAAATGAGTATTAAAGATTACAATTTGGATAAAAGGATAAAATAATAATTTGTCCACTTTCCATTAATAACTAAGCCTCCAAATCTATCTGTATTTACAGTTTATTAAAGACAGACATAGATCAGAGTAAACCTGGCTATAAAACCAAAACACTAATCTATCTCATCCTCTTTTTTGAAAATTTAATTTAATTTAAGAGAAGGGAAGGGAGGAAGAAAGAGAGGGACAGAAACATCAATTGGTTGCCCCTCCTGGGAGTAAACCAGGCATGTGCCCTGACCAGGAATTGAACTGTCAACCTTTCACTTTGCAGGATGATGCCTAAACAACTGAGCCACACCAGTCAGGGTGCTACCTTTAAAAAATAGACACTACACTAAAAATTAAAATTCATTTACTTTGAGATGTTATATGCTATGGAAGGCAACCAATAAAATACCTTCAGTTATTTATAGATAGGTTTTTTATACTTTTTAGAGTATGTGCCAGGCAAAAATGAGGTGGTAATGAGTCACCATCAACCAATAACTTATTTTGCTACTCTAGTAAATATTAAGCACTTATTCAGATATGAAAGTGAAGTTTACAGGATGTAAGATTTTCCTGGTAAGATTGGAACAATTCCACAGAATGCAGGATGGGTGGCACCCTTACAGTTTCCTAGTAAGTAAATTATATAAAAGCTGAATATTTTCAAATTTGTTTCTTCTCTTTTATCTGTCTACTCTTTCTCTTCGATAACTCATTTTTCACACTACAATTTATTGAGTGTTAGATATAAGAAAATCTTTGCTTGCGAAATGAAGATGATCTTTATGTACATTTAAATATAACATTATACACATAATATATAATATATTAATTTGAGAGAGAAGTCTGGGAGAAGAAAAGAAAGAAAAAAATATCTACGTAAGAGAGAAACATTGATCAGTTGCCTCCCATATGCTCCCCAACCAGGGACCGAAACTGCTGACCAGGAATGAACCACCATCCTTTTAGTGTGCAGGACAAGGCTCCAACCAACTGTGTCACACCAGTCAGGGCGAAATGAAGTCTATCTTGATCAACCCATCAACTGAGCATTAAAATCCCTAACTGGAAGTTGTTTAGTTGACCAGTGGGTTTATTTGTTAATTTCGGGTTGCTTTTTCTCTTTTTCTTTTTCTTCTTCTTTTTTTTTAAGTAAGACACAAACTGAAGGGACAGGTGTCATTGCTCATGAACACTTAAAAGTAAAATTTGGGATTGAAACTATTGTGGGTTGAATTGTGTTCAACGTTCGTATTTTGAAACCCCAGTACCTCAGAATATGACTTTATTTGGAAAAGGGTCATTACATATGTATTTAGTTAAGATGAGGTCATACTAGAGTGCTTAATCCAATATGTCTGGTATCATTATAAAAAAGGGTAAATTTTGCCCTGGCTGGTAGCACAGTGGATAAGGTGCTGGCCTGCGAACCCAAGGGTCACTGGTTCGATTCCCCAGTTAGGGCACATAAGCAGGTTGCAAGCCAGGTCTCCAGCCAGGTCTGTGGCTGGAGGCAGGTGAAAGGCAATCATGCATTGATGTTTCTCTCCTTCTCTGCCTCTTTCCCTTCCCCTCTCTCTAAAAATAATAAATAAAGTCTTTTTTTAAAAAAAGGGTAAATTTGGACATAGATGCAAGTACAAGAAGATCGTGGTGTAAAAATGAAAGCAGAGATGTACAAGCCAAGCAACACCAAATATTTGCTGACCACCAGAAGCTGAGAGAGGGGCATGGCTCAGATTCTACTTCAGCCTTCAGGAAGAACCAACCCTGCTGTCACTTTAATTTTCTCACTTTCAGCCTCAAGGACTGAGACAATAAATTTATGTTGTTCTAAGCCACCCAAGTTTGTGGTAGTTTGCTACTGTAGTAAACTAATACAATAGTTAATTAAGTTTCACTCATCATAAAGAAATAACATTTGAATTCTCCTAAGAATTGATGTTGTTCAAGAACAAGTAATCCAAGTGATTGTGACTACTGAAGGAAACCACTCATCTCATTTCTACCACTCTCCTTACAGTCCATACTTTATCATAAATATTCTTTGGAAACTGAATGAGTTTTTGTTTACAGCTTTGTATGCTTAACATTAATGTCACATATGGCAGAAACTGCATTATGTGGCAATGATATAAAGTACTATGCACAAGTAATTTAAATTACTACACCCAATAATTTAAATAAATTTAAGCATTTTAACTAGAGATATAACTTTGCCACAAGAAACCTTTTCATATGTGAAGACTACTTTGAAGCCCTTATATCCAAAATGAAAGTAGCATGATTTCTCTTCAATAATTAAAAAAAATAAAAAAAAAAAAATTGAAGCGGTTGAAGAGTAATTATTTCAAGGATTTTCCTTTGATTCTTAATAAAGTCAAAATGGACAAATTTCAGTTTGGTTTTTTTTCTTCTGCTCTTTGGGTTAGAGATTTAGAGATAACATAGAAACATGGAACAATGTGTATTCTTTTAGCAGGGACTGGAGAAGCCCCAAAACAGCCAAATTCAAGAAATAACCAGAGGCTATCTCAGAACCTGGGAAAGCTCTCTAAGAAGATCAAAAGCCTGTTTGGAAAGGGTTGGTCCTTACTGAAGAAACAAATACAGAGAGGGGGGGAGGGGAGAGTCAGTCAGCATCATTCAAAGAAAAGAAAACTACCTAACAGGGAGCCCTAGAAAGATCACCATAGTAAATATAAGAATTATTTGGCTTTGCCACACTTACCTGGAATTTTTTTTAAGACCTATCCAATTCACTTTCCTTTCATTTAATTCTCAGCAAGTAATCTGGTATTTATTAATTTAATATCACAGATCATCACATGGTGCTCTGGGATACTAAAGGGAATATTACAGAGTATTCTTTTCCCTGGAAAAGAATATGACTTTCTGCAGATTAAAAAAGTGGTATAGGCCCTGGCTGGTGGCACAGTGAATAAAGCACTGGCCTGAAAACCCAAAGGTCCCTGGTTCAATTCCCTAGCCAGGGGACATAACCAGGTTGCAAGCCAGGTCTCCAGCCAGGTCCTTAGCTGGAGGCAGGTGAAAGGCAACTATACGTTGATGTTTCTCTCCTTTTCTACCTCTCTTCTTTTCCCTCTCTCTGAAAATAATAAATAAAATTGTTTTTAATAATTAATTAAAACGTGGTATAAACCAGTATCCCTTGAGTATAGTAAGTATGACCTAGTTTAATAAATTTTTAAAACACTAGCTAATACAAAGCACTTACTGTGTGCCTGACATAGTGTATGTGTACTTTACATACACTAATTCACTTAATTTTCATGGTAAATGGAAAATAAGTTTAATTATAATGCCCATTTTATAGACAAAGAAATTGAGGTTCAGCTCTCTGGTGGAGCATATTACTGATTTTCTACACCTCAGCGCTAGGAAATTAAACCCTTGATCAGTAATAATCTCCTAAGGCACTGGGCCTTCTTATATCAGGTTTGACATAGACAGCAATCATATTACCATACAATGTAGTATCTAAACTATTTCAGTGACTGCTCTCTCTTAAGAACTAAGATAGCAATAAAGAATTGCAAACAAAATCCACTCTGTCATCACAGGTGAGTGATTCTCCAAGTTATCATCTACCTAGCATTCAGAGTATAGATGGTATGAAACAGTTTGGCTATTTAGTGTGTACATACTATGTACAATTTTGTGCTCACACTATTACATTACTGGTTCAGATGTACTGTTGACCCTTGAGCAATCTAGGTTTGAACTGCACAGAGCCACTTATGTACAGGTTTTTTTCAATAAATACTGTAAATGTATTTTTCTCTCCTTATGATTTTCTTAATGTTTTCTCTTCTCTAGCTTACTTTATTGTTAGAATACAGTATATAATAGGTATAACATACAAAATATGTGTTAAGTGACTATGTTATTGGTAAGGCTTCTGGTCAACAGTAGGTGATTTGTTAAGTGCTGAGTGAAAAATTGTATGTGGATTTTCAACAGCACCTCTAACTCCTCTGTTGTAGTGCCTTATACTCAAGATGTCAGTTTTGTAGGGGTGGATTTCTTTTGCAAGGTAGTACTACACACTCAGATTGCAAGTAATTAAACTTTATCCCACAGTTCAGTAAGAGCCTTCATGCATTCCTTTCAATTGCTGTAATTTCTCAAAATCTATGATTAAGAGTTAAAAATGAGCTATCTACTTTCTTTTTAATTCTCCAGGTCTTTAATAGATAAATCATAAATAAACAGCAGCAAAATCTAGTCATTGAACAGTTCCTTATCATCAACTTTTATCTTTGACATACATGACTTATTTAGGTTCTGTTACCCTGGTCAAAATGAGATTTTTTAGGAGTTAATGTTATGGAATTGGGCATCAAGTATTCTGTTATATTATCAATGTTAAAGAAATAAACATAAAATTAAAATAGCAATGAAACAAGAGGTGTAAACTCAAGAGAAATGCGATGCATGGCTTACCAATTTCTGTATAAAGAGTAGTTTTTACCCCATATGCTTAAAGACAACCAAAGAGGTTGGGAGAAGAGAGAAGGGGACTGGTGCTTACACTGAGGTGAGCAGGAAGGAGAGTTACCTTCCACAGGTTCAGTGCAGAGCCAGGGGGTGGGGGGCACGGTGGGGACACATCATGGCTACAACACTTACTTGCGCAGCCCCTCCGGGCGACAGGCACTAGCCATGGTGCAGCAGTTTAGAAGTGAACAGAAGAGAGAAGACCGCTATCCCTATAAGGCTTTCATCCACCACGGACAAACTCATGGTATGGGGTATTAATCTCTTACAATACCGGAAAAGAAAAGTTGTGGCCATGTGGACTTTCCCTCAAACCCTCTTGGGTCTAACTGATTTGTGGATCCAAAAGACAAGAAATACATTGCGAAAAGACATTGGGAACTACTGAAAAATCTCCCTCCCGCTTTGAAACCTTAATAAATATGACTACAATATGGAATACAATCAGTAGCCTATTAAAGTAACAATTATAGAAATACTTACAATCTCCAAATTCGGACAGTCTGGGCACATGGAAGAGATTCAACAAACAGTTTTAGAATTAATGTGTAATTAATTTAAAAATGTTAAAACTGTCAAAACTCGGCTTCATTATTTAATATTTATGGCATGACAAAGTTATTTGACATTGTATAAAGTTTTTATCTTTCCTGCTTAAAAGAAATAATAGTTAGATATTGCCTAAATAAAGAAGATGCTTATAGGTGCTGTCCTGTGAACCCAAAGGTCGCTGGTTGGATTCCCAGCCAGGGCACATAACCAGGTTGCAAGCCAGGCCTCCAGCTGGGTCTGTAACTGGAGGCAGGTGAAAGGCAATTGTACATTGATGTTTCTCCCCCTCACCCCTCTTCCTCCCTCCCTGCCCTACTCTCTAAAAATAATGAATAAAATCTTTAAAAAAAGAAATTCTTAAAAAAAAAAAAAGAAAGAAAAAAGAAGATACTTAGAGGCTTTAAAGTAGGATGAAGGTCCATTTTAATCTATTTTAGCACTCCAGTTTCTTCAATCCATGAGAATTCTTTATAAACAAACAAACAAAAAAACCCCATGAAGTCATGAGAGGTCCTGTGCCTGAGCAGCACCATATCATCACAGTATAGATGCCAAAGGCGGCTGGCTAACCCTTATCTTCAAAATGAATGATGTTGAGAATCTAAGAAATAAACAACAGGCATTGTCCTTTCTGAGCTCAAAGGGCACACTCTCTGAGAAACAAAGGTAAAGAGGAAGAATTCAGTTTGCTTAGTGGAAACAAAAGAAATTGTCTACTGGATTTGCCTTCTAACTGGATTAAGTGAGTCACGTCTAGACAGGCACAGTATAAAGAAAAGTGTGTTAATTGGCTAATCTTATTGGAAGAAATTCAATATTGAGGAAAAGAAATAGTTGCATAATTTTCTGTCACACATGAAGAATATTCAAATATAGTAAAATTTTGATTAATATGAATAAATGCTGTTACTATTATTAGTAGCAATACACATCCCACCCCACCCCCTCCAACATCCTCATGATATTATCTGCCTGCTTAACTGCTTCCTTGATAGCCTATTTGCAGCCTAGCACAAATTGAGGGAAAAAAGACTTTAATTACTATTTAGAATAAAAATTTTAACCTTCCTAACAAACATGGAAGGAAGAAACCAATAGCAAGTAGGATCAGAAGAAATCATCTCTGTTAGGCTGATATTTCTTTAGACCAAGTGAGGATGCTGGTCATCTCCAACATGAGGGAGAGAGTATGGAGAAGATAATCAAAAACCCAAGAGATTAAAAATGGGCAGCTTCTGCATTTTTGTTAAAGATTTTATTTATTATTTTTAGAAAGAGGGGAAGAGAGAGAGGCAGAGAGGGAGAGAGACATCAATGTATGGTTGCTTTTCACCTGCCTCCAGCCACAGACCTGACTGGAGACCTGGCTTGCAACCTTGTTATGTGCCCTGGCTGGAAATCAAACCTGCGACTTTTGGGTTCACAGGCTGGCACCTTATCCACTGTGCTACCAACCAAGGGTAGCTTCTGCATTTTATGAGTCTGAACTTCATGGTACAGCTTCATTATTTTATTTGAATTATTATACATTTTCAACATTACATACCCATATTAAAATATGTCCAGAACTTACAAGTATTCCAGAGACATGTATAACCATACAATCATCACTTAATTATATCTGCTAATAAGAAAGTGGGGTAAAGATAACCCAAATATCTTTTCTTGGACACTTTGCTCTAAATTTAATGCATTCTAGTGGCATACATCATATATTAGTTTCAGTTGTGTAACATAACGATTTGATATTTCTATAGATTAAATGATTATCATGTAAGTCTAGTTAACATCCATTGCCATACATAGTCACAGAATTTTTATTCTTGTGATGAAAACTCTTAAGAGTTACTCTATTAACAATTTTCAAATATGCAACACAGTATTAACTATAGTCACCATTCTGTACATCCAATGACTTATTTATTTTATAATTGGAAGCGTATACCTTTGACTCCCTTCACCCATTTCACCTACCCTGCACTCCCATGCCCCTGGCGAACAACAGTCTGTTCCAAATATCTTTAGTAAGACATCTCTGTTGAGCTATGGATATAGTATAGTATCAACATATGACATGAGAAGTTGATGAACAATTAGAATTACTTCCTTGAGATTGTTGATGGTAGCTGTTTCTCTCATTCAATCAAGAAGTTTATGGATGGAAACTTAAAAGGTTTAATTCATCCCTAAGAATAAATTAGGGTCTAATGGAACATGAAAGATGAGAAGTATCCATTCCTAAGGTCTCTTTCAGACTAACATTTAGGGATCTGTGTCTAGAAGTCAAGGAAGTTAAAGGTGATGACTGGACAACCCATCACACAGAAAACGGTAAAAGGAGTTTTCTAAAAACCTTTGATCTTCAAAGTCAAAAGTAAACATAAAATAAATTTATGAGAGGAAGCCAATCTGGGGAATATACCAGATGGCGAGAATCAACTGGCTTAGAACCAACTGGCTCAAAAGCAGAGAAACATTTATTATTTCAATGAAAAGCAAAATTTTAAAGAGAGATGATAGCATATTTCATTTGTTAATCATTTAACCTTTGAAAACTTCCAAATGACATTTTTACACATTCACATGACATTCACATGACGAAAGTCATGGCCCCACCCAAATGTCCATGCACACTTATAAAACAAACAGCCTAAGGAAGTCTAGGTTTAAAACATATTTCCCAGGCTGGAGCCAGGGTAAAACCCAAGAAGCTAATGACCTTTCCAGAATAACCATGTGGACAGCCACAGGATGATTAGATGAACATAAAATGGCTATGCCCTTTTGTAGGCAGAATGAGGTAGCACTCATCTTTGGAAACACAGTAACTATTACATTGCTTGGTACATAGTCATTACTCAAAAGATGTTGGTTTATTAATAAATGGACACCTTATAGGTGCATAACCATTGGTAGCTACCTGGATTGACAATAAGTCACAGATTGAAATTAAAATTATGCTGGTAAACTATTCTGTGAACTTTTATAAGTCAGTTCCCAGTCATTTGGTCTTGTAGAAAAGAGGCTGCTTGTTGGAGTGTTTAATGTATCCAATGTCCATTGAAGTCCTCATATTACAGTGCCAAATTACTACATTATTAACTAAATAACTCATTCTTTATAATTACTAAAGTGACTTTTATCCAAATACTTCAAAAGCATTTCTAATCTTGGCAAACTCCTCATATTTTCTAAAACCTGAATGTATTTTAAGGCCTAAAAATACATCTTCAGTTTTCATTTGTAATTATTATTTTCACCTCAGATGGCTTCACTGTAATAAAAAATTTTTAAAGCCTTTCTCTGGGCTTTTACCATTTTCAGTATTCATGAACAATTTACATTGAAAGGGCTACTTGGTAAAATGGAATAATGTAGAGGGCCCTTAGACTCCCTACTAAATTCAAGAGCAATAGAATTTTAACTTAGTTCATTGTAGCCACATTCATATAAACCTGAAAAAAATCATTTTCCATAATCTGGAGACCCACAATCTCTAGGCCATCATGGCTAACCCCAAGAACATAAGTCAATTCTAGTATTCAGGTAGCTCAGAATCCACAGGAAAGCCTCGGCCGGTGGCTCAGTGGAAAGACACGGGCCTGTGAGCCCAAAGGTCGCTGGTTTGATTCCCCAGCCAGGGCACATAACCAGGTTGCAAGCCAGGTCTCCAGCCAGGTCCTTCGTAGCTGGAGGCAGGTGAAAGGCAACCATACATTGATGTTTCTCTCCCTCCCTGCCTTCCTCCCTTCCCCTTTCTCTAAAAATAGTATATTAAAAAAAAAAAAAAAAAAAGAAAAGAAAAAAGAATCCATAGGAGACATCTATGCTCAGGGAAAGAAACTGGGGTCCTCTGGAATCACTAAAATTCATTCAGTTCCATCACCTGAGAAACCAGTGGGGCTCTCACAGGGCACACTCAAGGACATCCTCAAGGACCCCCTTCCACCTCTGCTATTCAAATTCAGGGCAGTTTTGGCTATTGGTACTTTAGTCACTTCCAGACATCTCTCTGAGGACCATTTGTTATCACAGCACACAGGACCAGTTTCACAATTGGCGCAAGCCTGTCTTCACTGCTGAAAAGAGGGCATATACTAAGAGAAAACCAAAGAAGGAGCTGATAACAGATTCAAGAAATGGTTATGTCTAATGAGATCCTTTTTTATATAGAAGTGTATTGGTATTGTTTTCCCAGGTCTATATTTAACAGAAAACTGAAAAGTTGGAAGGGACTTTTGTTATAAATTTTAAAATGACTAAATATAGATCTTTATTTCACAACACTTATAAAAAGAATAGAAAATTGAATGGTTGACAAGTTTTAAAATCAGCCTCTCTCTTCTCTTTTCTCTCTCTTCTTATACATCAAAATTAACAAATTCCCTCCAAAGTATAAATTATTCCAAAATATAGGCTGTCTATAAATTTTTATTTACAAATAAAATAGATATTTTGTAGTGTTGCTCATTATTCATTGATTAATTGCTGAATTAAATGTTTTTTATTTTGTTACAAATTCAGAGGGAAAAAGATGAATGCTTCGCCCCTTCTAATGACTGCTTCTTTTTTCTTGGCTTTCTAAAGGAGGAAAACATAAGGGATGAAACCTACCAAGATGAAGTGCAAAAATATCCTGTACTTTATCAAAATCCCCTATGGATACCAAATTTTGCTTACAGTTTTACTTAAGGCTAAGATTTTATTTATATGTGTAATGGTACCAAATATGAATACATTCTCAGTAATATCTACAATATCACAAAATAACTGATTTATTTTGCTATTTTGGAAAAATCCTCCACAAATATAAATAGTGAGGCATTTTGCAATTTTTAATTTCATACAAATTATATTTTAAAAGATGAGTAACTTGTATTTTTAAAGTTTATTTTATGTTTGATTTTTTTTCCTTACTCTGTTTTTTAAACTATGGAAATAAAAACATCCTAATCCCATTTAGTCATGATAAATTATTACTTATTAAAAAATAAAACTATCAGTAACCAATGATTCATTACACCCTTCACAAACCTAATTATTATATATATATATTCTAAAAGTAAATACAATAATGAACTCCTTGCTCCTGCATAGGTATGAGCATCATAATTATAAGATTATACAGTCTTAAAGTCAAAGCAGTTAGGTCAGAGCTCTGATATGAATCAGACCAGGATGAAGTTGCTGATTAAAAAAATAAAACTAAATAATAATAACAGAAATCCTCTCCAATCAACAGAATGCATTTAAACCAATTGTTTATTAGATTCAAGTATCTTTGCTCAGCTGGGCAAATTCATTAAATTTGCAGAAAAACAGATTTTCTTGTCAAGTTGAGAATTCTCAAAATTTATTCAAGGGTGAGGATGATCAAAATAGTTATTCATTTAGAGTGTAAGAACACTGGAAAATTAATATTAGGAAAAAGGGTTGAGTTTTATTCTCTGAAACAACCTCTGAATAGAGAATTTTGGACTGTTGCCAGTTTGTACATTATCAGATTTCTGACAGTATGCTTTACTATACGATAGTAATAATTATGATACTTTGTGCCAAGGAATCAAGACCAAAAAATACATACACCTCAGTTTTCCCAAGGAAATTAAATAATCATAATAAGTTATTCTTGTATGGGTGACAGACTAAGATAAGTTACATAAGAAAAATAAACTGATGCATAATGGGCTCTAATAAAGCTATATGGTTTTCATATTTTCAATAATTAAAAACAGAGATAACAGATTAAAATGTTATCATAAAATCCCTGTGTACCATAGCACTATAAAACATGTGAGATTATTTTTTAATAAATAAAACTATGCTTCTATAAAGGTTTATTACTGTTAACTAATGAGAATCTAAAAATATTACCCAACAAAATAACTATGCATTTCATTTTACTTATTTATTAAATCCTTAACCTACAAAACGTATATAGATTATATGAATAAATAAATCAATTAGTTCTATTGTTCCTTCCTAGATTCAGAACTATTCCATTTATCGCTAAACCACATTAGTCTTAGGGTCTGTTTATATTTATGATTCTCAATAGTATACTTGGTCAAAAACTAACTTATTTTAATTAAAAAATATCTTTACACCTCTGAAGTGTGTCTGTATTTGCCTGAGTCTGTTATACATACATTAAATCCTATTTAGCCAGCATTGAACAACCTGAGAGCAAGGGCCTGTCCCACACATACATATCATTCTCAAACCCCCTTGACCCCTAAATTTAACTACTACCACATGCACTTCATTTTTAAGATTTTAATTTACTTATTATTTTTAGAGAGAAGGGAAGGGATAGAGGCAGAGAGGGAGAGAGACATCAATGTATGGTTGCCTTTCACCTGTCTCCAGCTATAGACCCGGCTGGAGACCTGGCTTGCAACCTGATTATGTTGCCTTGGCTGGGAATCAAACCAGCGACCGTTGGGTTCGCAGGTTGGTACTTTATCCACTGAGCCACCAGCCAGAGCTTATTTTTAACAAAACCAAGGAATCATAGCTTGTTTCTTTCTCTATAAGAATTAACATCATTAAAATATCCATACTACCCAAAGCAATCTATAGATCAGTGAAATTCCTATAAAATCCCAACAGCAGCCCTGACTGGTGTGGTTCAGTTGGTTGGGCATCATCCTGCAGAGCAAAGGTTTGATTCCCCATGAGGGCACATGACTAGGTTATGAGTTCGGTCCCTGTTCAGGAATGGGTATATAGGAGGCAAACTATCCATGTTTCTCTCACATTGATGTTTCTCTCCCTTCCTTCTCCCTCCCTCCCCTTCTCTCTAAAAAAAATGTAAAATTAAAATTAAAAATTTAAAAATGACAATGGCATATCTCATACAACAAATATTACAAAACTCTATATGGAACCACAGAAAACCCTGAATTGCCTCAGCAATTTTGGAAAATAAGAACAAAGTTGAATATATCTTGCTATCTGATATCAAACTATACTATAAGTCCATAGTAATCAAAATGGCATGATACAGGTATAAAATCAGGCATATAGATCAATGGAACAGTTGAGAGCCCAGAAATAAATCCATAGCTTTTTGGTCAATATTTCATAAAGAAAGCAAGAATATACAATGAGGTTAAAGACAGTCAATTTGATAAATGGTATGAAATTTGGTTAGAAACATACAAAGAATGGAACTCTTTCCATTCCTTATACCACATACACCTTATACCACCTCCTTATACCACATACAAGAATAAACACAAAATGAATTGAAGACTTAAATGTAAGACTCAAAGTCATAAAAGTCCTAGAAAAAAACATAGCAGTAAACTGTCTGACATTTCTTATAGCAATATTTTAAATATATTTCCTCAGGCAAAGAAAACAAAAGAAAAAATAAACAAATAGAACTAAATATGACTACATTAAACTAAAAGCTCCTGCACAGCAAACCATCAACAAAATGAAAAGAAAACCAATAAAATGGGACAACATATTTACCATTGATACATCTAATATGGGGTTAATTTCCCAAATTTATAACAACTTTATACAACTCAACACCAAGAAAACAATCTAATTTTAAAAAATGAGCAAAGGACCTGAATAGACAGTTCTCCAAGGAGGACATACAGATGGCCAATGGACATATGAAAAGATATTCAATGTCACTAATCATCAGAGAAAATCAAATTGAAACCACAATGAAATGTCACCTCACAACTGTTAGAATGGCCATCATCGATAAATCAACAAGTGCTGGCAAGGATGCAGAAAAAAGGGAACCCCAATGCACTCTTGTTGAGAATGCAGATTGGTGCACCCACTGTAGAAAACAGTATGGAATTTTCTCAACAAATAAAAAACAGAACTACCTTATGACCCAATGATTCCACTTCTGGGAATATAACTGAAGAACCCTGAAACACTCATTGAAAAGAATATATGCACCCTTATGTAATGTTTTTTTGACAGAGTTAACTGGTAAGTTTAGTGTTTGGGATTTTGATTTTGTTTTCATTTCTTTGTAAGAAACAATAAAAACACACAAATTGAAATAACATTTTACTAAATTAATCATTTATTTGACTGAACTAATTGACCATTTAAATCATGAGTGTTACCAAATACAGTACAAAGTGCTCAAACTGATAATTAAAGTTGCTCAAAAATACAGAAATTCAGAAAATATAAATACATTCATACATTCCCTATGCACAACAAAATATGCATATCACCAGTAATATACCTTCAGACAATTAAGGTGGTCCCATAGGACATGTTTAAGAAACCTGAAAATACTGCTGCTTGTAAAAGCTTAGAATATATGGAACTATACAGAATAATATTTTTGTTATTAAACAATGTGTAAGAGGTGTGGCTCTTGAGTGCCTCATCATAATTGTTATGTAGGCTTTCAAGCTTGTTCAGACATCTACCAGCTCTTTCAAGCATCAGGAGAGATGCCAGGCTGAGATGGTGGCAGGCTGCTGCCTGGCCAGGCAGACTGTCAGGTGGGCTGAGTTGGTCTTCAGACCTCCCTTTAACTTTGCCTGGCCTTCCCTAGATGTACCCCCAACATCGCGTATGGCCTCCAGGTACTTCCATACAACTTTTTCCAAACCAGCTTCCTACTCCTGAGCAAAACTGCTCCAGGAAATGTGGGACAGACTCACTTTCATGTATAAATGCTGACAAAACTTCATTTGCTATCATTCCTGTATTATTTACATTTTTAATTAAGCAACAAATAAGTATGGAATAAAATATTTTTTTAAAAATAATTTATTTATTATTTTTAGAGAGGGGGGAAGGGAGAGAGGCAGAGAGGGAGAGAGACATCAATGTATGGTTGCAGTGACCTTTGGGTTCGCAGGCAAGCACCTATCCGCTGAGCCACCAGCCAGAACGCTATTTCATTTTTTTAAATTCAAGATTCTGGAAAGTGAAGAAAGTATGTTTGCAGGATGGTGGGAAGGGGAGGGGTCTTCCCAGCCAAAGGAATAGGGAAAGCTTAGTAACCTCAAGTTATTTTCAGATAACTTGATAATTGCTGCATTCATATGTACTTAGGTCAGGTGAAACATTTCCATATAGGATGTGATTACTAGTATTTGCTCATTTCAAGTAGCTGAATCGGAGTCCAACCTACAGCTTTATAACTTAAACCATACTTATTTATAAGCCTCATTTCATCCTGACTTACTCCCAAATTACTGTAATCTATAGAAAAATATTTGGTTGTCCAGTGCACAGGGATGTTGATTTGTGGTCTATTTCTTAGCCAGATGTAAATTATGCCTTGGTTCCTGTGCAAAAGAGAAGCATAAATAGAATGAAAATACAGTCATGTGCTGCATGGCAACATTTCAGTCAACAATGGACCACATATACGGACATGGTCCCATAAGATTATAATGGAGCTGAAAAATCCCTACCACCTAGTGATGTAGTAGCTATTGTAACATCTTTGCCCCATGTGTTATGTGTTTTGGTGATAGTGGTGTAAACACACCAACTTCACTGCTGGTCTTAAAAGTATAGCACAAACAATTATGCATCGTACATAATATGTAAATAACTAAATAAATGACTATGTTACTGGTTTATGTATTTGCTATGCAATATTTATTCTCCTTACTTTAGAGTGCATGCTTTATTTTAAAAAGTTTGTTGTGAAACAGTGTGTCATGTTATACCAGCAGCAGCCTCATACACCTTGTTACCACATCTCTTGATTTCATCATTTTGTCTTGTGATTGATTTTATCCCATGTTGTTTTGTACGATAACATGCTGCACAGACTTGTAGCCCAGGAGTAATAAGCTATACTATGTAGCCTAGGTGTTTAGCAGGCTCGACGTACAATCTAGCTTTGTGGAAGCACATGCTGTGATATTTGCACAAGTTCAAAATCATGTAACAACACATTTCTCCGACTGTATGCCCATTGTTCATCAGCACATGGCTGTAGTAGCTTTATGCCCGGCTAAGCAAGGAACACCGCTTGAGACAAGGCAATAAAATATGTGAGAATTAGAAGCATGATTGTCACAAAAGCAAGTATTAAAGTTTCCTGGTATGATGAGGTTGTTTGTTAAATCCTTTCAATACTTCATGAACTGCATAAAGAAATAGCAATTTCCAAAGCAGTATCAGCTAAAACTCCGGTCCTTCTCTCTCCTGTGTCTGACAGTAGGCATAGAAAGCAGTGTAAGATGTTTGAGAGAAGCTATGCAGCTAATGGAAACTATTTGTTCCCCAGTGCTGTTCAAGCTCCATGTTTCTAATCATGAGCACCAGGATCACTGATATTTTAGGTTGTATTGTTGTCATATAGTTTATTATTTCTCTTTATTTTGTTCTCTTTCCTTTTAAATTTTATTTATTTCATTTTGGTTCTCTTTCTTTTTTATTTTCCCACCTCAGGACCTTTGCGCATACATTCTTTTGACAGAAATGTTTTCCCTCAGATCTTTCCTTACCTAGCAGTTCCTTCTCTTCATCCATTTCTTGCTCAAATGCCACATCCTCAGAGAACTTTCCTAACCAGTCTACCTGAGTCAGTCAACTCCTTCTCCACCCCAGGCATTCTGGTCTGTTACTCTGCTTTATTTTCTGCATGGAACTTATACGTGAAATATCTCTTTATTTTTTCAAAGTCTATGTCCTCCATTGCAATGTGACACAAATGATGAGGACAAATCACTGTGACAGTGACCATAAATATGGAATAAAGAAAAAATAGAAAAATCAAACAAAATTTTAAATTAACTGAATAACATACTCAGATGGTTTTACTGTATTGCCCTTTAATCTTGTAATTTGCCATAGCCAATGACAGCTTTATCAGCTTTAATAATTGCTATCTATTCATACCCATCTTTTTAAAAAGAACTATCTTGCCTGATCAACTCAATAGCAATTGTTTAGATGGAGGGAGCCCTTGGTCTGAGTCTCAATGTCTGAGGCTTGGGGCATGGATATTTTGAGTGGTGGACTGAAAAGGGGCTCAGATGTTTTAGAGAAAGATGTACAGAGGCAATGATCCTGGAATTAGGAGGAAACTTCTAGATAACTTCCAAAGTCCTTTCTAGTATTAAACTTTTAAAATATCTGTGTGTTCCACCAATCTGTAAAATACTGTAAAAGGGTAACTGCTAAGCTGAGTCATTGAGCAAAAGTTGGTCCAACTAATCACAACATCTAAGGAAATGAAGAAAAATAGCCCACAATGATAACATAACAGCAAAATGGTTCATCTCATTCCTCTGAATATTCAGGTTGTCTTTCTATTAACAGTTCTGAATATTATAGCGCTGTTGACCCTTGTCTTTCAACCTAATTATATGTTATCCCCTAAACAATAAACATGTGAGCCAGAGGAACAGTAGCTATTTCAGTCATCCATATTATATTCTAAAAGTTCCTTGCACTATTCAGCTACCTGGTTTGGAATTCCAGCAGTACAAAGGAAATCTTTCTTTTATCTAATCCACGGAAATAATTTGTTAGGCCAGAAAATATACATACCAATTTGGGGGCTAATGAACTTCTTCGACAATGTAGACATGGCTTTCCACAGGCTTCAAGAATTTCCTAATTTTCTAGTAATAAATATGTCACCTATATTCATTCACCGCACTTCGGAGTGATTCCACATGTCATGTTATTTTTGTCTTTCCTTGCATAAAGTTGTACTATTTAAGTTTATTTGTAGTTCATATTAAAACATTGCATGTGGTCTAATTAAAATAATAGAAAATTAATAAAATTACCTAATAGAAAATTCATCATTTCTGATTTTTATTAGGCTGTCCAATATCTATGTGCATTAAAGAAATTAACATTCAATTTTCTTATGCTTAATTCACTCAAATTTAGAACGGTTAGAAAAACAATGTAGGGTAGGTTTCTCAAAGTTTTATCAAACTACCTAGTTTGATAGTTTTCACTAGCTAGTGAAGATAGCAATGTGGTTTGAAATAAATAATAGACATTATAAAAACACACAGGAGAAACTGACAGAAAGATGGAAAAATCTGGTACATGATGCAGAAACAATGCCGATTGCAAAACCAGAATATATTTCCTTTTGAAAAATCCTGGAAAACAAAGTGAACTAAACTTTTAAAAAGGCAACAATCTTATTTCACAATCTCCAAATATTGGATGACTCATGACTGTGCAATTGGACTTTCAAATTCACTCTAATGGCAGCCTCTATCTTTGCCTTGTTTTGTAAGGCAGTTAGGGTTGGTGTTGAAAGTAAAATAGGAGGACTGCATTTCCCCTCAAGCTGCTTCACTTGCCATTCACATGTTAATGAGTAATTAAAACAAAGCATTAACATATGAGGCCTGAAAGAAAAAAAGTAAGAAAAATTACAAATATATTTCCCAGGTAACTCCAACAACAGAGAAAGAAAGAGAGAGAGAAAAGGAAGGAAGGAAGGAAGGAAGGAAGGAAGGAAGGAAGGAAGGAAGGAAGGAAGGAAGGAAGGAAGGAAGGAAGGAAAGAGAGAGAGAGAGAGAAAGAGAGAGGAAGAAAAAAAAAGTTTGGGGGAATAAACAGGAACTGGTCAGGAGGGAGATGTGGAATAGAGAGGTATGTTTTAATCAGTATTAGGTGAGTGGATCATAGTCACCATCTGCCTGTTCATTTTGCCTGCATGTTCACATATTGGTAACTGAAAATGTAAGACAGATGCTCTCTTCCAGAGCATCATTTACAAACCACCGTTCATTCGTTACACAGAAGGATTCTGTAACACTCTGAAATATGAGGACTGCATGTCCACACCAAATTAAAATGTCTCAGCTCTCTTGAAAGGGCATCAAGCACTGTTACAGCTTGATGTATGCTGATGCTGATGGGCTGATGCTATGGGTGGGTGTGGGACCCCACTGTAAGGATCTGGTTAATTTAAATTTTCAGAAATTTGCTGTGATCACATGCCCAAGGTGTCTAGTGTTCAGATTATTTTGAAAGCTCTAAAATTTACTATTTTAAAATTTCCCATCAATTTATGCCTTCCAGGTTGAAGACCTAAAATTTGTTTTTTCCGAAGAAAACTACTCCCAAGAATCTTTTATTTACCTAGCTCTTTGGCACTAGAAAGAAATGTGTTCCATCCTTCTTGGAGGCCTAGATTCCAAGGCACGCAGATGCCAAGGGAGAACAGGCAGGCCCTTGCTATTGGGAGCCTGAGATCAAGCCATGTAACCAACTCCAGGTTCATGTTCACATCAGCAAATTAGAAGCTCTACTGTGTTCATGAGAGAAGAGCTGAGAGAAGGAACAGCCACGTTTTTTTTCCAATCCAGAGTGAGACGGTGAGCCGGGTTCCCAGAGAAGGGCTGCAATGACCTTCACAAGGCCATTGGTGGAGAGGCAGCCCCAAGGCTATGTATGGTACCAAAAGGCTAAAATGGCAGATCCTGAGTTCTTAGTCTAGGACATATGTGATTTAGTGCTTTGAGAGACTCCCAGTGGTATATGCTGAAAGGAACCTGGTGAAAGTTGGAAGCTAGGGTCATAATAATTTGAATATGAAGGGAGAAGCTGTTCCTAGTCTAGTGCAGTGGATTGAATGTGAAGGGAGACTTGTGACCTTATTTTAGTCATAAGCTGGTGAGACCTGAGACATAGTCTAATGTTTGTATTATTTCCTTATGGGCGGAAGTCTCTGTGCCTTAGTTTCTTTATTTATAAATATGGGTAAAAGTTGGGTTTGAGGATTAAAATTATGTATAATTTATATAAAGATAAACTTTTACATTTATCACCTATAAAGTTATATTTATAGACTGTAATTGTTACATATATTATAATATAAAATTTATACTTTATTCTGCACATACCTATTTATAAAATTATACTATTATATAAAAATCATGAAGTATCTGGCCACAGCAAAAGATCAAAAAATAAAGAAGTGATGTATAATTTTGTGCATTTACCCCCTAGGATGGAAGGAAGAGAGAAAGAGAGGAAAGAAAGAGGGAAAGAACAAAGAGGGGCAGAAGAAGAAAGAAAGAAAAACAATGAATGAACAAGGGCAAATATTCCCCTGGTGGAAAAGGGAAGAAAACTCTCCCACCACAACTCAGTCTCTGACTCCCCTGGAGTTTACTCTTAAGGTCTTTCAAGAAAGTCCACAGCACAGGCTTAGGAAGGAGAGTCCTTCACAGTGTGTGAGCTCAGCAGGGGTGGGTCTTTGGGGCATCAGGAGGATGGGCTGTTGCGGTCCTCCAGGCTGATATTGTATGGAGGGAGATGCTCAACCCAGAAAAAATTATGTCTGTGGGTGGTGCAGGAGAAGGACTCAACAGAGGGACCCTGGTGGTTGTCCCTTCAGCACTGCCTAGAGCCACCCAACCCAACATGTCCTAGCACAGCTCCAGTCCCCTCCAACCTGCCCTACCTCTACCGAAGCCCAAGGTGAGTGGCTGCGAACCAGATTTTGTGCACTGGTCCTTTAGTAGGGCACCTGGGTTTCTAGCAGACTCTTGCTTCTCCCTGGAAGACAGAATCAATGCTGATTTTCACTGCTAGAGGTTATGTGGGCACTTCTTCCCAGTTCCAGTGCTCCAGGCTGTGGAGCCCAGCAGGGGTTGAGACCCCCAAGTTCCTCAACTTGGGACCTTCGCAGCTAAGGTGCCCCTCCAGAATCTCAGCAACCACCCAAGAGTGTGGAGCCAGCCTTTCTCATATTTCCATTCTTCCTACCAGTCTTGATGTGACTTCTTTTTTAAATCCTTGGTTATAAGACTTCTGTTCAGCTAGCCATCAGTTGGTTATTCAACTTGCTTGTTCTATAATTTAGTTGTAATTCCAGTATTCCACCTACTCTGCCACAATCTTCTTTCTGAAAGTCTATAGAGTTTATTTTACATATTTTTATAAACCACTTTACTGAGGTATGCCTGACATGCAAAAAGCTGTACATACTGTATTTAACGTATACAACTTGGTGAGTATAGAGTTGAGTGGGCACCTGAGAAGCCCTTGGCACAATCTATCCCATAAACATACCTCTCATCTCCAAAAGCTTATTGCCATATTTGTAATTACAATAAAAAGTTGGCAGATCTACCCTTTTAGCAAATTTTAAGTATACAATACAGCATTGTAAACTATGGGCACTCTACTATGCAATAGGTATCTAGGTCTACGGACCTTTTATAACTGAAACTTTGTACCATTTGACTAACACTTCCCCAAATCCACCCCTAACCCAGTGATGGCATCTGCTATTCTACCTTCTGCTGCTAGGAGTTTAACTATATAAGATCCCTCATATAAGTAGAGCTCATTCTACATTACCACATACATACCTGTGTCTCCTACAACCCCATCTCCACCCCTATCAACAAGCCCAAATTCAATGAAATTACAATATAGGAATAATTAGTGACTAAAACCTGTCAGCTGTTTGGCATGAACAGAATTGGGACCCACATTGTTGTCATTGATATTTAGTTTGGAGATGTCTTAGCTTTAAAGCAGTGAGGGAAAACACTACAATAGTCTTCATATAGATTGAAATGTTTTGTTTGAGTGATGTGAGCATTTAGGGGTAGAGTAGTGGGGGATTGAGGCCCGGGGACTTGGGGATAAGAAGGCAGGGGAAAATGTCTCTAAGCCCAGCAGCTGGGACCCAATAAGAGAGGTTCAACTGGAAATGCCTCCTGAAGGAATATGTCATTTAAAACACACTGGTCTAAAATATAAGGTTATGAGAGCATCTTTCGGTTATAAGTTACCACTGTAAAAAATACTTTGCATGTAAGAGCAAACAATAATTTTAACTTTCATCACTGAAACACACACACACACACGCGTAGATGCACACCTTTCAAAACACAAAGAATTGAGAATAATCCCTGACTGGTGTGGTTCAGTTGGTTTGGTGACATCTTGCAAAATGAAAGGTTGCCAGTTCAATTCCTAATCAGGGCACATGCCTGGTTTGGAGGTTCTATCCCAGGTCAGGTATTGATGTTTCTCTCTCACATAGATGTTTCTCTCACTCTCTCTTTCCCTCCCTTCATCTTTCTCTAAAATTAAATAAATAAAATCTAAAACAAACAAACAAACCAAAAATCTTGAGAATAAGGCCCTCAGACCTGTACGTATCCACAAGTTCTTGAGAAACATTACTGTTTTACTATATCCTCATCATTTCAGGCATCAATATATGGATTGATTTATATTATAATAAGTAGAATGTTAAACTGTTGGAACTCATGTTAAGCTTACAGTCTGTAGCCAGACATGAATATCCATATTCTTGATTTGTAATTTGCATAAAATTTCCACAACATAAAGTTGCATCTTTGCAAACCTTTACCAAAATGAGTTAGCTTCAGAAAATAAAAATTCTGACACCCTCACACTGTGTAAGGCCACTGTTTTGGGTTCTGGTTTCCCCCAGGGTGTGTCCTGCTCTCATGAGCGTGTTCAACTGGTTTGAACAGTGGAAACTCTTGTAGGCAAGTTCTTTTGGCCTTTTGGCCCCTCCCTGGGTTTGCTTTGTTCTAGGCTCAGTTTAAACAAACCAGTCACAACTGGCTCTCGATATATCTTATCAACCTTTCAGGAGTAATTTCAGTGCAAATTCCAGGGTTCGACTCACATGATACAAACTTAAGTCTAAGAACAAATGGGCTCCTTCAAGCAGAAATTTTTTTTATTCTGAAAAGTGCATCAACTACTTCAACAAACATGATTTAGCAGCCTCCCAAGGACTCCAATACGATCCTTCTTATATCACAGTTAAAAGCAAAAGATTTACAAGTAGAGATGGAAAATCCACTGTGTAAATCAAGCACCAAGTCACAATCAATGCATTTTTCCTAGGAATTCAAACTTTATCTTCTTGAATTTATTTAGTAGGCAATCATTGATCATTTTTCATAGATCTGTGATACCTAAAGTTTAAATCCTATTAAACATCACAAAGGGAGAATCACTGTATTTCTGATTCAGAACCTGGCCCTGTTCCCATATGCAATTTCATTGGCTCCCCTTTTAGACAACATAATCAAGTCAAGTGGGTTCAGGGACCTAATCTATGAGTGGGTATTTAAATTACAGAGAAACTAGATGAACTCGCCTAGGGAACTAAGATTTTAAGTGAAGGACTCACTGCCTGTCAGGAGCTAAGCTAGATGCTTTACTTGCTTGTAACCCTATGACTAGCCCTATTACTATGCAATCCTAAAAGCTACCTCTTCACTGGGACAACCAAATACCCCAGGGCACTGGGGCCTCTGGAATGTCTCTATTAGAAGGCCTTAGGAACTACATAAATATAGGAAAATTACAGCCTTGTCTTAAAACTGTGCATGGCAAGCACATTATTTTTAAATATTTAGTTGTTGTAGTTCACAAACTGACTAAAAGTGCTGTGCAGACTCACTGACCCCCTCCCCCAGCCCTCCAGACAGACCTGCTCCTAATGTCGCTACTCTGACAACACTGAAGACAGCACCATGGCAGGAAGGCCCCACGTGGATCTTGGCTAACAACAAAAGTGAAAATACGTAATACAAATGCTGTGATAGCTTAGAAAAGGGAGGTAGAAGGAGCCTAAATTACATTTTCCCAACAGGAAAGAGATCATCCTGACACTGTAGAAACATGAGGCTTTGGTAGCAAAATGGAAACGGTGGTTCCCAGCTCCCCAACAGCAGGCTTCCGATGGCTTTCTATGTGTAACTGAAGGGGCGACCGTCTGACTTAGGAGGCCTTTTCCACCTAAAATGCCTAAACATACCAGTTCCAATACATGGTGTCAGCAAAAAATGAAATCCAAGCTGTGTATTTTTCTTTCTCTCACTAATAAGATCTGGACCAGGTGTTTTCACAGACAGTGTGGGAGAGAAAGTTCCCACATGCCTGCAAATGCCACACTGGCTTACAAATGGCACTGAATCACCTGTTACTACTGGAACCCTCACTAAATAATTAAAACTGAACAAAGAGTTTGTGTTCTCCATGATTCTTTGACCTCCAACTAGGGAAAAGGATGAATATTATATCAGTCCTCTATGATATATTTCATCTTTTGTTATTTAAACCCTGGGAAACAATTTGCAAAACGCACACACACATACATGCACACAACACACTACACACGCCACCCAAAAACATATTAACTAACTAAATATTAACTAACAGGTCTCTGTTTTTCTTCTCCCTCATTCCTTCACTTCTTCTTTCCCTTCTTCCTTTCCTCTTGACTTTTTTTTCTTCCTGACAGAGACTTAAACAATAAATTTGTTTCTTAAGATCTACGTACTATTAAGTTAGTTAAGAAAGATAAAAACACCAAAATGTTAATTTTCCCCCCTTAATACTAAACTCCAGAGATTGAGCTGTTTTCAGTTTAGGAGTGTTTGTTTTTCACCAGTGTGAGTCTGCAGTCTTTTAGGACCGAGGCTGATATCTGGGACACGTCACTGGAGGTTTTAGATAATGAAAGTCCCCAGCTAGTTGAGGGCTTAAGCCTGCCAGGCCATATCTCCTTTTTGCTTTTACCAGCCAGGGCTCCACTTCCTGTAATTCTTTTCTAATGGGCTTTTTTTTTTCTGTTTTGCAAGAGTTGACTAAAAATGTCAAGATTGCCATTTCCAGTTCCAAAATATCCAACCTTGATCAGAACATACACGATTT
Source organism: Noctilio leporinus (assembly GCA_004026585.1). Taxonomy (NCBI): domain Eukaryota; kingdom Metazoa; phylum Chordata; class Mammalia; order Chiroptera; family Noctilionidae; genus Noctilio; species Noctilio leporinus. Next base: position 1,326,098 of record PVIW01000012.1, read on the forward strand.
CTAAAAGGGAAATAGCAGGATTGATGGCAAACGGTTTTATACAGTGTTTTGTCTTTCTAGGGAAGAACGACTATCTTTTTTAAACTATTTTATTGTTTCAAACAAATATATTTTATTGTTTATGCCATTACAGTTGTCCCAATTTTTCCCCTTTTGTCTCCCTCCACCTAGTTTCCCCTTCTCCACTCTTTCAGGCCCTGCCCACACCATTGCCCATGTCCACAGGTCATGCGTATACATTCTTTGAAGAATAACTATCTTGAAAGAACAACTCAACAACAACAAAAAATATTATGCTTTACTGAGGAGTCAGAAAATCAAAATCTGAATAAGACTTGATTAAATCAACCAAGTGACAAATATCAAGTTCTAGGTTGAATTAGAAATTAGATTCCTATCCTTCCTTCTTCCTCTCCCCAAGCCTTCCTCATATATGAGCCAACTGTAAAATAAGAATTTTTCAAATGCTTATCTCTAGTCAGAGGTGGAGGTTAGCGGGTGGAGGAGTTGGGCAAAAAGAAAAGAGGACTCATGGATATGGATCACAGTGTGGTGATTGCTGAGGGGAGGTGGGTATAAGGGGATTAAATCATAAAAACACGATAAAGATTAAATTTTTACAAAATCTTTAAAATCTGAAGCATAGTTTAACTTTCATCAGAAGAGGCAGACAAATCTGATATCAGAAAAATGCTTGCCACTCACGTAGAATAAAGTATCAAAAGAGGAGCTGGGCCTAGAAAAGATATTTTAATTACATTTATTGGGGTGACATTGGTTAATAATATTATATAGGTTTCAAGTATACAAGTCTATGATATATCATCTGTATATTGCACTGTGTGCCCACCACCCAAAGGCAAATCTTTCAGCCCATATATTAAACCAAAAAGCTTCTGCACAGCAACAGAATACATTTTGAAGTGTGCATGTTTTATGCACATAATTACCTAGTGTTTCTGGTTGGCCCTTTCCAACCACCTGATACCAGCTCCCCTCTGCTGTCCAGCTGCTGGTAGGTATGCACTAGTTTCATGCAAACCACTCAGCCCTCTCCAAAGCTACTCTCAAGTCAATGTCACTATTGGGTCTGTTTAAGTAAATGTGTTAATCTCAAGAAATGTGTTTTTAATTATGTAATAAAAGGCCTGTCCTTTTTTAAGGGAACTTTGGGCCTCATTGTACAGGTTTGGTACTATGGCGGTGGGGGTGGGGGGGGTTCAAACAGAGAACTCAAAACTGATTTCTGTAATTAGGTTGAGATCCAGGCCCAGCAATGGCAGTGAGTCTGTGTAACCATGTCCCATACAATTTGTGTTTGAGAGAGTTCTGTGTGTTTGTGACACTTGTATTTTGCAAGCTCTGTTTCCCTGGCAGAGTGAAAACAACTATTGCAAATTGCCCTTTCTTAACAAGAACAGTAAAGCATTTTTGCCAAAATACTTCCACAACCAATCTGCCTCACAACAGCCTATGAGAGTGACAGAGCTGGCTTGCTTCCCCATTCTACAGATTGGGAAATCAATGCCCACAGAAGCTGAGAACCATGGTCAGAGTCAAAGAACCCAAGTCGTCTCGGAATTTTTTCTTTTGCACCAATGGGTCCCAAACATGACACCAGAATCAGATTCCTGGATCCCACCTCTAAGAGTTCTGCAATCAGCCTGGAAATCGGAAAATTAATAAAAGGTTCCTTGATAATGCTGGTGCTCAGAGAGGTTCACACTAATGAGGTAATAATAGGCAGGCAAGTAAGTAGAGGAAATGCTGACATAGTACGGTATCTTCTGTGATTATCCCTCAATCAGCTCTATGTTCAATTGGATGGGGTTCTCAAAGGAACAGACCTAGAGGAGGTAGAAAGGAGATATAAGGAAAGCAGAAAAATCCAGATTTGGGGAAAAGGCAGGAAACCCAAGATTAATTCCAAATTACTCTAGAGACCTGTCTATACAAAGCGCTGATTCAGATTCCCGCAGCACACCAGAGTTGCTGCTGACCATACTGTTGCCTCATTGGTATAGAGCTGGTGTAGAAAAGCACTCTCTTTGCTTATTTCAAGCTTTGGATAAATTCTCTTAACAAGGGATATCAGCAGCAGGGCGCAGGGACTCAGGGTTAGAGGCAACAATGGCAAGGGCTCTGCCTGCATCACTGGTAGACAAGGTGTCTGTCCAGTGAGTGGCAAAAGACAAGAGGAGAGGCCTTTCTTTATATGAATTTCTACGTCAGGTGCTTTTAAAGGTAAGACTATAATTAACATTTGCTATGGTGACAGGTTCCAGTGGGTACCTTATGAATAATAAAGAAGACACCAAAGGCTTGCATGGGTACATACTAGAATAATTGCACTTATTAAAGTTTGTTTCATTGAATACTATTGTATGCCTGATGCCACACAAATTTAACTCTCTATGAATTAGCTGTGGACACTTTTGTTCCTTTCTGGAAGTTGAAAACACTTTTCTTTCTTAGCTCTTCAGTTTCTGAAATTCCTAAAAATCACTATTTTGTCTTTTAAGTCCTCTAATTCAAGGACAAAGCAGCAGCATTCCAACAATATCTGTTTAAAAAGGGTCATTGTGGCCCTGGCTGGTAGTACAGTGGATAAGGTGCCGGTCTGCGAACCCAAAGATTGCAGGTTTGATTCCCCAGCCAGGGCACATAACAAGGTTGCAAAACAGGTCTCCAGTCAGGTCTGTGGCTGGAGGCAGGTGAAAAGCAACCACACATTGATGTCTCTCTCCCTCTCTGCCTCTCTCTCTTCCCCTCTTTCTGAAAATAATTAAATAAAATCTTTAAAAAAAAAAAAGTGTCATTGTAACTTTATTATCCTAGGACAGTGTCATTTTTTAAAAATCATATTCTTCAGGATATCAAAATGGAATTGATGTTTACTTTGCAGGATTGTTTTCTTCAGCTACTATCTGACACAGGGAATGTACTAGATGACCTCTGGGACTCCTTTCTATTCATGCAGCCCCAGGGTTCTAAATTAACTGCATTTCCCAAATGGTCATTTATCACATTTCAGAGACAGAGCATTAAAATTACACATTGAGGTAGATTTTAGCAATTCATCCATTACATTTCTTGTCATCAACACATTTCAAATATAAAATATGTGCTAGGAACATTTACCATTCTCTGCCAACTAAATTATAGGCACCTTATCTTGTGCATGTATAAGTCTAACATGGTACTTAGCATATAGTAGCTGCTCAATAAATATTTCTTGATTGAAGAGTGAGTATTGTTAAGTTAAATATCCAGAGACAGATATTCTGATTAGAAAAATTGGTAAAATTATCGTGTTAGTCTCTCCAAAATAGAAAAACACTCTATAAAAATATTGAGAAAATAACCATTTTAAAAAGAATCTTTTCCCATTTGAGGATAGTTTATATTTTGGAATGTGAAAAAGAAAAAACAAAAACAAAACAAGATCCATTGCTATTAATTATTATACCACAGATTAAACAACAACTCTAGTATTATCAACAGGATTAGAAGTATATAGTATGCTTCTCTAAGATGCTCCTTCAGCTTCTTTCAAAGTTATCTACATCATTTTTTACTACATTTATATCTCATTTCCTTCTGTCATTATTGGCAATTATAACAAAGTTGTGAAACTTTTTGTTGTTCTGTTTTGTTGTTTTTGTTTCCAAAAGTACTAAATAATTCGTTTCTAACCCATTGAGTTACAGTTTTTAGGGGAAACAGCTATCTACTCTTCTTTTAAAGCTTTGTCAGCTCTGTTTTGATGTTTTCAAGTGTCTGTCTTTTGGAGAGTGCTTGCAAAATTAAAGGCAGATTGTGAAAGAGTTCTTTGTCTGAGACCAGACTATAAAGCTGTTCAAAATTTAACTGCTGTTAAGTAAAATAACAAAATTCCTTGTTAAAACTGACTTCCAGGAAAATGATTCCATTTTGTTTGGAAAAGGCCTGTCAGAATTCATACTAATGAACACATTCAGTGCAATTGTAATCTACCATTTTATTTGTTTGCTTGTTCTTTGCTCTTGCAAAGGGGCTTGGAGCAAAAGGGGCTAGAGAAGATACAGTTTTGAATCCACCAGAAGTTCCCAGTCCTTACATCCAATAAGCATTATTTGCATCTTCTCAGATCCTGTTCCAGGTACTGGTGATAATTAGTGAACTAGGTACACAAGCTTCCAGCCCTAGAGACTTACAGCCTACTAACTGAGACAGACAATAAACAAGTGAGCAAATAAATCAAGAATATAATTACAGACTTTGACAAGTAACACGAAGGAAATAAACAGGGTTCATAACAAGTAGTCCTGGGAAGAGAGGACCATTTAGATGGATTTATTAGGAAAATTCCTCCCTGAAAATCTGTCTAGGTTAGAACTCTACATTATAAATAAAAATAGCAAAAAACTAGCTCAAACAACAAAGAGAATTTATTGACTTATCTGGGAATAGGTCTCATTTCCTGCAGAGTTTGGTCTAGCAGTTGGAAGTCATTCCAAAAGATCTCCCATTTCTGCTTTCCTGAAGTCATCCAGTAGCCTGCACACAGTTACTACTTTCCACTCCTTACCACCCGCTCCACACACATGTGCACAAATATCCCCCCATATGAACATAACTACTATACAATAATCTAGGGAAAGAGGAAGGTCTTGGCCTAAAGCTTTCCATGAATGAAAATTTCCCTCTCAGAAACCCTGATAAATGTCTTCTCACGTCTCTTTAGCCCTGACTGGGTTACAGGGCCATCCCTGAACTGATCTCCATGGACAGGGTAATGGAAAATGCTTATTGGCTCAAGCAAATCAGGCCACATCTGGAGTTGGATATGGAGTCCACCCTGCTTAACCACAGTTGTAAAGAGGGTAAGGGTGAAACTCCAGAAGAAAATTGAGTCACTCTTCTACCAAAAGAAAGATGGATAAATGTTGGGTGCAAAATGACAGATGCATCTATAAGGAGATGACATTTAAGCTCAAGGATGAAGATTTCACAAATGACAAAAAGGACATAATATGTAAGGCAGAAGTGGGTACATAGCAAGTAATTATATTTTTCCTCTGATGTGTATTTTGAAACTTTTCATAATAAAAATAAAAATTAATTAATTAAAAGATGATTTGTGCTGCTTGATGAGAGATAGTCAATTGGTCATTGTTTTAAGTTAGGAGTAATACAAAGGCCTACAGAAAAGTTGCATGACCCAGATTTGCCCTCTTTAAATGGATAGAGGAATAGATTTTTTTCAAACATGTAAGGGTAGGTTTCTATACATCAAAGGTATTCATCTATAAATATTACAGTTTCCACAGAATTAAAAAGAGATTCTTTTATGTATACATAAACTACAAAAATTTAACATTGTTATGAAAGTTTACCTACTATGTTTATTGAAATCCTGCCAATTTACACAATCACATCAATGAAGGTGTTTCTTTTGCCATTCAGAACATGATCCAGTAGGATACGTGTATTTGGTTTTCATGTCTCTCGATATCACCATAAAATTGTCAGAATTATGAGCCAGCCACTGCAGCTGGGTCATCCCCATTCCATAAGCCCTTGTGTCCCCAACCAGGCCCCGTCACCACAGGTGAAGGAGGACAGGTTTCTTAGGCCACCCTCCCCATTGTTTCAGGCTTCGACTTCAGGTTAGCAAGAATGTCTTTTCTGAGAAGGGAAGTATCTATTAAAGGAATGTTTCTGTACAATTAGAGAAATTAAGTAATCCATATGCTGCCACATTCTCTGGAAAGGATAGTCTCTGTTCCCTATTTATTATAACCAAGGGTATTTATTCTTTCCACACATATTTGTTCTAATAGCTGAGTGCTCTCTTCTGTGGGTGCTGCATTTGGGTGATGTTTAGGGAATCTCAGAAGCTTGGGCTTAGAAGAAGGAATGAGTACTCTTCAGACCCTGCCTTGGTTTCTCAGAGTGACCATCGGCTGGAAAGGCTGCTGACCTTGGCTTTGCTCACCTGTTGACTCAGAGTTATGTTACAAAGGAGGAAGCAGTAGGGAGGCCTTGTTCACCCGCTAAAGACCTTTCCTTCCTTGCTTACCAGGGAAGTGAAAAGAGCTTGGTGTGAGAGTTACAGGTGTCTGAGTATGTGCATAGCAACCTTGGCTACCTAGCAATAGGCCTCTATACTCAGTGTAGAAAAAGGGTGGTAAAGCAATATCTGTCGTCTCCTCCCCTCTCTGTCAGGAGGAGGTCAGTAAGAGGAGAGAACAGTCCAGGAGGCAAAAGAAGACTTGGAGAAGCAGTTCATACTTATTTCCATGTAGTGCTTAGGTCACTTTCTACAACTGGTGTATAAACTGGATTCTAAGCTTGACACATGAAACTGACTCCTGACTGGCTCTCCCGTAACTTCTTCTCCACTGTGCCACCTTCACACCAAGGCAGTCCAGTTCTGTAGCGGGTCAGGGAAAGGAGGACATTTTTCCTGAAAACTGTAGCTTTTTGCATTTTAGAGAAAGCCTCCCGTGTCATTGAACTCAGAGCACTGTATGGACTGGGGTCGGGTATGTGAGGTGGGCAACACTGCTGCACTGGATACTGGGGTGGCTCAGGGCACAGAATAAAATTTAATTAATTAAGAATCTATCATGTCTGTAGTGTTAATCTGTCTAATACATAAATTTTAAACATGACAACATATGTCTCCCTCCGAAGTGGACACCCTAGGGAAAGGAATCCCTTTCTAACTGAGTCTCCAAGATACCCAATTTGATGGCATATTGCTACGGTAAGGTATTATCTTACTGTTAATGGTGGGAGTGTTCATAGTGCACTCCCTCTGCCTGGGGGAAAATGAGGTAGAGAGCAAAATAAAATGGTTTACGTTTCAGTAAACAAGGAGGAACAAAAAAATAAAAAGGGAGAATGGTTCAGCTGGTGGGAATGAATGAGAATGCTCTCATCATCCCCGGTCATGCCCCTCCATATCCACAACCTGATCCAGGCCCCACCTCCTTGAGGCTCACTCGTCACTGTGAGGATATTGATGTCATCCTGCAGGAAGTGTACAAGGATGTTGTCTTTGATAATTCTGATAGATATATTTTTGGCATGGAATGGCCCTGTGCCCTCTCTGGTGACTTTGATGTAGTCCTTTCAGCCATGCTTAATGACAGTGTGCAGGACATCTATGCACTTTGGTTATCAGGGTTGAGGCACTGCCTTGATATTTTAAAGCTCTTGGTGAATCTCTGCAAGATATCTGGAGACACCTGCGGCAGTTCATGCAGGATGGGTAAGCGGCTGCTCCCAATGTGCTCTGGTGCTACAGGTTGCCTTGGACCCCAGTTCAATGCTTTGAGGTCAATGTAGTCAGAAGTTGGTGCCAGGTCTTCCTCTTTATGCACATCCATGTCATCTGATCAAATCCAGAGACTTTCAAAGGGAATATCTGCAAGCAAAGTGGATGTCAAAGGGATGCAGGCCACAAAGGAGGCAAAGGCAACTTCTGGGGCCCAGTAAAAGGTAAACTGGAAGTAGTTCCTTGAGCTACCTGATGTATCAACACCAAATTGCAGGCCTCAGGTGAGAAGGGCAGTGTGGCTCATCCTGTCTCCATCCCGGTCTCATCACCCTACCTGAGCTCCCAGTCATGGGCCAGAACAGCAACGTTTCAGAGACAGCCAGTGTTAGAGAGGAAGCAAAGCCTACAGACTAGCAAGATCAATTCCAACTCTTAAAGTATAAAAAATAACATGACTCGACCCTCATTTTTAAATTCTCATACCTTCAAGTTTAAAGAGGATGAGTTACCCAATAAGTGAAAAACAAACAAACAAACAAAAAAAAAAAAAAAACAGTGCTACAGAAACCCAGCTGTGACTATGTCTGGGGAATCTTACCATGAACCCACAGGACACTTCAGGCTGACTGACCAGTCTAAGGCAAACCCAAAGTCATCCCTGGTCCCCAGATCAAGCCTTTTCTTATCTTTAGAAACACATAAGAGATAAAGCAATCAGGATTGAAAAAAGTGGGAAGCTAGTAAGAAGGAATCCCCTTATCTTACTCTGCTTCTAGGTATATGTTTCTCCTTTGTAGGGTCCATACCATATAAGAAAGCAGAAGAGCAAAACTCATTAGCAGCAAGCATCCCAACATTCGAATCATAGGGGTGCCAGAAGAAGAAGAGAAAAGTCAATAATTTGGAAATCTATTTGAAAAAATAATAAAAGAAAACTTCCTTAATTTGGTGGGAAAAAAAATAGCCATATAAGCACAGAGAGTCCCAAACAGGATGGACATGAAAATGACCATACCATGACATGTCATCATTAAAACGTGAAGGTTAAAGATGAGAAGAGAATTTTAAAACCAGCAAGAGAAAGCAAAGTTACCTACAGGAGAGTTCCCTTAAGACTGTCAGCTGATTTCTCAAAAGAAACTTTGCAGGCAACAAGCGATCGGCAAGATGTATTCAAAGTGATGAAAAGCAAGGACCTACAACCAAGATTACTCTATCCAGCAAAGCTATCATTTAGAATGGAAGGGCAGGTAAAGTGCTTCCCAGACAACGTAAAGCTAAAAGAATTCATCATCACCAAGCCCTTATTATATGAAATGTTAAAGGGACTTACTTAAGAAAAAGAAGATCGCCCTGGCTGGTGGCACAGTGGATAAGGGGCTGACCTGTGAACCCAAAGGTCGCTGGTTTGATTCCCCAGCCAGGGCACATAACCAGGTTGCAAGCCAGGTCTCCAGCCAGGTCCGTAACTGGAAGCAAATGAAAGGCAACCACACATTGATGTCTCTCTCCCTTTCTGCCTCTCTCTAAAAATAATAAATAAAATCTTTTTAAAAATCAAGAATGAAAAAGAAGATCAAACTTATAAACATTAAAGTGGCAATAAATACATAACCATCAACAACTGAATCTGAAAAACAAACTAAGCAAACAAGTAGAACAGAAACAGAATCATAGATATGGAGAACACTGGGATAGTGGCCCATAGGGTGGGAGGTCTGGGGGAATGAGGGAAAAGGTGAAGGGGTTGAGAATTACAGATTGGTAGTTACAGAATAGGTAGGGGGATGTTAAGAGCAAGTATAGGAAACGGACCTGCCATGGACATGAAAAAAGGACAGGGGATGACCAGGGAGAGCTGGGTGGAGAGAGGCAAAAGGGGAAAAATTGGGACAACTGTCATAGCATAATCAATAAAAAATAAGTAAGTAAATTAGGAGCTATTTCCCTTTTTTAAAATAAAGTTTTCAAAAATTTTGTGTCCAAACTTGTTACTCATGGTGTTCAATTTCAGGGTAATTGTTCACTTTGTATAGACTTGTGCTCCAGGAGTTAATAATGATATAAGATACAATGAGAATGGGGTTCCATCCAGCTATAGGATCCTGAGCTCTACATCCTATGCTTAATACACGCATGAATGAGAAATGGCATGAATGAACAGGCAGCTTGGTGTGGGGTGGCTCTGCTCCACACATTTTTGGGAGTTGGTATTTTAATGTTATAAGTTACCATAAATTTAATGGGCAAAAATTGGCATATTGGTGTTTTAATTTGTAGCTCCCGTAAATCTATTGGGCATTTGTATTTTAAAATAAATTTCCTGTTCTTTACCTTTAGCTTATTTTTCTATAGGATTGATTTTTTCTTTCTTTCTTTCACTATCAATAGGCAGGACTTTAGAATTTTAACCTTTTGTTTCTTATATGTTTTAAATATTTTTTCCAGGGTCATTTGCAGTTTGATTTTGTTTTTGAAGTCTTTTTCCACATAAAAATTTTACATTTTTAAGAAAAAGATTTTATTTATTATTATTTTCAAAGAGAAGGGCAGGGAGGGAGGAAGAAAAGGAGGGAAGCATCAATGTATGGTTGCCTTTCACCTGCCTCCAGCTACAGACCTGGCTGGAGACCTGGCTTGCAACCTGGTTATGTGCCCTGGCTGGGGAATCAAACCAGCGACCTTTGGGTTCACAGGCCAGCACCTATCCACTGAGCCACCAGCCAGGGCCCAAATTTTACATTTTTATGTATCAAGTCTGCCAAACAATCTTTTTGGCAGCATTACAAACTCAGATTTTTTAAAATAAAGTGTTTAGGGTTTTTGTTTGTTTGTTTATTTTTTTAAAGATTTTATTCATTATTTTTAGAGAGAGGGAAGGGAGGAGGAAGAAAGGGAAAGAAACATCAATGTATGGGTGCCTTTCACCTGTCTCCAGCTAGGGACCTGGCTTGCAACCTGGGTATGTGCCCTGACTGGGATTCAAACCAGTGACTTTTAGGTTCAGAGGCTGGTGCTAAGTCCACTGAGCCACACCAGCCAGGGCTCAGGTGGTTTTAAACACCAAACAGATAATACCAATAAGTGAAATGGTTCAAGAGAGTACTGGGTGAACTAGAAAGCATTTTAAAAATATATCACTTCAGAAGACCATTATCTGTTCACCTGTCTGCCTTTCTAACTACATCACATGCCTCTGGAAGTAAAGAAGGCTAGCTGCTTTGCTCACAATTATATTACCAGCACCTAGCCCAGCACAAAGTAAAAGCTAATATTTATTTTCAACATGAATGAATAAGGTTTGTATATGGCTCTGCTGGAAGTACTGCCTCTGTCTCACATTTTCATTCTGAGCAGGAATTTATAAGGCAAAAAAGGTCTTCCACACTGGGCCGAAGAGTGCTTTCTAGTTGGGCGGTGACACAGCCTTTGTCTCATAGAAACTGGAGAACTATGAAAACAAACATGTGGTCACTTGTGTCTTTCTCCCTGTTACATTGGAAGAGCTAAAACTTCATTCCAGAGATTAACCCATGATGTTTATTTATATTTTTACTTGAAAGGGAATCAAAATGCTAACATGGAACACAAACTGCTAACAAAAAAACGTCATGGGGTAGGGGCAGGGAGGAAGAGATGGAAATAGAAAAAAACAGTGAAAATAAACTGAGTAAAACAGCATTTCAAAACTCATATTCTGAGACAACAGGGAGCAATCTGACTCTGGTTCCCATGATGTAAAACATCTGACAAAGTTTGTTGGTTTTCAAGAGAGAAATAAAAGCAACTTCTGGTTTTGAATCTAGACTTTTTCTTAGATATCAATTAGAAAACAAAATATTATCTTTATTTTTCCTCAGCAGGGCTCTCACCCCCAAAAAGCAAAGAGAGGGAAAGAGAGAAAGAGGCTAAAATTTTGTTATGAATAGGGTTACATTCTATAGACTAAACATAAATACAAGGAAACAGCAAAATGATTGAAGGATTTTTAAAAATTTACCTGCTAATTTTAATGATTCTTTAAAATATTCTTCATGCTCTTTGAAAGGAAACATAGTCTTTCTCCATTCAAACTAGCACTTACTATAGTAACTTCAGAGCACTTCAAGGGTATCTGTAGAGCGAACCCCTTCCCACTTTCTCCCTACCCACTCCTTCCCACCTGCTGCAACTACAGTGTGCCCCCATAGGAAGGAGGAATCTCAGGGACCACATGACGCCCCTTCCCTGACATAGCTGATTGAATCAGGGTCAACCTCTTACCCCAGTGTACCAATCAAACATATTCTCTCAATTAGAAGTGACAAACAGACATACAGAATTTGGCTTTAATTCACCCTCTTTATAACTAGAGTGAATTTCCGTTGCTTCAACCACTAACTTAAATATCATTCCACCGCAATATGGTAAAGAAAGAAAAATAGGAGAGGGGAGAAAAAGAGAAAGGGAGGAAAACAAAGCATGCTGAGGATTTACACAGAGCTGAGCTAAATGCACATTAACTCTACATAGGTTCTCAAAGTGATTCAACACATTTTGACCTATCGAAAGTCAAATCTTATTATTGGGGTCAAATATTCATAAATTCTGAAAATATTGACTGCAAAGCAATTTATTGGTCTTGAAATTTCTAAAATGGTTTCACAGCTTCATTTTAAAAAAATTATTTCATATTAATTAGTTACTATAAAATTATCTATGAATTTTGAATTCAAGCATGAATCCAGAGAGAAAATCTTAAATAACTGATTTCCTTTGGAAAATATGTAATAAAGCCATTTCCAAGAATATTTAAATATTTTTTAAAATGCCATTCATAGGTAATAATATGGTAGACAATTAAATTTTATGTAAGCCAACATAATTAATTACAAAAATTATACTCATTTATTTTATATTTATTGAAATATACTATATGCCACACCAGTGAACAAAACAGACATAAATCCCACCAACTGGGGTTTACATTCTAGAGGGAAAAGATAATAAACAAAATTAATAAAATGAGCAGCACAGTCTGTGATATAGTGATAAACTGACATCAAAAAAGTGAAATAAAGAAAGAAATGGTCAGGGAAATCCTCAGTGAAAATTTTACCTTTCAGTAAAGATCTGAATGAGGCTTTGAATTTATTCATGTAGTCTAAACTTTTAAATTGAAATGATAAAGTGAACTGATACTTAGTTCATAAAGCAAAACCATGAAGGGAAACTCTTCCGACGTGAGAGTAAATTTTCTGTCCCTAGACCAGACAGCCCGTCAAGGTGGTGTCACTGAGGTTTTGTTCACCTGGCAAATCCCATTCAAATCCCGTGCCGCCTTCCCAAACGGTGGGACTCTCAGACTGGATCACTCTTCTCCCTTGTCTGATGTCTCCTCACTACGTACAGACTTCAAAATATACTAGGCTTTCTTCCCTAATAAATTAGTCTCCTTGAGGGTTTTACTTATTTGTTTGTTTGTTTGTTTTTGCTTTATTTATCCACATGTAGCACAAGGACTTATTCGAGGCAGTCGTTTATTTATTTTTAACTGAATAGATGCACATCCCCAAAGAGTTAACAATAAACACAATTATAAAACACATATCTCAAAATTGGCTGGATTATCCTTGGCCAGGAAATAGGCTATTCCTGCCTATGAAACCTTCAAGGGATTCTCATGGTCAACTGGAAAAAGTGTTAGCTCTTAACCAGGCATTCAAGGCTGCCCACAGCTGGGCCTTGTCCACTTTCTCAGCTTTTCCTCCCATCCCTCCTGCTCACCAATGCGATTCCAGGCATGCAAACATACTTTTCATGCCATAAAGCTTAGTCTCTGAGTTTCTGCAGAGGCTGTTTTCTTTGCCTATAGTTCTTGTTCTCCTCTGTCTAAATTGCTTCTCTTCTTAAGAATCTGTTCTAGCTTTACTTCCTCTGAAGCCTTTCCTGATTTCCTCAGGTAGAGCAATTCATTTCCTTGAGCTCCTCTATTGCCTTTTCCATTCCTCAGCTCCAATATTTACATCACATTATGGTGTAACTGCTTCTTGTCTGGCTTCTTCACTTGACTGAGAGTTATTTGAGATTAGAGACCAATTTTTTCATCTTTGTACCCTCAGCGGATAGCAACAGAGTAAGGCAAGCCTCCAGTGTACTTGTTCCTGGATGCCATTCTGAATATTGAGGTGTGGCTCACATTCTAGAATCAAACAAATTTAAACCAGGCCCATCATTGATCTAAGGAGCCAGGGTCTCTGAAATCCTTGGTGGTAGAGCACGTATGTCCCAGGGACATTCAGCAATGACTGGAGCCATTTTTTGTTGTCATAATTTTGGGGATGGAGCTGTTACTGGTATTTAGTGGATAAAGGCTAGCGATACTATTAAACATCCTACAAAGTGCCAGATAGCCCACTTAAAAATTATCCAACCTGATATCAACAGTGCCAATGTTGAGAAACATGGACCTAATCCTTTTATCTTTAGAAACTATAAATTTTGCCCTGACTGGTGTGGCTCAATGGATTGAGCACCAGCCTGCAAACTGAAAGGTCACCAGTTCAATTCTCTGTCAGGGCACATGCCTGGGTTGAGGGCCAGGTCCCCAGTTGGGGGCATGCCAGAAGCAACCAACTGATGTTTCTTCCTCCCTTCCCCTTTCTCTGAACATAAGTAAAATCTAAAAAGAATTCTCTAAAAGAAACTATAAATATTTTAAAAGTTACTATAATCATAAGTTATGATGGGCTCTTATGTAGATATGACTACTTCCCTAGTCAACTTTTAGAAATAATCATAAATCATTGTACTCTGAACTGAGGAAACTGTTGGTCCCAGGAAAAAGGGAAGGGTGGGGTTTTCATGTTCTACATTTGATCAGTAGCAGTTTGAACTCTGTTAAAACAACTGGACAATAATAATCATCATACTCAATCTCAGAAATATTTGAATTAATTATTAATAACGTTAAATAAAGTATTATTTCTGATAAATGGACGACAACTTTGGAAAGAATAATAACTACTTGGCAACAAGCTCACCAACCTTTATAAGATTTTAGCAATGCATACTAGACTAGAGCAGTTCAAAAATAAGGAAATACATCAAAGCAGAACCAGGAATGTGAAAGTACTCTAAATGATCACACCTAAGATTAACAACACACCCAGACCCCAGAAATATGTCAAGCATCTGATGAAAGCAGCAATACTCCAACCCTACCTCTCATTACCGTGGCACAATAGCAATGTAATACAAAAACAAAATTCTAACTCTGTCTCTTGCTTCTTATTGATCATATCTTGATTATCCAAAGGTGATCTGCCTTTAAGATTTCCCTCTGACATACAGAATCCAACATTTCAAAAACTGAGCTTGTCCTTTTTCCATAATAACATGGAGGCCCTGTAGTATTTTTCAATGGCATTACCCAACTTTTGAAAGAATAATTTCTTTCAAAGCACCTGGGCTCACAATCCTGCTGTCTGATACTATTTCACTCCCTACACTTCAGCCTCAACATCAAACTACCCTCTGGGTTTGCAATGTCTTTTGCATTTGGTCCTTTGCCCCATTTATTCCCTTTTCAAACCGCGACCTTAATGAAGGTCTTTATCATTTATACACCTAGATTTCTGAAACGACCTCAGGCAGTACCCTATGAGGTAGCGTCTTCCTGATCCACTCTGTTTCATGAGATACTATTGAACAACCACAGCAATACTGATAATCCTAGGCTGCTGTAGCTTGGAAGTTTAGAGCTCAAATTTTGGAGTCAGACTGCCTGGATATCAAGCACTTACCTACATTATTGAATCCTTACAACAAACTGATGAAGGTAGCTACTACAATTATCCCCATTTTACAAATGAGAAGACTGAAGATAACATACCTTGTAAGCACTGAGCCAGGATTTGTCCTGGTTTGTCTGACTCCCCAGTCTGAGCCCTCATTAATGTGTACACTGCCCACCCTCCAGCTTTTTACCCAAGACTTAGTGAATCCCATATCCATACCATGAGGTCATGCTCTACATATCTGGGTCCTATGAACCCAACTCATTTTCTCTTTTGTTTGTAAGGAGCTAGTCACCTCTATTTTATGCTGCATATGTAGTGAATTGTTTTTCAATTGTTCTGAAGTAACTCCATTGTTTATATTTTGTTTCTTCACTTAGGTTTCAGTTTTTTAAAGAACTTGGTTATTTTTCTACATTCCTCCATACCTAGCATAATATTTATGACTATAGAGTGCTTTAATCTTTTAATTACTTACATGAAAACCCTTTACAAATGAAAAATATATATATAACGAATCTTGCGTATTATTGCAAATATAAAAATCAAGTTGGAGATTTCCTTACAGGTCATCGAAGCGAGCTAGATTTGGAGAGCCTGAAAAGAATAACATTTTAAGGCTTCATTTGTGAGTGCCAAATACAGGCAGAGAAATCAGACTTTATTTTTCCAATTACTTAACTGACTTGATCATTCCATCATACTACCTAGCTTGAGGCATAAAAGCTCCCAACACTTTCAATTCCATGGGCCACTAAAACTTCATCCTAGATTCGAAGTAAACAGTGGTGGGTAGTCCTACCATTTGTACAGTGACAGCACTTGGGCAAGACCCCTGAGGAGAATAGAGACTAGCATCTTGCTCCACTCACTGCCACAGTCACCACTGTGGCTACCACTCAGGAACCTCTAATTGGATTGATAGCTGCAACAAATCATTATTATGGGTCTTTGGTTTGGCTTAATTTGCCAATTCACATAAGCTCAAACTTGATTATCGTAGTTCCCCAACTGTTTGTCTTGTGTACCCGTAACAGATAATTTATTAAATTAATGAATGGGTTCAGAAATTTATATTCTTTCCGCATAACAGTAATAATAACAATATCTACCATTTGTTGGATTGACAGTATAGCATAGTGGTTAAAAACCAGCTCTCTAGAATCAGATTGCCTGAATCCACACACCAGCTATTTGTCCTTTGGAAAGTTACTTAACTTTTCAGATTCCTGACTTCTTCACCTATAAAGTAGGCCTAATAAGAGTAACTACCTTCCACAGGATTTCTGGAAAGATTAAAGTAGAAAATAAATGTTACACAATTAATATAGTCTTATACATATTACTTAAATACTCTAAAAGTTGTAGCAATGTTTAGCACATTCCTGGCCTGTACCCACCAAAAGCCAGAAGTACCTCCCAAGTCATGACAATCATAGAAGCAAAATCAGCCTTGGTTGAGAGCCACTGCACTAAACTCAGCTCTTTACGAATATTTTGTTGATTCTTTAACATACTCTGACCAGGTAGTATGCCAATGGTATGATCTACATTTTACAGGTAAGGAAATGGCAGCTCAGAAATGTTACCAACTTGCCCAGAGTTATTCAACCTGCCCAGGTTCAGCTGACATCATGGTGTTGTTGACTGTATTTTACCTCCCTAATGTAGGTGATGCTTCTCTTCATGACTCACTCTTGGCTTCTCATCTGCAAAGGCCTACTGTAGGCAAAGGTCAGGAGGACCTTCAGAGGATAATAGTGAAGCCAAATCTCACCAATCTTACCACTAGAGTCATGAGAAGGCCATGGCATTTCTATGCAAAGAAAGAGTTTTGATAACTCCTATGAGTAAACAAGCAAAAATTGCATTATTCAAATAATTCACTCAAGAATGTGAATTAAACATATATAGGACCCATCTTTAATTCCTCCCTCTCCCTCAGTTTCTATGTCAAGACCCTAAGTAACAAGTATGCTCTTCCATTTAGCTTCTCCCTTCCATTTCCACTGACTTCACCTTATCTCTGGCCCTCACTAGAGACCACACTCAAAATGCTCAGTCGCTCTCCCTGTGCCACGACTCATTTAGCATCCTGCTCTCAGACCAATTTCCGGCAGTAGTTAACTACACCAAGTTACCGCCCCACTAGAAAAGCATTAATAATCCTTATTTTCTGAAGCATCAAATTTAAATTTCACTGACATTCCAGACCTTTGAAATGCTCTGTCACTCAACCCCTTGTCATTCTGTCTTCATTCTGTCTCTCTCTGTGTCCCCTCCTCTACTCCCACTCCCCACCACCTCACCACCCCACCATTCTCCTCGCTATTCTTGCTTCTCTGTGCTCCTCACCCTGTGACTTCCATGTTTGGCAAGGCTCTCCCTTCTCTATGCCTCTCTGTCAAAATCCTAACCAGTCCTTTAGGCCCAGATCAGGCTGAAGCCCCTCCACAAAACATTCTCTATTGCAGCCTCATCAAGAGCTTTCAATTTAAAGTGTTCACAGACCTGCCAGTCTACCCTATATCACCTAACACCTTAATTTAACTCTCTGGTGTGTGCTGCAATTGCATGGTTGCCCATGCATTATACGCATGCTGGTACCCTGTCTCACATTTATGGGCTGTGCTCAGAGAAGGTCCTCAATGAGTCTTTACAACTTTGCTCCACAGAAGCCTCCTGCTGCTATAGGAATAGAAGCAATGCATGCAGGCACGAGCACTCTGACCTTATCTACATCCGGGCTCCACCCTATGTGAATATGATGTCACCTCCTACAGCTCACTGTGACTTGGAGACACTGTCACCAGCACACCTGTTTTTCACCAACTCATTTTGTACCTGAGCCCTCTGTTGGCCTTTAGCTCTCAAAACTCCTGGTCTCCTTTTCTTATCAGTACACCTGTCTTATTTCTGCATCATGGCCTTTGATATTGACCTTCCTCCTTGGGAGTAGACCCAAATCACCATGATGAAGTTAGCTCTTTATGACCTCTTTAATTGGCATCTCTGGGAATGGAAATTATGACATCATATAAGCCAATGATTTCCAAATATAACTGAGGATATGATCACATGAGTGGTTATAAAACATTTAGAATATTGGACCGTCCCTTCCCAGGCCTCCTGCATCAGAGCATTCAAGGATATGGGCCTAGAAAATAGAATGCTTAGCCAGCACTCTGGGTAATTCTTATGATTAGACCAGTCAAAGAAACACTAATCTAAGATACTGGGTAATATCTTACCAGCTGAGCTAATGAGAGATTCAGGCTCAACAGTCAATCAGAAATTATCAATCTGAAAAAAAAAAAAAAAAACATGATTTCAGGGTGTTAGCAGCATTCTTCCTTATTAATTCCCATTTTTCTAGCTATTAATATAAGGAAGTATGTCCTACCAAAGAGACCACTAATATAGAAATTTGCCATGTGATTTTGAACAAGTCATTTGAGAACTCTGAGCTTCAATTTCTCTTTTATCTGGGTTGGGCCAGATCAGTAAGTTTTCTTTCATGGATACACACAAGAATCACGTCAGAGGTTTTTAGAATATACCATCCCACCCTGGTGAGGGTGGCTCATTGGTTGGAGTGTCGTCCCTTAAACCAGAGGTCATGGGTTTGACTTCACGTCAGGGCCCATGCTTAGGTGCAGGTTCAGTCCCTTATCAGGGTGAGTATGGAAGACAACCAATTGATGCTTCTCTCTTACATCAGTTTTCCTCTCCCTTCCTCTCTATACCACCATCGGGGGTTCTAATTTGATTGATCCAAAGAATTCCACTGTATAAATGAGGTTAAAATAAAGTCAACTGGGTGATTTTTAAAGATGCCTTCCAGTTCTAAAACAACTGTGATTTAATAATGCTATCAGGTCTCCAGCCAGGTCCTTAGCTGGAGGCAGGTGAAAAGCAACCAGACATTGATGTTTCTCTCCTTCTCTGCTGCTCTCCCTTCCCCTCTCTCTGGAAATGATAAATAAAATCTTTTAAAAAAATCTGTGGGCCCAGATATGAATAGCAACAGCCAAACTGCTAATTAAATCAAATACTGTATAGGGGTTTATCTACCCATTCTTTTAGTATTCCAAGTAATATTTATTGTTGAGTACCTGTTCTCTACCATGCAATAAATACATGAGAAACATAGGCCAAGCCCACATGGAAAGATAAACATATAAATATTACCAATGTGATTAGGATCACAATGGTATACAGGGAGCTGCAAGAATGCCTAAAGAGGACTTAACCTACACTGTGCAAAAACAGGCTTGTAGAATGAAGTGAGCGTTAAGGTGAAAGCTGATGAATTAACGGGAATTAGGTATATTTGTAGGGGCAGGTGAACAGCATGTTGGAAGAAACTCAGGTGGAAAGAGCTTGAGTGTCCTGGGAACAGAAGGCAGACCAAAACGGCTGAAACTCGTAAGTGAGGGGGAAAGTGGCACAAGTGGAGGGCTATGTAGGAGAATTTAGAATTTATTCTAAAATATCCAAGTATCAGAATTTAGAATTTACTCTAAGAACATTGAATAGTTTAAGCAGGGTGAAGAAGTGTTCTGAATTATATATATTTTAAGTCCCCATAGTGCTTGGAGTGGGTACAGGGAATACAGGCTATCATAGCAGTCGAGAAATATGATGGACTAAAGTGATGTGAGCAGAGATGGAGAAAGGTGAGTAGATTCAAGATATCCATCTAAAGAGACTCAGAAGGATAATGGGAGAATGGAGTGTGGGAGGTCTGGGAGCTTAATGAGTCAAGGTTTCAAACTTGAGTAACTGGATGGATGGCTATACCATTTACTGAGATAAAGAAGTCGAAGGAGGAGCAGCCTCAATGGGAAACATGAGTTCAGTCTAGGACACAGTGAGGATGAATCACCAATGAGTCAATGACGTAGAGGTCTTGATTAAAATGGGTATAGAATTCAAAAGAGAGAGCTGGACTAAAGTTACAAATTGAGTGTGGTCAGCACATAGATGGCAAAGGAAGTCATAAACGATGGATGAGCTCATCTAATATGTGTCAGGGACTTATGACAGGTGTTAGGGCAATAGATTTACTGTATCTATACAATAGATTTAGCCAGGTATGATCAATGCCTGAATTTTAGTTCAGGTGCTACTATAAAAACTACCCTGAAAATCCCTATTATTGGCTATAGTAAGTACACCCTTCTCTTTTCTACTCCCTGAAAATTTAACTCTCAATTCAACCCGAACACTAGAAATTCATCTAAAAGAAGACTATATTTTGTTCTAAGAAAGTGGGCTTCAGTAGAGTACCTCTTACGCCACTTGGAGATTTCACTTAAATCTTGAAATTAATTTCACAAGTTAAAATATATTTACTAACATCACTGAATGTGAAAATGCAGGGAGTACCTTGCCAGTTTTGTGCTTGGTCATTCTCATGGGGATGTGAACTTTACAGTTTACAGGGCTATGGTCACAAAGCCCAAGGTCTGTTAGGCCTTTACCACATGTAAATAAGTCCACAGTCTAAGGGTTCTTGGGACATAAGCTGCTTTTAAAATGTACTTTGTAGTTTAAAAGAGCACTGCACCCAACAACTAAGCCTTCTGTTTGAAAGTTCACTGATGCCAGAAATAATTACTAATAAGCCTAACAGAGATTGACATTTCTTTTTCTTTTCTTATTTTTAAAAGATTTTATTTATTATTTTCAGAGAGAAGGGCAGGGAGGGAGGAAAAAGGGAGAGAAACATCAATGTATGGTTGCCTTTCACCTGCCTCCAGCTACGGACCTGGCTGGAGACCTGGCTTACAACCTGGTTATGTGCCCTAACTGGGAATTAAACCAGCAACCTTTGGATTCACAGGCCAGTGCCTATCCACTGAGCCACACCAGCCAGGGCCAGAGATAGACAGTTCTGAGATTTGACCCTTCTCCAATTACCCTTTTTCGTTCCCCCCTTTCTTTTTTCTTCCCTCACTTCTCCCATCACTGCTTTTCTCTCTCTTTTATTTTTATTTTTTCCTTCTTTCCACAAACAGTTTTTGCCTCAAAGCTTTTATGGCATGAGATAAGGTATACATATATTATATACACATCACATACAATATTAGTGCCTCCTCTAAGCAAGGTACTTTGATAGAACCATGACATTAACATTAGAAATGGAACAGATCTCATAGATCATCCTACTTTGTTCACCCATTTTAAAAATCAAGAAAGAGAAACTTTCTTTATGTTCCACTGACACGCTTGAGAATCATTTTAAAGTTTATTTGTTTATTATGTTAGATTTCATACAATAATGGCAGGCACTTTATTAAGGCAGGAGACCTGGGACTACATTAACCAATACAATCAGCCATTAGGCATATGTACCAAATGAGCCCTTAAAATGTGCTAAGTCTTTTTTTTTTTTTTTTAATTTTTTAAAGATTTTATTTCATTATTTCTAGAAAGAGGGGAAGGGAGAGAGGCAGAGAGGGAGAGAGACATCAATGTATGGTTGCGTTTCACCTGCCTCCAGCCACAGACCTGACTGAAGACCTGGTTTGCAACCTGGTTATGTGCCCTGGCTGAGGAATCGAACCTGCGACCTTTGGGTTCGCAGGCCGGCACCTTAACCACTGTGCTACCAGCCAGGGAAAATGTGCTAAGTCTTAATTGAGATGTGCTATAAAATACATAATGGATTTTTTTAAAGTATAAAAGGAATGTAAAATCTCATTAATTGTTTTTATAACAATTACATGAGGAAATGATGTTAGAATATATTGAGTTAAATAAAATACATTAAAATTAATTTTTCCTTTTTTTCCGTTTACTTTTTTAAACTTTTCCCCCAAGGATGTGTTTACTGATTTTAGAGAGGGATGAAGGGGGAGAGAGAAACATTGATGTGAGAGAGAAGCATCAATCAGCTGCCTCCCATCCATACCCTCACTGGGGATTGAACTCAAAACCTAGACATGTGCTCTGACCAAGAATCGAACCCACAGCCTTTTGGTGGATGGGACAATACCCCAACCAACTGAGCCAGCTGGCCAGGACTATATACTTTTTTTTTTTTTTTTTTTTTAATATTTTGTTCTCCCTTTCTTTCCTTTTTTATTTTTTTTAAAGATTTTATTTCATTATTTTTAGAAATGAGGGGAAGAGAGAGAGACAGAGAGAGAGAGACATCAATGTATGGTTGCGTTTCACCTGCCTCCAGCCACAGACCTGACTGGAGACCTGGTTTGCAACCTGGTTATGTGCCCTGGCTGGGGAATCAAACCTGTGACCTTTGGGTTCGCAGGCCGGCGCCTTAACCACTGTGCTACCGAGCCAGGGCTATTTACTTTTTTAATGTGGCTACTAAAAGTTTTTATATTAAATGCATGGCTCACATTTGCTACTCATGTTATAGTACTACTAAACAGAGTTGTTCCAGGAAATGATGCCTACCTCATATAAGGTTGCTTGTTAATTGGCTAACATTTCAGGTCTTTATAATTTAAGTTCCTAAACCCATCAGCATTAATAGTTAAAACCATTCATTCACATATCTAAAAAAGAGTGGACCACATGTCCTAGAGAGCCCATGCTGAGAATTTACTGGTCACAGCTCAAAAAGGCTAAGGAATTTAATGATTTGTCCAAGCTCACATAGTTTATTAGGACAGAGATGATACCAAGACCCAGGGGTATTTTTGCTCATTGACCTTTTATCATAGGACAGCTCAATGAACAAAATTGTGAAATGGTTTTCAATGACTGCAAAACGAATTCCAGTTGAATACAACAAATATTTGAATGCCAGGAGTTGTGCTAGGAAATAGTGATTAGAGGGTGTAACTTATCACCTTAATGTCTGAGGAGTTTCCATTCAGTTCTAATTGAAAAATGAAATTGTTTTCTTCATGTTTTTCTCATACAAAAACTATGGCTTTTTTTTTCATCTGGTGGAGTAGAAAGTAAAAAGGAATAAGGAAATAATGCATCCAGAAATAATTTAACTGCTTCCTAGTTCCTTCCAACCAGGACTTCCTCATGTAGTTTTATTACTTAGTTTTAGTTTAATTCCAAAGACAATAGGCAATCAACCCTAAACTAACAAATCAGGAGCCAGTTTGCTTCAGTTCATATTGCACTTTTCCTACTTACCAACTGCATAATGTTGGGTAAATTAACCAACCCCTCTGAGTACTCATCTGTCAAATGCGGTAATACTAGGTACTTAACCCTCACAGCCTTGTTACAGAATTGAGTTACACACCTGTCAGAATGGCTATCATCAATAAATTAACAAACAATAGGTGTTGGTGTAGATGTGAAAAAAAAATTCATTATAACAGTTGCCTGAGTGTTTTATCATATTTTATTACCAAGTAGAAAAATTAACACTACATATTACATTTCCAATTATTTAATTTGATAATAAGAAAAGATTATAACAAA
This sequence comes from Noctilio leporinus, assembly GCA_004026585.1. Classification (NCBI taxonomy): domain Eukaryota; kingdom Metazoa; phylum Chordata; class Mammalia; order Chiroptera; family Noctilionidae; genus Noctilio; species Noctilio leporinus. Next base: position 1,349,567 of record PVIW01000012.1, read on the forward strand.
CAACTGGTCTTTAAAATAAAATTATAAATAACCCTTTTTGTTTCCCAACATCATCCCTATAAACTTTCAATTTGTTATGCAACTTAATTTTATATTAGAAATACAAAAATACTAGAAATATCTGGCAAAATTATCTTACTGTCTCTCTGCACTAAGACTCTGAAATCTTAAAACAGATATATGACCCTTTGCTATTAAGTACAAAAACACCAGAATTCAACTGTTTTCCAGTTGCACAATAAAAATGACTATTACATTTGCATCACAGGGACTATTCTATTCCATCTATCTTTTTTCATCCCTTGTACTTATTGTTTTGTTCAAATACATTAACAATAGCAGCAGAATTTTTAAAAAGAAAGTGGCAAGTTGCCTTCAAATCTAGTTATAGTTTCCTAACAACCTGTTCAAATCTGTTCAACTGTGCCTGAAAAAACATTTTGGTTGATTATTTGAAAACATATCCTAATAAAGTGTTTTAGAGGCTCCAGGTTCTCATGGGAACTTTTTTCTTAACACATGTCTTCAATCCCCCACTAACCTGTCTTTTTTCCAAATTCCCAGAGATAGGAGTATAACATTCTGGTTGGTTAGGAAATAAAACTATTCACCCACACATTTGGCAAATATTTAATAGTGACCTAGTGTGCCGGACAAAACAGTCACAGCCTCTGCCCTCATGGAGGTAAGCTAAACAAGTAATCACACAAATAAATGTGCATAGTTGCCAACTGCTCTCAATGAGAGAGAAAACTGGAGTGGCTAATTTCAATCAGAATATCAAGAAAACCTCTTTGGAACTAACATTTAAACCAAAACCTAAAGAAAAAATGGGAGTTAACACTGAGAAGAATGAAAGTATCCTGGGCCAGAACGTGTGACAGCCTTGAAGTAAGATGCAGCTTGGTTTGTTGTGGGAAATAGACCAGCTACATGAGAATGTAAAAGTGGATATGAATGGTGAAATGAGTCTCTACACATAAGTGAAACTGTAAGTTATTTAAAGGATTTATTTTGAGCAAAAAACAACAACAGTAAGGTTAGTAATGGCCACCATTTTTCAGTTATCATGTTAAATGCTTTAAATGAATTATCTCATTCAGTCCTTACTTTAACCTTCATGTTACATTTGAGAAAACTGAAGTTCTAAATGGTTTGGGGATTTGCCCAAACTCATTTAGCTAGTAAGTAGCATAGGTTATAACTCTAGAGCCCACGTTCTCAACCACTGTCTCCCATGACAGTATATATATATGGAATACATTAACAATGAGATACATGTAAGACATTTATGTCAAGATATAAAATGGGCATTTAGGTATATAAGTCTACATCTCAGAGAAGAGGTAGGATGAGGATCATGTTAGCCCTCAGATAGATTAAAAATCACAGGAGTGAATGAGGTTGCCCAAGACCAGGTTATAGAATGAGAAAAAAAGAAGGGCCTAATTAATTCTAACATTTAGAAATTAGATACACTCTAGCCAAGGCACATAACCAGGTTCCAAGACAGGTCTCTAGCCAGGTCCGTGGCTGGAGGCAGGTGAAAGGCAACCATACATTGATGTCTTTCTCCCTCTCTGCCTCTCTTCCTTCTCTCCCTTCCCCTCTCTCTAAAAATAGTAAATAAAATATATTTAAAAAAAAAAGAAATTAGATACAGATAGTCAAAATGTCTAATTTGGATAAGAAATCAAATAAAGATTAACCTAATCAATTAGGTGATGTTTCTATTAAATAACTGAAAACATTCTCAACTAAAAATGTTGGGATTCATACAAGTGTATATTTATGCCTGTAGACCATCCTTTAATTTAAGAGAAATTACAATGGAATTTATTAATACCCTCCAGAAGTATGAAAACATTTTACATTTGCACCAGGTATGAAAGCTGTTCTAAATTAGAAACACAGACACTCACAGAGAGTTTGTAGCTTCAGTTTTACAACCTTAATCCCAAGGTGAAAGTCAACACAGAAACACAAAAATACACCAGCCCAGACCTCAAAAGCTGTTCTTTCTGGTAAGCATAATATTCTTAATTATTTTGAGCTTGCAAAGGACAAATAAAAAGACTAAAAAACTGGATTCTTTATCATTGTTCTTCTAATAGAAACCAGATCTCCATCAACCAGCATGTATCGAAATGATCAGCCTATAAAACAAAATTCCCAATCACTGCCTCTACCAATGTGCAATAACTTAGCCATGCATTAATCAAAAAAATTCTTTTAGTTATTAAAAAGCAAAACAGAACCTTAGTTCTGTTACCACTTTGGATTTACTCAAAGAGCCCATAAAAGATAAGCCTGTTCTTAACCCATGAGGGCTGTTCCCTAGCCATAGTTTGATTCCATCAAGTGAGTCCACTTAGGTATCTCTATGGAATGCTGAAATTTTCAATGATATAGTATTTTAATATATATATATATATATATAATCAGATTTCTCATGCAGATATAAAATAAACATATGCCAAAGTTTTATTCAACTCATTAACTAATGAGGAAACAGGTAAGATGTTAAGATCAATTCAAAGGGTCTATGACAAGCTAGGCCTTTAATATTAGTAAAAAAACATGAGCCCAGGATTGCAGGATTTGATACAAAACTGATTAATGTTTCACAGTACAATAAATTATAGCCTGAAAGGTTATGTGGTCCCCAAATGGAACTTATTTTCATTTCTGCCACACAAAAACTACAGGTTAACCTCTGCCCCTACAGAATCATAAAAGAGTCCAGTCAATAGAAAGTCAAGCCCAGAAAAGGATTGAAAAACAGCCAGCAGGCTCTGGCCTGTTTCCAAGTTTTACATATTTTTTCCCACAGGAGATAGTGCAAATATTGTGTAGGATGTACATATACTAAAATATTGTTCAGTTATCTAAAATTCATATTAAGTTGGGCATCCTGTACTATCTTTTAACCCTAATAACAGGTTCATAAATTACCAAGTTTGTATAGTTCTGTTTCCAACAATACATCTTTTAAATCTGGGCTAGCTTCATATTAGATAATAAATATTGGCCAAAAAGTTTTGTGGGTCCCCCCCTCCCTGAAAGGCAGCTCTAGTAGCAGTTGTCTTTAACTTCACTTGAAAGAATTTTGTTAAATTGTATTGTGGCAGGTGTCATATCAGCGTACATTAAAAAAAGTCAAAATTGTTGAATTTTTGTGTAGCCATTTTAATATTGAAGATGGAAGGAAATACGCAACATTTTTGGTGTATTATGTTTTATTATTTCAAGAAGGGTAAAAATGCAACTGAAATGCAAAATTAGGTTTGCTCAGCATGTGCAGAAGGAACTATGACTAATCATACGTGTCAAGCGGTTTGCAAAGCTTCATGCTGAAGGTTTTTCTGGGTGATGCTGCACCCTCAGGTAGACCAGTTGAAGGTGAGGGCAGTCCAATCAAGACATCAACTGAGAACAATCAAAATTATAACCCGAACAGAGAGCCAACATACTCAAAATATTCAAATCAATAAAGTTATTGGTGAAAGTGAAAACTTGTCTTTTATTTTTACAAAAATATCTAAACAGACTTTTGGGCCAACCCCGTATCAAGTCCTTTTACTAAAGCCCTTCTATTCTTTATATACACCACTGTGGGGCGCACGCAACTTACAGTCTACAGGTCCGGGGACAAGCAGAAGTCAGAAAAGCTTTGCCAACTGTGGGCCAAGTACCGACCCTTTCAGGGACCTATCAGATTTCACCA